>OU426993.1:14208608-14481108 GCA_911387935.1 Dolichovespula saxonica | reverse complement strand
AACAAAAACGAAATTTCGTTTCGTACGACGAACACGTTTTACTTAACGACGGTACTAATTTTCCAATCAAATTTTCAATATATTTTCGTTCTGCAGTTTCTTCGTCACATATTTTCGTTACGTATAAGAAAAAAAAAAGAATTCCGTTATAATTCATAATAATAATACGTTCGTAAAATCGAACTCTACATTTCCTATTAGTTTTGACGATTTTTCGATAAAAAAAAAAAAAAAAAAGAAAGTAAAGAAAAGAAGGACGAAGAAAACTACTTGAAACTACTGCATACGCGAGGCTCTTGAAATTCTCTATTGCGAGCAATCGAGCTTGAAATGTCGAAGAAGTCAAGTTTACTAGTTTAAAAGTCAAGAGACCGCGAACATCCTGAAATAGACTTTGAAAATGTCCTTTAAAAAAATCTATCAATTATATCACTACTCGACTCCTCGAATCTTCTCAGCGATCCAGCGAAAAGAAAAAAAAAACACGATTATTTCCAACATTACACACACGTCAGCAATTTTTGCGAGGATTCATTCACGCAAATTAGTACGATATCCTACCCGATAGTACAAATCGATTAGTATGAATCGAATTAGTATGAAATAATAAAATTTTTTTCCGGGGTCAAATGGCTACTTGTAATAAATAACATCGATATATCGATTTTGTATTTTGTTTCAATATATATATATTATCTTTAAAATTCTATTCGACGTTTATCACTTTTCAGTTTGATTAGTCCAACGACAATGCACAACGTGACTTATATTCCCTCGGTGTTTCATGAAATACGTTCGCTTCAAATAAATATTTTCCATTGAAAAATTGTGTTGAAACCTTTGCACATACATCGTAACACATACACATATAAAAGGAATGAGATAAGATAATGTAGGAAATTTTTTTAGATAAGAAAATGTAGGAAAAAAGAAAGCTAAAAATATAAAATGCGTATCCATACTTTTCTACCCAATTTTAATTATCGTACTTTTTTTCGTTCAGGTAACCTGCATAAAATGCACAGCCGACGACACATTGGCAAGGTTACTCGCAATTAATTGGATAATAATCACACAAAACTCTCGATTCTCCTCAAAACGTACATACAATACGGACGTAGTTATATTATCAATTGGAACGCGCGTTTATAAATTATTCGTTTTTTCCGTTAATAACTAAATTAGAAATTAAAATGATATGTACAAACTGGTAGTATCACGCACACGCACACAGTTCTTTACGTTCTTATGCTGTACATACAACGAATACGTATATAAATATCTGGCTATACACGTGCCCTACTAAATGCACCAGAATATATCCGACGACTTGATACAAAAAAAAAAAAAATTATCGATTAGGTCCCTTAGCGATAATTATTGACGTTCCACGTACATATATATATATATATATTTTTTTTTTTTTTTATTGATTATGTCAACTTTTTTCGCCATTACTTTTGTTGATATACATTATCACGATAGAATTATCTTGAGAAAAGTGTAGAAATTCATTTCGAATTATTAGTAGGGCAAATATGATCGATAAGATAAAGTTCTCTATTTATTATATCGAATACCGTAGAACATCGCATGATAAATATATATATGAATTGATATGATCTATATTTAAATATCGAATATTCATAAAACGATAGATCGTTTTATAAAAAAATAGTGTAAACTTACTCGCAAAGAGGAAAGGTTTTTTCCACAGTCGTTTCGCTGTTACTCTCGTATACCTTTACACTTAACAAAAAAAAAAAAAAACAAAAAAAAACGAAAAGAAACATTCACGTGTAAATTAATGAAATCTATTGTCTATCGGTTTTACGTAAATCTTCGTGGGGGAAAAAAAAAAGCAGAAAAATTGATGTGAGAAGAAAATGCAAAAGAATTCTACACTACGTGCTACGAGTATCGAGAGAATTTTCAAAAAAAAGAAAAGCAAATTTTACTTGCTATAAAACATTTAACAGTACTCGATGTATATATATATATATATATATATATAAGTCGGTAGACAAATCTTCTCTTAAGTACAATTCGTTTACGACGTAAAATGTTTCTTCAAACGATGTATACATATATGCATATGCTTGTGTGTACGCTGTGTTATGGTATATATATGTGTGTGTTTATGTGTGTATATATATATATATACATATACATACATATATATATATATATATATATATATATATATATAAAATAACAAAACAATATACTTTCATAACATACGATATATGTATATAAAAGAGACAATATCAAAAAACCACATAAAAAATCGAAGATCCATACAACGTCGAGGCAGTCACGCGCAAAGTAATGAAACAACAAATGCCGCGGTTTAGGCTTAAGTACATACACACAAAACTACATAAACTTTCATACAAACACGAGATCACAGTCCCGAAAGATACGTTCGAGTCTACTGTAGAGACTTATACTTGGAACGTTCAAAACGTAAATCCTCTTCGGAATATCCCCCGGAGGAGCAAACAGGATGGAGGGCCAAATACTCCTCGAGGTATCAAAATCTCCTCTGCCCCCACCCCTTCCTTTATCCTCCTTTTCAGCTCTTTTCTCGAAAGTTCAATATCCTCGATAACGATGAAATCCTTCGATCGGACGAAAAGAAAGCAAACGAAACGAAAGAAAAAAAAATAAGATCGCGTGGTAACCGAAAAGACGTTTTCCAGTTTTTCATCTCCGATAAAAAAGAGAAAAGAAATAAAAAAGAAGAAGAAAAAAAGAAAATAAAAAATAAGCCTCTAGCCCGCCTCTAGCCTATTTTAAATTACTATTCAACAGCTGCGTATTCGCGTTATTGGCAGCAATACGTTGCTGTTCCTTCTTCAGTTTCTGCTTCTTCCTCTTGTTACGCCTGTGGAAGCAAAGTAGTACGAGAAAGACGATAAAGATGAAACAGGCGACGCAGGAAACCACGATGATCCATATATTGCGTGCCTTTTTATTTTGAATTTGTATCCTGAGGATGTTCGTGCATTCGTCGTAGATCGTTAATGTCTCGTTGCCGAAGGTGACGTTACCGCAACGCTCGTACGCCGCAGGAGTGCAATTGTACTCGGGTTTGAAGATGATCTTCCGTAATTTCAACCATCTTTGCATGACGACGCACTCACAGTTGTCCTCTTCGAGATTGAGCGGATTCCTCGAGGCGTCGAGTACCTCCAAGTAACAGAAGCGTGCTAGTTCCCTCGTCGTAATTTTACTTATCATGTTTTCGGAAACGTTGAGATTTAGAAGCGTCGGCAAGTATCCCATCTCTGGCAGCTTCGTAAGTTTGTTCCGATGTAGTTGGAGAAAATTAAGGGGCGAGGTTACCTCGGTCTGAAAAACCGAGTCACCAAATTTATTCACGGCCAGATATACCCTACGTAAGTAGGGAAGCTGAAACAGATTCCTCGGGAGATTGTCGCAACCGTTCTTCGTCAGGTCAAGGACTTCAAGATAATATTGTTGGGCGAACGCGGACTCCTCGATGTTTTGAATAAAATTGTCCCCGAGATAAATATAGAGCAGCTTCGAGTAAGACGAGAAACTGTCGTTTCGGAGATCACGGATTCGGCTGAAGGACGCGTCGAGTACCTGTCGATGGAAAGAGAGAAAAAAAAAAGAAAGAGAGATTATTTCCTCTTAATCGATTCGTCATTATTAATCGCAATTTGTTTCCACGAATCGGACGTATTATATATACTACAACGGATCGACAGAATGGTGAAGAAAATAACGCGGTTACGGGTTATCGTAAACATTCGCCACGATTCTTATCTGCGCTTAATGGCAGAGATACAAGATACAATGACAGAATACAAGATACAACGATTATAACCCAGATCACTATACATCATTTAACATTAAAACATAGATCGAATGCTCTTTCAAATCGTATCATCGCTATTCTAAAAGGTTTAAGAAAATTCTAATACCTCGTTGCGTTATCACAGAATATTATTACGTTACAATAGGATATCATATCTCACCTGTATATTCGAATTTAAATCACGAGGTATTTCCTCCAGTTTTGGATCGGAGCATTTAACCTGCAGCATCGAATAGGCCTTGCTGTATCGACAATGAACTTTAGACTCCTGTTGGTGATTTGCATATCCCATGGACGTGGATCCAAGAATCAATACGTCGGACGCGGTGGTCATGGTTGTTAGGCCGACCACAAGAATACTGAGAACGAAGAATGTCATATCTGTAAGATAGAGAGAATTTCACTCGTGACAAAGTTTTTCGTAAGGTTTAAAGTAGAAATTGATTTTGTTTGTCTCCTAATGCACTTTGCACATTTCTTTTTTTCTTTTTTTTTTTTTTGGAAGGCAACGAGTCGTGAATAATATCGAAAGAAATTTTCGAATGAAACGAATGAAGCAGCGAGCGTTTACATGATTATTATACGATTCTTCTTATCGATTCGCGAGAAAGGAAATTATTTATTCGAGGTATAGACAACGATAGAGATTCAAAAGAGATGCCTAGTCATTTCTCCTTTCGACGAGTAGTCGTATCGCACACTCTAATTAACGACAAAAGAAACGATTGGGGAAATATGGTATACAAAGGAGGAGAAGAATAGATAGAACGAAAAGGAAGGGAGATAGAACACGCGAAGGAGGGAGAAGGGGGTAGAGGATTTTAAGCCGTGCTATTTTCCAAGCCGACTAATCTTAGGTAATCTCTGAGTGTAGGTAGAAACGCGTATTGAAAGTTTAAAGCGTGTAAGACTTTTCTCCTCTACTTTATAAAGGGGTAGAGGTAGGTACGGTCGTACTTAAAGAAAATGTTAGCGAACACAAGAAGGAGAAAAGAGAGAGCTAGGCAAAGCAAGGCCGTGATATAGCGATGTTGATGATGGTTTTGTGTGTTGGTGTTGCTTTACCGGCATTCGAGATCAGAGAAGAAGCTCTCCCTCCTGTTCGTGGCTACATACCGACGGGAAATGAGAAAGGCAACCGCAAAACTTTTTAAAGATGGTTTTAAAGAAACGGAGAAAAAGGATGATTTTCGGCGGATCCAAAGATAGAGCGAATCCAAAGATAAACGCGCGAGCGTACATGTGAAACCTTGGCCGGTTAAAAAAAAAAAAGAAAAAAAAAGCTTTTTTCGCAAGGGACACAGAGTCTCTGTTCTGGAATCGATTATGCGGATTTATTTCCGCAATTTTTCTCGGTTTCGGCCATTAATGTCGTTCGCGACTTATGTAAAATTACCAATGTCATATGAAATAAAATACGAGCTCTGATAAACGAGAAAAACTTGTGATAAACGTAAAGTAAAAACAGGAAGGAAGAGTTAAGTAAAGTACCAATCGAAAAACGATTCGAATCAATTAGAAACTTTAAACCGTTGATTCCTAGCGAATATCGATTTCAAGGAATCCCACCTCGGTCGTCTAACTTTCAATTTTTTTCCCTGTATCTATACTCCTCGAGTCGGATATAAAATAATGGGTCGGAGAAGAAGAAGAAGAAGAAAAAGAAAAAGAAGAAAAAGAAAGAACGAACGTAGACCCCTAGCAAAAATCACTCCGATACTTCAACATCCGAGAGTAAACCCACGACTGAATGAGAGATTACAACGAAGATAAAAAGCTTCGCGAACTCGAGAAAAGCCTCCGGATAAAAGACGTTGAAGTTTCGTATCCTTGTCTCTAAAAATCCGTGGCGATCCCATAAAAAAAAATGTTCACGGATGACTGTAAGTATTTTACAAAACGGATATATAGGTAAGGCAAAGATCATTGATACAACTGGTGTTTGGCAACTTGAAAAAAAAAATGTTTCGAGGCTATTCAGTGTAATATGTATTAAGTTGGCAACTAAGTGATTGCGAATTTTAAAATAAGAATCTATCGACAAAATCCACAATCACTTAGTTGCCAACCCAATAATATATATATATATATATATATATATATATATATATATATATAAACGCAAAGAACAAGATATGTTTTCATCGAATTTCGCTGAGTAAAACGAGAACAATATGGATCCGATATCCATAAACTCGTTCCGTATTCAAGATGAAATACCATTATTAATTTTTTTTCTTTATTTTTTCTTGTCACAATCCTATCCGACTAAGAAAATAATACCACGAGCGAATTGAAATTCGTGGACTCATTGCCCTAAGAAGAAATCGAACGGTTATCTAGCTCGTTATTCCTCGTCGAAATCGAAAAAACAGAAAACAAAAAAAGCAAACACCGTTCACCTCGTTATCGCGTTGCACGATGATAATAAAAGGTATCATTTCAGAAGAAACGATGTTCCTACGATAAGTATCGATGGTGCACGACGAAGCGACGGGAGAAATGGCGATCGTCGTTTCGATGAAAATGGAAACAAATTCGATATCAACGTTGAAACCTCGGTGGTTCTCAACGAAAGAACGAGTTAAGCGACTTTTTATGAATTTCTACATGGTTTCGTCATATTTCCCATTAGATTCTCCTAACATTTTCAATAACACCGACTTCGTATGTAGTTCGATACGAGTACCTCGTCGAAAATCTAATCGTAGTTTCTTAGAATCGTATAATGACGAAAGGAAAAATTAAAAAAAAAAAAAAAAATTCACCGAGAATATTCGTCATTGTTAAATTCTCAAGAGAGAAAAATAGAAAACGAAAGAAAAAAAAAAATAATGACCTTTGTCAGTCCTCCGAGCGATACGATGCTATCGATCGATCGAAATGGTACATTTATAAAGGTACTTACTACGCAATAAAATAAAGTATTGAATAAAGTGAAATAAAAATGGTAAAATGTACGGAGGCATGGATTGACTTCGAGTTTTGGTACGAACGAGAAAGGAAGCAAATGCGAGAGAGTATAAAAAGACCATTTATCGAGTAAACATCGAGCAACGACAACAACAACAACAACAACAACAACAGCAACGACGACGACGATGGTGCAGACGAAATTGGACAAATACCTTTTATCCATCGACAAAAATTCTAAAGAGAGAGAGAAGTAAACGACCGTTGGTTGGACGAAAGTCGACCCACATTGAATAACGGAAAAAGCGTCTGGGCGACACGCCGAGATGGGAAAGTATTGCCAACACGGTGACAAGTTGGAAAAGAGTTTGTCAAGCGACCTGATAAACTACTGTCGAAAGGCTGAAAGACGTGGATGAAAAAATAGAAAAGTGTCACGAGTAGTAGAGTCTTCGAGCGATTTCACAGAAGTGGAAGCGGTAGTAGAGTAAGTGATGAGAAAGAGTGTGATAGAAAAAGAAAAAAAAAGGAGTGAGTAGTGAGTGAGGGAGTGAGTGAGTGAGTGAGTGAGTGAGTGAGTGAGTGAGTGAGTGAGTGAGTGAGAGAGAGAGAGAGAGAGAGAGAGAGAGAGAGAGAGAAAGAGAGAGAGATAAATAGAGAGTAGGACAAGGGACGAGAAAGGTCAGTTTTGTTGGACAAGAAATATGAAAAAGATCTAAAATCATAAAAAGTGAACAACTCGAGAGGTTATAAGATCGTAAAAGCTCGAAATAAAAAAAAAAAGCGAAAAACGTTCGGTGACGCGTCGCTTTTCCTTCGTATTTGTTCTTCGATTTTTACTTTTGTCGGTTTATTTTATAAAAAAAAAAAAAAAAAAAAAGAAAAGAAAAGAAATGAAATTTTATAAAAGAAAATTCGAAAACTTCCGTATCATATTATCCGTTCGTCGCTTTCATTCTTAATGCAACGCTGTTATTCGATTTAAATGTCTATTCCACGAATGATCCCAAGTAATCGATTATTGACGACCACCGCTTATAAGCGGTTCGATAACTTATTGGATAATAAACGTCGATATAATACCATAGTTTCTCGCGTACATCCAACTCATCCTTCCGATGTTTTATCTTTAGAACTTTCGAACGATCGAACGTAAACTCTCGTTACTTAGGATTTAACAAAAACTCAAGAAACAACCATACATAATATTAAGAGAAACGAGTAAAAATATTTTCCTTAAATACGGAAAAGTGTGAAAAATCACTTTGAGGAAAACAATTTTAAAAGGGGATATTAGAAAAAAAAAAAAGAAAGACTTTTGTCATATCTCACTTAAATGAACGCCGGCAATCAATTTCTAAAAAAGAAAAAAAAAAGTAAAACGGTCAAAGCGAACGATTTACGTATTTGGACGCAAAAAAAAACCAAATAATGATAAAAGGTATGCGCATTCGAGCGCAACCAAGCGCGCATTTTATTATATTATAGTTTTATTAACGTGGAAATAATAATCGTTTGTACGTGCACTTTTGCTTTCAACGAATAGGAAGTAATGTATCGATCAACATATCTACGGCTCGTGCTCGGATAGCAATAGGGTGTAACGTTACGGTGACATTGATTTTTCTTTAGGTTGCATAATAATTAGCTATCGCGTTCACAAAGATCGAATGATCGAAGCAATATATAAATATATAGGTATATATGTACGTACACGTAATATATATATATTATGGTGAACGTAAAAGGAAAGTAAATAGAGAAAGAGAAAGAGAGAGAGAGAGAGAGAGAGAGAGAGAGAGAGAGAGAGAGAGAGAGAAAGAGCTTGAAAAGGTCAGATCTATTTTCTTCTACAAATTCGAATTAAAAAAAAAAAAAAATGATAATAAATAACCTAAAAACTCAAAATAAAAATCGATATTAAAAGAAAAATCAAAATTTTAAATGAAAGAAAAAAGAGAATATTTTTAAGTATGTTACATTCCAAACAAAACGTGAACGGAATAGGAGAATTCGAGAAATTTCAATTACAGTGTCGGTCTCGTACCGAAGATAAAAGATCGAAGAAGAAGAAGAAGAAGAAACGGACATGGCTCTTGGTTTTTCTCATGCCCTCACAGACAATAGATAGATAGATAGATAGATAGATAGATAGAGAGAGAGAGAGAGAGAGAGAGAGAGAGAGAGAGAGAGAGATAGATAGATAGAGAGAGAGAGAGAGAGAGAGAAAGAGAGAAAAGACGGACAAAAATAATGTGGAAACGACTAAATATTATTTTAACGGCCGATTTATAGAGTAAGCCTGTCAGTTCAACGAGAACCAAACATTGTTGCCCAACTATTCGCGTTTCCGTTGCCGTCGTCCTCTCCTTGTGAAAACTCGCTCCGGTAGCGTAAACAATTCGTTCCTTGACACGAAGCAGAGTGAGAGAAAGGGAGAGAGAGAAAGAGAGAGAAAGAGAGAGTGAGGAAAGAGAGAGAGAGAGAGAGAGAGAGTTCGTAGAATAATATCGTTATAAAGCTTCAGCTCGAGTGAATAGTTTTATTAACTTTGTAGATTATCTACTTCGCAAACGTGAATATCTAATGACTCAACATCTACGATGATAATACGTATTATTATATACGATAATGCGCGCTCGCGCGCGTGAAATGAATTCTGAATCGTTTGATCGTTTTAATTAACAAATTTTCAAATGAACATTCCAGAATATTCCATTTAAAAATCGCATATCACAATCGAATTTTATACCAAAGGAATATTCGTTAGGTTTTGCGTACAGTTACTCCAATAAGTCGAGGGAGATATCTCATCGTGGCCATTCGAATCTAAAATGAACGGGGGAGGCGGGGGGGTCTACGAGGTTCTCCGTAGTTTCCACGTTCCAGAATAGAATGACTAATTTCTACAAGCTAATGGATCCTAGAGAGTTTTAATATCTCTACCATTGAACGAACGTGTCTCTCGAAATATCGGATCGTTCGTATTCACTCAAATGGCGAACACGCTATTTAAAACACGAGATTTCGGGACATCGAAGAAGAAAAATGGTGTTTCATCTTGTAATCCCGGTAGACGCGCGAATTCACGAAATAAAGGACGTGGCTTGGAAGTAAACTAAACGCCGCGAGGATATATATATATATATATATATATATTCACGCGAAAAAGATTCTACAAATGGGCAAACAAGAATGTATATATGTATCGAAAGCCTAAAACGGACGAATAATTGTAACGTAAACTATCGATCGTCGGATCGGAAAACGAACTAACGAAATTAGGTGCGTAAGATAGATACCAGAAATTCGTTCGATATCTCTAATACCGTCTATCTCTCTTTTTCATGTTAAAGAGAAATAAAGAGAGAGAGAGAGAGAGAGAGAGAGAGAGAGAGAGAGCGACGGGAACGACTTTTACGTGCCGACACGGCAAAACCAGCGAGTTTGCCTACGTGACGTTTATGGTAACGCGTGCCGCCGCTGCGTAAAACCTTCAACCACCAAAACATATTTTTCGGTTACAATTATAGCTTTTACAAAAGCCGCGCGCACGTCGTCGACGTTTCGGCATAAAATATCTCGAGAAAGATCGGAAATGTCGTCTGCGCGTCTCGGATCGATGAAATTAACGCGAAAAATGAAAATTAAAGTTCGAAAAGATTCGTTTCGTCAGATCGAAAGTAGGTGATAGGAAAATAAAGGTTTGAAAAAAAAAATAAAAGAAAAAATTCGAATCGAACGCTCAAAAATAACGATGACACATTAAATCTTCGGAGTAATTGTCCGAGGTTATCGATTCGCAAATAAACGATTGCAACGACGATCAAATTCGTCATTTTTCGCGAGTCTGATCGATCTGACGCGCCAAGTATACGATGAGAAATATTTCTCAGGAGGATCAGGGAAGAATGAAATGCATTCGATAAAGTTGATGTAATGGTTGTTGCTCGAAAATGATACAAATAATCTTCTACATAGCGTTCTCTCGACTGCAGCTCAAGACTGCAAGATATCTTGGCATGACTCAGCTTTTAGCTACGTGCCTAACGATCGTGCATGTTAAATCCATGCGATTATCACAATCCCCTCTCATTACAACTTCGTATTTTTATAATTCATTTCGCGAAAACGAAACCAACGCGTGTAGGGAGACATAGGGAGACTTATGAAATTGCGATCTCCCGAACGATCTCGATCCTTGAACTAAATTCGATCGTTCCAATCCTACGAAGACGCAACAAGAGAATAATATATCGGGTCGAGAGGAAGGAAAGGATTAACTTCGAAGGACGAGATTAGTTCGCTCGAGCACGGCATAAATTTAGGCGAACTATACGAAAAAAAAAAAAAATTTACAGTCACGAAAGGAGACGAGGAGGACATGGAAAAGTAGTAGTATTCGAAATTCACCAAAGCGAACTAGAAAAAGTTTATGACCGAAAAGCGGAGCGAAACTCTGGTAGGCGGGATCATAAAGGAGGAGAAGGAGGAAGTAGGAGGAGGAGGAGGAGGAGGAGGAGGAGAAAGAGAAAGAGGAGGAACTACATACAAACCGAACGACGAGCGACGAATTCGCACGAACGATTCTCCCCCTGCACTCTCTCTCTCTCTCTCTCTCTCTCTCTCTCTCTCTATTCTCTGTGTATATGCAAGAGATAAAAATATGGATAGTAGTGTTGGTAGAGTGCTGCTGCTGATGGTGGTTTTACGAATCACTGCTCGACCGAATACACGTATTCCATTTACCTGGGTATATTTTCTTTAAAAAAAAAAAAAGAAACAAAAAAAACGATAAAAAGAAATAAAAAAAAGAAGAAGAAGAAGAAAGAAAAATTTACTTTACTCGCCAACCCCCCATTAATGTCGACTTTTCTAAACTTCGTTGAAAAAAACAGGTTGCGAGTTCTCTGGAGGGAAAAAAAAAAGATGACAGAAGAAAAAAGTATCTAACCGAAAGTTCCGCCCGTTCTTTTCACTCGTCGGAGCTTATTAATAAACGCTAATTAGTAACACATTTTTTGACGTCGGGTTAACAGGTGTTCGCGCCTCCCGCCGGTGATGTCGTTAATGTTTGTCCGTGTCCCCGAAGCGTATTTCGCATTTTAAAAATAATGCACCTACGCGACGCGACGCAAACACGCGCGAATGAGCAACCGAGTACGATGGAGTAGAAAAGACGGTCGTCATCGTAATCGTCGTCGTCGTCGTATTTTGCTGTTACAGCAACGAAGTCGAGGCCGAGCTTCACGTGCATACTACGAGCTCAACGCTACGTGAGAAAAAAATTTTCATCTCCAAAAGATACATGCAAGATAAAGTGACACCCTAACCCATATCACGATAGTAAATATGTATGGTTATGTGTTTGTGTGTGTGTGTCTTGTAAACCGCACGTCGTTTCAAAATATACAACCCTTTATCTAACCGAAAATCGAGGTCGAATTCTATCCTTCTCTTTTTTCTCTAACTCTAATCAAGATCAAAGGATCTTTCTCGTTCAGTGCAGTATCGAATAGTTCGTCGTCCGATATACAATATACATGATCGGAATAAAATGTCGACCACAATAGATTCTCGCCGACAAATATGAAAAGAAAATTTTTTTTTCTTTTTTTTTTTTTTTGACATTTCCCATGAATATTCATACGTATATAGTTCGATATACGTTGACCTATCTCTCTTTCATGGAAAATGGGAAAATAATAATTCTTTGAATACCACGAATGTTTCGTGATTTCGTTAGGATTCGCGTTTCGATGATTAACAGTGAAAGTACGACGAGAGGCAAGTAACTTCGTCATCAGGGTCACGATTGTCATTGAAGCGTCACGCACTTGTTGGAGGACTCTCGTGACGACACGAACAATACCGATTTGCGATTTAATTACTTTTCAACGCTCGTGAGATTTAACATTCGCGCGTGCACCGTGATTGTATCGTTTCGTTTTACGACGAGCCCGAAGAGAATTGAGTTAAAATGGTTGTGTTGCAATCTTCTGTGTTACGGTAAACTTTTACTTTCGCAGTACCCAAGCACGTTAAAATACATTTTCACATATCTCTCATAACGAATTATTAGAACTAAAGTGATCCTTTCGTTACTTACAAATCTATGCCTTTCTTTCTCTCCTTCTTTCTCTTTAATTTTTGCAAAAAAAAAAAAAAACAGATCCAATTCCTTCGAATTAATTCGATACGACGTCTCGACTCGGAGACTTTTTTTTCTGAAATATGTTCTACCAGCTAACGATGATGCTTTTTTACACAGCTAAATGCAGTGAGAACGAAGCCTTAGACAAGGTGCACGCGCAAAAGCGGTTCTCATCAGGCAATCCGACAGAGTCTTCGGACCATCTCGTAAAGAGATGCGAATAAAAGACCGTACTGTTTCTCCTTGACGTAGCTTTAATATTGAAAGTTAAACTCCGCTTTTTTTGTTCTTCCTCTTATTAGAATTTTTTTTCTCTCTGAATTCGCCTTTAGCCAGAGAGAGAGAGAGAGAGAGAGATAAAAGAAAAGAAGAATCTACGTGAATCTACCTTAAAAATATTTCGTTCGACGATATTACCTTCAAGGATATTTGGGTCGTTCGGGATTAATTACAGGGGAAAGATTAAACTAAAAAACGAACAAAAAGAGAGAGAGAGAGAGAGAGAGAGAGAGAGAGAGAGAGAGAAATAGACAATAAAAAAAATGTAATTTTTCTTTTCTTTCTACGCGATATATCGCTTTTTGGATCATTGGAAAATTGCAATGTTACAAAAAGCGAAAAGCTAAAAGCGAAAAAGCATGCAAAGGAAGCAATCAGAAACAGTTCCCTTTATGAACATGCGGGCGCGTGAAAGTTAGCAGCCAATCGGGAGGCAAGAATACGCAATGTGCCATACTTTTGTTCTACTCTGTCGCATGGGTAATCGATTTTGCCCTCCGATTGAAACGTCCGCTTTTCAGATCGAAGCAACGAATAAATATCTGCCTTACGCGATGTCGTCGTTCGAAACATCACCCCAACGAAAGTTATGCATACTTTCACACCATTGCCACGCTTAATTATACATACATAAATTATACATACTTCGTATGTTCGATACTTTTCAATATCCCAAATAATTTATTTTCTCATAGAATAATAGTAGTCTCTGAAAGTACCGATATCGCCTATTCGAATTTCCTTTTACTTCGTATCATTATGTAACACTCATCATGAGTCTTTCAAACTATTTATATCGAATCGAAAGCGATAATCTGGATGATCACACTAACCACGTATAGAATAAGAAGCAGATAGCGATTAAAAGTATGGAGAAATGCAATTTTATTCCATATCTACTCAATTATCCCTAAATACGAAAGATCTTATTTAAATCATTGTCATAATCGTGTATATATATATATATATATATATATATATATATATATATATATATATAAAGTAAATCTCGGCAAGATTATCAGACTTTATTATTGCGTTTAACTATAATAGTTTTCTTTTGAAACATTAATTTTTTTATCGACATTCAAGGTTGCGACGTAGAAAAAAGGTTCGTTTCGTGCCACCGGAATTTTCAGAATACGTTTTCGACCCTTCTATCCCGCATAATTCTTCTTTCTCTTTCACTCTCACACACACTCTCTCTCTCTCTCTCTCTCTCCCTCCCTCCCTCTCTCTCTCTCTCTCTCTCTCTCTCGCTCGCCCGCTCTTGTTCAGCCCTTCGAGAGGGGCCGTCGAACAAAACTGCATTCACCGTGTGCGGAGATCGTAAGTAATAAAAGGGACGCGCCGCACAAGCTCTCTCTTTCTTTCTCGGGTATCGATCGGCGCCCGTATTCTCTGAACGCAAATATAAATGTATGTATGTAAAAAGATTTACGTGATTACGTAATTACGAGTAACGCCGAACGATCTACGAATCTACGTTACACGCGCGATCAAAGTATTTATCCTTAATTGCGAATCTTTTTTTGCGATTCGGTCATAAAATCATGTAAGATATTAGGAAAACGTCGAGCCTCGAAACGAACCCACGATTTAAACGATTTAAACGTTAAGAGGTGAGAAAATATCTTTTAGAATTCGTATCGAACGAGTAGCCTGTTCAACCTGTTACAAAATGTTACCTGTTACGTTTTATCTCTATCTTTTGATAACAGAAGCAACCCATATCGATATCCAATGACAAATACGTATTGCACACGTCCGTGTCATTGTGATTTTATTCATTACCGAGTAATGATTTTTTCCAATTTTTTTTAAACATCGATTTTTTTTCGTTCGCCATACCGATCAAAAAAACAAATTATATAACGTATCCTAGGTAACATAAATCTTAACACGAACGAATAATGTGTGTTCCTCAAACGTAACAACGATCGATTTTCTCTTTTATTTGTCCTCCTCCTGAGCTTCGCGTTTCACGATTGCCCCCCCCCCCCCTCCTCCACCCTCCTACCCCAGTGGCAATAGATTATCGTACATCGGACACACAAAGCAGGTGCGAGTTCGACCTTTCCAAGTAACGTATCGACGAAACAACCAACAACATCTGCGCTTTGTACGGACAATCGGTGTATCAGGTTATTGCACGAGGGATACAAAGAGGAAAAGCATCGGCCGGTAAACATTTATATCCGTGCTTCTCTATCGAACGTTCTCTCTAAACTCACTCACCTCACCTCACCTCACCTCACCTCGATCACCTGAATCGATAGTCCAATCGAGCATCGTGATTTTTATATTCCCCTTTTTGCAAAAGATCGAACCGTAGAGAAATATATTACGTTTTCCTTACTTTTCAAAAACGAACACCATTATTAATTATACCACCCTCCTTTTATCGAAGTTTCATCGTCAGTTTCAGAAAGGAACGAGAGGATCCATATAGTAGTAGTTCGCCGAGTTCGTTACCTTTTCTTCGCCAGCGGTTTTTTACGTTTTTCGATCGAATTCCGAACTTCTCGTGGACTTTCGATTCAGGGAAGAAACGAAAAACTTAAAAATTCGACGCTTCCTTACTCCGAGTCGATTATCGACGATGGGTTATACGCATTTATTCGTAGGACGTTCGTTTTCATCTTTCATCGGAAGAGGAATTATCGTAAACTGTATATCGACGTACGTATAAACCTCGAAACTTGCGAGAAACGTGAATGAGTGAGTGAGTGTGATAGAGTGTGAGAGAAAGAGAGAAAGAGAAAGAGAGAAAGAGAGAGAGAGAGAGAGAGAGAGAAATAGAAAGAGGCATAAAAAGCAACACAACATATGTGTATCAAGTTTTTACGAGTATCCTCGGATCGTTCGTCATCTTTCGTGTTATACGAATAATAATCAATTCGCCCGCTGTTTTCTCTCTCTCTCTCTCTCTCTCTCTCTCTCTCTCTCTCTCTCTCTCTCTCTCTCTCTCTCTCTCTCTCTCTCTCTCTCTCTCTCTCTCTCTCTCTCTCTCTCTCTCTCTCTCTCATAATTCTTTTCATTCGCGGTTTTTATTTATTTATTTTTGTCTTTCGAGTAAAGTAAAACGTCAAGCACGCCCGTATACACGTTCGATAATCGTTTACCTTGAGTTTCGCTTAAATGGCAAAGATAGAAAGACGAGACGTTGAAACGAACCACGATGTTTTGAAACGAAACCATTGTGTTCTTAGTCGTTCGTAGATAAAAGACGTAGGTAGGACGCGTTCGTGAAAGAATAAGATTTTTCGTGAATTTGAAAAACTACATCCCGATCGAGTTCTTTTTTCATCTCCGAGGAAAAAGAAAGTACTAACAGTCGTCATAGTAAATTCGCGAAGGAAATAAGATAGAACAATTTATCGCAAAACTTTTCTTCCTGTCACATCGTACGCACACACACACGAACACGAATACACACTAGACAACTAGGACTGGAAAAACTTAGTTCTGTATAGGAGGA
Source organism: Dolichovespula saxonica (assembly GCA_911387935.1). NCBI lineage: Eukaryota > Metazoa > Arthropoda > Insecta > Hymenoptera > Vespidae > Dolichovespula > Dolichovespula saxonica. The sequence continues at coordinate 14,464,434 of OU426993.1, read as the reverse complement.
GGATGATACACGTTCATTCGTATTTGATAAAGGTAGGAACAACCGAGAACTCTCGCAAAACGATAAAACGCGTCGAGATAAGTCATTCAACTTTCAAGGATTAACGGTCCGACAAGGAAAAAAAGAATTTATCTCTACGGGCGACGACGATGCGAGTTTCTTCGAGCGAAACCGGCAGACTTTTTTTTTTCTTTTTTTTTTTTTTTTTTTTTTTTTTTTTGAAGTGAAATCCTTAGGAAACGAAGGTACTCGGACTACGATGACACGGTGGCAGCGGCGGCAGTCAGTTAGTTCCCCGTTGTTAATTACGAACTGCGAGGAACAACTACCGTAGTGCGAAACTTCGCTTTCAAGAAACTTCTTCGACTGGGAACTCGAAAAGTCCGTCTCTTCTATGGACGGACGTTTGAAAAAACCGGTTTTGCCTTTCCACAAGAGAGAAAGAGAGAGAAAGAGAGAGAGAGAGAGAGAGATAAATTCAACTACTACTACTAACCGTCAAAAGATTTCGACGACCAACAACTTCATTTTCCATTTTCGAATCTATCGTACATACACGCACGTGTTCCCTTTACTCGACTCTTACGCGATAACCTTAAGCCTTTGTGAACTGACAAGACAATACAATCGCTAGCCAAAGATAATTTTGTTCACTAGAAACACGTTAAAAAGTTTCCAAGTACTCTTCGAAGTACACAGTTTCTCTCCTTTTTGTTCGCGCATTCTTTTTTCTTTCTTTTTCTTTTCTTTTTTTTTTTTTTTTTTTTTTTTTTTTTATTTTATTATACGCACGACACACGCACGCGACGAACCAAATTCAAATAAAGGTGGATCTTGTCCAGAGAACAAAAAAGAAAAAAAAAAAGGATATCGATGAAACGATATACGTATAAAAATTTATTTTTAAACCGTTATCAACCTGAAACACGAGAATCTCGCGATCGAGCTACGTGACGAAGGATACAAGACGGTTTTCGTAAGAGGAGCACGAGGAATCCTGACACATGGCGTCAGCAACGACGAACGAAAGCGACAAAGGATCACAAACGATAAAGGAAACGTGATCGGTAACTATTCTCTCTCTCTCTCTCTCTCTCTACGAATCGCTATTGTTCTCCGTCGTTCCCTGTGCAAGCGCGCGCGCGCGTGTACGTACGGGTCGGTTCTTTCGTAAACAACAAGAATTCACTCCGAAAGGAAAATAGAAAAGAAAATAAACGAAAGATCGTTTATGCTTTCTTACAACACATTATCGTCTTATCTCTCGATCGCACGAGATTCAATTCCTTTCTCTCTCTTCCCCCCTCCCTCTCTCTCTCTCTCTTTCACCATTGAAAAATGAATCTTTTCTGTGAAGTTGGCTGCAAAGATGCCTATCGAGAATGTTAAATCGCGAAGTAAATTACGAATCGCATCCTTTCACGGAAGAGTTACGTCACTTTCCGAGTCGTCACTCCATTTCCAGATTGCAAAAGTATCGTGAAATAGTTCGAGAACCAAGAATGTGTGGCTATCTTACCTATCTCGTTCATCGTCAAAAATCCCTCGAAGGCGTTCTTAATTACGAAGGAAATACACCGGAACACGTTTCGAAAGAGAGCAAAAGAGAGAGAGAGAGAGAGAGAGAGAGAGAGAAAAGGAGACACTAGAGAAACGTTATTGCAAGAGAGAACGATGAAAAACCGTTAAGTCGAACGCGTCGTCGTCCAGTTTCTCCTGCGGCGCAACGAGAGCGTCGCGACGCCGTTGCTCATCGTTCCTTCTTGTGAAACGATCTTAGCAACTCGAAGAGAGATTCTCCCTCTGCTTCAAAAACAAAGTGAGAGAGAGAAAGAGAGAGAGAGAGAGAGAGACGTAAGAATGCACGTCACTCAAAGCCGATAAAGAGATGTTGATAATGAGACGACGAAGACGTAATATACTTTGCGAGATACGTAGGTGCGCAAACGTTCTCTCTCCCTCACTCTTCTTTTAATCTACACATCTCTCTCTCTCTCTCTCTCTCTCTCTCCTTCTCTCTTTCTCTCTTTATTTCTTTTTCTCGTAACTTTTCCACGAAGAGAGAGGAGGAACTCTCTTTTTTTCCCGCTCGAATGTCCTTCTTCCCCGCACGGATCGTTTCTCTCCCCTCTTCTTCTTCTCCTCCTTCTTCTTCTTATTTCTTCTGCTTCTCGACTTTCGATGGAACTTGGAAGGTCTGCTTTTATTTTTTTATTTTATTTTATTTCCTCTCTCTCTCTCTCTCTCTCTCTCTCTCCTCCTTTCTCTCGGTTCTTTTTAAAAGAGATCGAGAATCGTTGAAGTCCTGACCGCGCACAGGAAACAAACTGGTCACGCTATCCCAACGACGGGGTGGTTAAAGTTCGTTGGAAACGAACGGTTTCGTTTGAGCGAGTGAAAAGAGAGAGAGAGAGATAGATAGAGAGAGAAAGAGAGAGAGAGAGAGAGAGAGAAATACGGTGTAACGTAGTAAAAAGAGAGGGAAGAAAACGACACGGTGTCACGGAACGAACATGCATGCACGTACATACATGCATACATACATACGTACGCACAAATAAATACACGGTGTGTGCAGTAGGTAATAGGGAATAGAGCAAAAGCTGCCTTACGGCAATGCGTGTTGTACCGTACTCGACTACGTCGCGCACTCGACTGCGGTCGGTCGGCTCGCTGAGGCTGAGGCCGAATGCCGAAGACCACCTAGCCGAGCTAGTACGAGGAGGAGCAGCAGCAGCAGCAGCAGCAGAAGAAGAAGAAGAAGAAGAGGAGCTCCAGAACAAGCAGAAGCAGCAACGAGTCGATTACTCTCGCGCGGAGCGCTCCATCGTACGCCGAGACTCTCCTCTTTTTTTTAAAGTCTCTCCTTGCTTGCTTGCTTACTTGCTTACTTGCTTACTTACACCCAGAAGAGATCCTGCGCTAACTCGAACTGGTTCTCTTATTCCTTCGGGAGGGCAAAGGGGGAGGATGGGAATCACTCGAGATCACTCGGGATCACTTGAAAAAATTATTCCTCGCTTACGTAGGTATCAGTTTCGAACGATTTACCGTTATAATACGATACGTCTGACAGGCAAGGATTTAAAAAGAAATTCTTAACGAGAGACCAAGATCGAGAAGCAAAAAGTCTTCCACGTTAAATGATAATAATAAATGGCATGATTTAAAATAAAATTCTTTACGATTTATGTTTCTTTTGTTTTTTTTTTTTTTTTTTTGAGAAAAATTCGAATTTTTAATTTTAAAGTTAATAAAAATGATTACCGAATAGTCATTGGCCACGTGAAATTCTACGATCATATTTTCAAATCGAATAATCGTTCTAAATAACCAGGTAATTTTGCTCCACGTTATGCCCATAGCCGATTCGAATGTGAATTGGATATTGTAGCTTCGATTAATTCATTAATAATTGGTAATCAAACTCTCCTTCTATGGTCGATTTTGTAAATCAACAAGTGTTGAGACTACCAACGTGTATATTATATATATATATATATATGGTATACGTATGTACGATAACGTATAACTGATAACGTATGTGCAATATCTCCTGCATCAAATAAATCATATATGACGTTCTATTATAAATAAATTAATATTATTCTTATTAAGAAGAGATTACTTGATCCTAACCGTTTCATAAAATTTACAGTGAGAATGATGTAGCTTTCTTGCATTCGAAATGTGTGCACGCGCGCTGTGTTAAAGCTTTACACGAGGATGGGCTTTGTCGAAAAAGGCAGCATTTCTCAAACGGCGGCAGATGTTGTTTCGAAAAAAAAAAGAAGGAAAAAGAAAAAAGAAAAAAGGAAAAAAGAGATCGTGCTTTAAAAGCGTCGCCGCGCGAGTACCATTGTTGAGCGCGTTAGATGCCTTGCGAAAACTAGGACATAGATAACGCCGAAAATACAGGTACACATATAGTAAAGCGGTATAGAACTTGGTTCGCCGAAGTCTGCAGAAGACGAATTTGGGTTTTTTTCTCAGCTTCAAATTCGCAGATCGATCGTTCCGAATTTACCGCAAAATTATCGTCCCCGTTTGTTCAAAGCGAGCTCAGTTTTTCGATCATTTTTCTTTTTTTTTTTTTTTTTTTTTTCATCGTTCAATAGCATTTATCGTTTATAAATATTATATATTTTATTGGAAAACCATCGAACATTCCATCGAACGAGTTCGAACACACCCGACAGTGGATTTTCGTATCGAAAGGATATAAACGGAATAAACAGAATTTCACGAAACTGAGTCGATCAACAGAATTGTTTTCGAAGCCGTTTTAGCACCAAAATCAGAATGTATTTGTAAATCGAAAACACACGGTGGGGGGGGGATTAAAAATACACAGAATTCAAATTCACTGACCTGGCGGCCGTCAACCGTAGTCAGCTGCACTGATTACAGCTATACAGAAGAGGCTGTTTGAGGTAAAGGGAGAAAGAAAGAAAGAAAGAAAGAAAGAAAGAAAGATAGAGACAACTAGAGAGATAGAGGGACGAAGAAGGGGGGAAAAACGAGGGTAGCGCATAACGCTCTTTCTCGTGCTTAGATTCCTTTCAGTGGTGCTCAACGAAACTTGAAACTACCTTACGAATTTCGAGCGACATCTCAAGTTATCCTCTTATTTGGGAGATAAATATTCTCTCATTTGTCGATAATTCTACAATTTTTCGAAATAACGACCGTCAAATAGAACACGCTCAATTTTTCACATTATCGTTCGTTTCAAAAATTGTTAATAAATTTGTATTTTTACAAAGAAAAAATGAAACATATTAATTCACGATTATATTAATTAATAAACATATATATAGAATATCACAAACCGCGTAACGCGATTCACGATAAATATTGAATCAATAATCACAATATTTCCGTATCGATTTTATCGTATCGATCATTTACATAGAATAATAAAGAAATAGGGACGCATAAAAATTAATAAAATAATAATTAAAAGATAACGTAAGGAATATATATATGTATGGCAGTCACGGTCGATAGACATTTTTCAAAGTAAAGAACGTCGTGGATTCGCAGGAAGGAAAAAGGGGGGAAAAGAGCTCAGATACAACGAGCAGAGGGCCAAACGTATGGATCGATAGTTCTCTCTCTCTCTCTCACTCTCTCTCTCTCTCTCTCTCTCTCTCTCTTGCTAAGAGATCGTACATTAAAGCGACGCGAAAAAAAAAAGAAATCTCTCTCTTTCCTTACTAGGTTAAATATTCTCACTGCGCCACGCCGCCTTAATAATTATTATTTAATTACATCGCCATCGCATTCGGTGCCGCGCGCATTTGCAGAAATCCCGCGCGAATCGACCGCCGATACCAAGGACGACGTTTAAGAGTACAATTTTAACGAATATGCGAAAGGAAACGGAGATGATGTATTTACACGAAGAAAATAAAAACAATAGGTAGGCTTCGTGTTAAACGTTATAGCGTTATAAAATATCGAATCAATTTCAATTTCCACACTCGCGTCGGCCTCGAAGCAAACGTCGAATTTATCCGTTCGAAATGAAAAAAAAAAAAAAAAAAGAGAAATAAAAAAGGATAATAGTATACCACACGCGCGCGCGCGCGTATGTATGTATGTATGTGTATATATATGAATTCCCCCTCTCTCTGTGTGCGTGTGTGTGTTGAGTGTGTGCAGACGAAAAATTGAAATCGAATTATTTTGTAAAAGTATTTGTCAAAGAACAAACGGAATCCTTTCGTTATCCCAGATTTACCGAGATTATATGTCCCCCCCCCCCTATTGTTATTAACGTTTTACTGGCGATGAACGTTTTAAGTTGAAAAAAAAGTGTAAGAAGAGAAAAAAAAGAAAAAAGAAAATATAGTCCACGGTGCTCCTCCTTTCATACTCATAGTTCAAAGGCCTTGCCTTTCGCCCCGTTCCTCGCGCACCATTGTATGCTATCTGCATCTCTGCTTGGGCGCTGATCGTATACTTCCGAGGGTTGAGAGTCATAATGGCGCGAAAACAAAAGATTCCCTCGGCTAGAGGGCACCTGGAAACCTTTTTCTTTAAGCGTTGGTCCACCGTACCTGCGTTTTGTATTTGAATTTTCGTCCGGCAACGGCGATACATCCGGCTCGATGTACATGCTCGATGAAAGAAATTGAAAGAAACAGAAGCAAGCCGGAGGTACGAGGAAAAGGAGGGGGAGGGGGAGGTCTTGAAAACTGGAACGGCGGTAGGAAGGCATATCAAAACTATTTACTTCCAACTTAAGCGTTATAAAATTCTACGCGAAGAGTGAATTAATGTTGTACTCTTTGACGCTACGTACTCGGTATGTATGTATGTATGTACATATACATATATGATTTAATAATGTAATTGTGTAAATAGTTACAAAGTTACTGTTCATTTATTAATATCATTTTATTATATTCCGATATATATATATATATATATATATATATATATATATCGTGTTTATATATGTGTTTATACATGTATATATATATGTATATATATGACGTGTTTATATCTCGTTTGTTTTATAAACATAGTCCACGTAACACACACAGTAGATACGCGTATTCTCGGCGCGAATGTTTCATTTAGTTTCTATTTTTTTTAAACTCCGTAAAGATTTACATGCAGTTAATTGAACTTGGATTAAAAAAAAAAAAAGAAATATCTGCTACGTATGCGGATATGCGTGTGTGTGTGTGTGTGTACGTAAACGAATACTGTATTCAATCGCGCGCGCGTGTAAGAACGCGCTCGGAAATATATATATGTATGTATATAAATGCATATATGTACGCATTTTGTGTACATCCGTGAGGTGTTCCATCGCATATTTGCGTGAACGTGACTAAATTCATCACCGAGAGTTGTAAGGATTTCAAAAAATATAAGAGGCGTTGAAAACAAAAAATTTTGTCGCATACGCAAAAAAAAATGTTTACCTCGATCATTTTATAAATTCGTAGTAATCCTTTGAAACTATATATATATATATATATATATATATATATATATCTTTTATTAAAAAAAAAAGATCTATCTTTCAAGATGGTTAGCAGATAACAGCAAACGAAATTAATTTGTAAGAAAGGAAGAACGTTGAAATAAAAAAAAATAAAAATAAAAAATAAGTATTTTCAAGTCGTAAATTCATCGATAATCTTCATTTTATCGAAGGAAAGAAAAACACGTGTCGTACGTTTGTATAATATCGATTTACGTACTTTATTTGATAAAAAAATGAACGAAAAGAGAAGGAACGTTTTGCATCGAACAATGTAACGTAATACGCGTAATTAAAAGTATATTATTACAGAGAAAACTCGGAACGGGCAAAAAAAATGAATGACATATAGGAAAGTAAGAACAAACGGATCCTAGAAACTTCAAATTATTTTCTGTAAAATACAGGGTAGAATAATTAATTCCGTTAGGTTGGTTTTGTTATCTTACTTACTTATCAAAATCAACGAATAAATCCTTTCAGGATTGTGACGTATAAAGGGAAGATAGGTGCAACTTGATAAGACAAAAACACACACACACACAGAGAGAGAGATGCGGCACACACATACGTCACGTATTCGGACAAATTTGAGATACTAGCTATGTCGGGTTCGCGATGGCGCAGTAGCAAAATGATGGCCCGGAAACTCAGTTTGAACCGATTCCCAAAGGTAGAATTAACTTCAACTCCTATATCAAGTTTTGAGGTTCTATCCGAGAGATACTATATTAACTTGAGAGACTTGTGCAAACTCGTACATATGTATGTATATGTGATATGAAAGCGTTGAATCTAATAACTTTAATTTGACGTATACGATTTGTAAGGAGTCCATTTGTTAAACCCATCTGTGTGCATGTATAAAAAAAAAATCGAATGAATATAACAAGAGACGAATTAATAAATGTCATTCATTAATAAATCAGAAATATATTTCAAATTAAAAACACGTGTCCATCGAAATGACGAACATTTTAAATAACCTATTAGCGATCGTGAACGTGGATAATAAATGTCTGTCTATCTAAAAAATCTCACATTCTTCCTTTGCTTTCTTTTTTTTTTTTCTTTCTATTCTTGTACCATTATATCGAACTATCAATAGAAATATACGATACTTACAGATAAAAGCGGTTAATCCCAGTGCCGGTACATTGGCTATGAATCACTTGAAAGACGTCGAAAGACGCACTAATGTAAATACGTAGGTCTGTTCAAAGACAAATGAATAATAGAAGGAGATCATACGAAAGATATTTCTTTTGATAAGCGAAGAATATGGTTTTAGCGTATATATTAACTACATATAATTGACTCGTATTATTATTATCGTAATGGATGATCGTTTAAGAAATGTTATATCGAGTTCGTTTTACTCGAAACACATTATTTAGTTATTATAGATATGACCCACTCGATAATTCTCTATATTCGATTTTCTAAGCGATGAATATGCGAGATTTAAAGTGTGAAATTTCTAAGTACTCGAGAAATGATCGAATGCAAAAGCGCACGCTCCTTCTTTGCTCATTCTTTTTTCGCTTTTAATAACAACAAATGACGTCAATTTCAAAAATAGTATTACACGTGTACCGCTGATAAACTTCTATCGTTACGATATCTGGTTACTATCATCTACTCCTCGTTCGATTAAAATCTCACGATAACATTGTATATATGTATACTTTGAACCCGCGAGAACAAAACATTTTTTAAGCAATATTTGACCCAGTATAAAAATATGCGAAAGTGCGACAAGTACTAATGATTCTCTTTAAGGAGATCCCTTTTTTCAGGAATAATAATTGCATTTATTATTTTTATTTGCGTGTCTGTGTGTATGTGCATAGGGTTTAAGTAAAAAGCATTATTTTATATTGTAAAGGTTATTAATATATTAATATTACAAAAGTAACTAACATAGTAAAAAAATTGCACATGAGTATTTTTAAGTTACTACATATTTCCATATAGTCCGCTAATATTGTTCATTAATGATGACATTCTAAAGATTAAAATTGTGTTTGATTTATATATGAGCAAGAAAGGCTCATAATGTGGAATTAATATAGTATGAAAGTTCAATCATTTTGCCACTTTGTAAATTCGATAAATACGTTTCGAAGATTACATTTTGTATACTTTAATGTTGGTACTATATATATATACATATACATATATATATATATATATATATATATATATATATATATATATATACACACACATATATAAAGTAAAGGTTAAGCAGATGGTAATGCATGCTATCGTACCGATAATCATAAATATATGAATATGTATACAATATCTAATGAATATTGCATGTTGATATAAGACGAGTTGAATTCTGGAAACAATACCGGGTACACATCATATGTCTGCTAAAAGATACAAAACATTCGAAGATATTTTGTATCAGTGATAAATGTAACATTTCAAAAAGTACATTGATACATATTGCAACTGTATGAAATGATGATAAGCGAGCCAGTTGTGAATACATTTTTAAAATATTATTAGTGATATTGTTGTATCTTACTTTATATATTGAGTCTAAAATCTTAAAATCTCAATAAGCGTTAGCTTATAGGTTTTGTACTTTTTATTCATCAGGTATATTCTCCAGACCCTGTAGATAAAAAGGATATATTATTTTCTTACTTCCATAATTTTATTTTACCTCAAAGAGAGAAGAACTATAAAATATATTATGTTCTTGATTACCACTGTGTTCCACGGTGCTCCAGAAATATAAATATCCCTTGTGAATGTTAGACGTTTCCATGATGCTTGCATTATTGATATATCGACTATAGAAATGAATTATTACTGCAGTAAAAGCCGAGTCCATTGTTGGTTACATCAGGTAACACAAGCATAAATCCATAAAATCATAGTGATGTACTTATACCTTAATCAAATATATTTATAAGAAATATTAAAAATTATGATTATTCTTGCATATATGCTGTTACAAAAATTTGTTAGAACTAAAATTTTTAAATGATACTTTATAATTAAAGAAGGAAGATTTGTTGAACCACTGAACGGGAAGATATATTATAAATTTGAATATCTAAAAGTACGAATAACTTACATTTCTCAGAAGAAATTAATTTTTATTAATTGTAGCATAATTTGATATAACCATGTAAAATATACTCATAAAGCCATCTTCGATATTGTTGAGTATCACATTGTGAACTTTAATATTGAATAGTTCGTAGCGTGACAGAAAACAAAACCGGAAAACGCACCTTCAAAAAAAAAGATCCCGTGCCGCAGAATTGATGGAAAACCATAGAATAAAAGTAATCAAGATTTATCAGGTATAAGTGTTGCCACCATAAAGCAAAAAAATTTCGTGAAATACCTTCTTCCCTACAAATGTTGCAATAAAGATACTTAGCTTCATAAAATATCCAATTCCATCCAATCATTTTCTTTAACAGAAGAATGTATTAAACGTGACTGGTTGTTCGCAATAATTTCAAGAAAACGATGAAAATGCTCAATATTATCAATTTTGTTTACTGCTTAGTTTAAGATTTTTTATACATAATTTATGTTTATTTATCAATTTTCGTTTGCTCTGATATACGAATATTAAAAATTACTGGAAATAAGTAACACGCTGCGACAAATATATATGTGCTCTTTTTTGTTTTTTTTTTGTGATCTCGTACATTCCTTGCAATTTGTCCGGATGAAATAATCGATAAATTGTTCTGTTTTGATTTGGAATAGCATCTGGTTCCTATTCCCATTGGAATAGCTATTTCAAAGGAGATGCTCTATAGAACATGTTTATATTTCTAATTATGTTGCGGATGATTTCTTTTTAGCCATCTAGGAATATTTTTAGTGAACAGACTATTTGCCTACGAATTTGTATGGCTTGATGTTCTTTATTTATATCTTTCATAAAATCATATTATATACATAAATATCTACGATGTGCATGCGTGTGTGTATATATATGTATATGTATATGTATATCCATTTGTTAGTGGAGAACATGTAGATCGTAGCGTATCTCTTCATTTCTTCTACCACGGTGCATTAACTAATATTAGGACTAATGACTTTTTACTGCTATATCCCATAATTAAATGTCACAAGTCCTAAGAATAGGTTTAATTATGACTTTATATATTACTAGTTTGTTTTCTGTGTTTAATTTAGATTTTCGACTAATTGACCAATGATTGGTTACACTAATTCTATTGATTCTAACTTGTACTATATATATATATATAAAAGAAAGAAAATTATATATATATATTTTTTATTTTCTTTATTTTTTCATATTAGTTTCGAGTCTACCATGGACAATAAGACTTAAGTCATTGATTTTAATTCGCCAAGTGTCTGCGTCGCTTAAAATCATATATACAAAAATCTATAAGGATGTAAAACGTAAGCCATAGTTGCCATAAGCCATAATTCAACCAATCACAATCTTCATTGAAGAAATTGCGCGAAAATATAATTTACGTTTTAGTGTAAGTATACACTGATAATAATATATTTACAATATCATATATTTTAATATTTCCTAATTTACATTGTCAACTAATTGTGTATATTTATATCTTTTTACTACGATATAAAAAAAAAATGAATGTTACTTATAATCTCTATACGTGATGTGTTTTATTCTTGTTCGGCATTTATAATCAACTTTTATGATCGCTCATTTATTAAAACGCAAAACACAATGCCTTTGACGTTGAGTCGCATTCGTAAAATTTCAAAAATCGACTTTAAATACGTGCATACGAACATAAGACGTAAACAGTAAAAATTTCATCCTTACAAATTTTGTCATCGTTCGTCTTAAATTTTACGTAAAAAATATAGGGAGGAATAGTTGATTCCGATTGGTGGATTTCCTACGTCTTACATCGATGAAAGGCCTTCACGATTACTGTACGATATATCATAAGGTATAACTTATGTTTTGTGACGAAAATGACATAAATGTAGAGTACTTCAGGGGATATAAACCTTATGGACTTTTTTGGTACCGGTGTTCGCAGCGCCCTCACTGAGTCGCAGGCTCATAGACAAGAACTAATTTTCGATATTGTTTATCTGTCTCACTCACTCGTACAGTTGCTGTCTCACTCTATTTACCAATCATAAAGATTAGTTCTTATCCATAGGCCTGCGATTCAGCGAGGGCGCTGCGAACACTGGTACCAAAGAATGTATGGAGGTTTATAATCTGTTATAACCCCCTAAGTCACTTTGTGTGATTGTTGTTACTTTGTTCTTACTTGTACGAAAGATCTGTGCTAACAATATTTAAAATGGAGTATCTATCGAGTCTATTTGGAGAATATAAAGAACAATTAGAATTAAATGACAGGCATGGTTGTTCGCAAAACAAAGAGAAATTGACAGATGCCCTCAAGTTCGTAACAGTTCGCCGCAGGCAGAAGGTTTGTGTAACAAATATCTCCTGACGAAATAAATTCCATGTTCGCAGTTATGGAAGAATTTATGGATACAAAAATAACAATAAATTTTATAATTATAGTCATTAATAATTACTAATAGTCTACAATAGTTAATAGTTATTTTATATGTAATACATAATCATTTAAGTTTAATCTGCAAGTATTTAACAACTTTTGACGTATTGTTAAAATGCTTTGGAAAAATGAAATTGATTATACATTACTATCATTCATTAGATGAAATTTATCAAATAATATAAATATTTCTTATCCACCTACCTACGGAATGAAATAATTTTTGTTTTTGATCCTTTTCAATTACACAAATAGAATAATTTAGACATTTTCATAAAATAGTCTATAATATATTTTAATAATATAATACAAAAATTATCAAATTTTTAAGAATATATTAAATTAATAAGTTTCTTATTGCTTTAATCAATGTTTTAGCCAGTTTTAAGATAAAATTTAACATCCATACTTTCCTTTATTGAGAAAATTATCGCATATGCGTATAACCAACAAATGATATAATATTTCTGACATTTTTCAACCAGGAATAACAATATATATATAGTACTCATATATGGGTATACACAGTAGTAATGTTCTATCTATAATGTCTTCTTGACTTCCAATGTATATATTTGGCATAATAATCTCTTACATATAAGTACTTATTATAGAATCAAAAAAAAATTTCTTATATCTATCGATGGCATTTGCAACTATAATTATCGATAAAGTTTGAAAGTTGCATCTCTCGGATGCAATGTTCAGTAGATATTTCCATTTTTATATGAAATGTAGAGATTAATTAATTTACTTAAAGTATATCTATCATTATAATATGTAATGCATATTCACGAATAGGTTATAGACTTATTTTTAATTAACAAACTCTTAAACACAAAATATACATTTCCTAATTGTCACAGTTTCATAATAATTAGTTATAGCAAATAGAATAGAGTACAGCGTTTTTACCTATTCAATAGCAAACAGTACATATACGTGAAAATACATGTATTAAGATAATCATAATGTAAAAATTAATTTATCCTGGCACATTATAAACTTATATACCTATTTCTAACTTACTTATTAATAATGAAACCCTCACATTCTTCAAGTTTTTAGATTAACAGTTAATAACACGTAGATTTTTTTTTCATAATCATATCGATTACAACATTAAAAATCATTCGATTGATACATTCATGTATGATATAAAAGCTGTATATACAATAATGCATATATATATATATATATATATATATATATATATATATATATATAACTTATGAACATAATGAATGATTTTATCGTAGAAAAAATTCATTATAATTATCAACATTTCATTAATTTGATACTTCTACGCCACCATCAATGAAGTCTAATAAATGATTTATTGATTTTTCAGGCAAATTTCTGCAATAAAAAATAAATACGATTTAAAGAATAGTTCGAATTTACATTTTCACATGATATATAAGATATTTTTTACCTAAACGTTATATTTAATGGGAGTAAGATTCTAGGAATCGATATGTTTGAGTAGTTCTTTCTTTGTGCTTTTACTATTAGATCAGCAGTCTTTTTCGGTGAAAGCATCGCCAAGATGTTCGTGAACCTGAAAAATCGAATAATTGGCAAAAGAAGAATCTCGAAAACAATTACATATCGTTGACAACTAATTTAAATAATAAAATCTGTCGCATAAATTGATACAACCTACCGCCCTGAGTCCAACAATCCAATCTGCATGCGAATAAAATAAGACATAGATTTTATAATACAATATTAATATTGTGATATTATTTTTCATATACTAATCTTTTTACAATTATTATTTATTAAAATTTCTTACTTTATCTTAGGCTTCTTACAGAGACCAGTGTCCACCATGTACGGATAAATGGTCGTAAAATTTATATTCAAGTTCTTTCCCTTGGAGTATTCGCGAAGTTCTTCGCTGAGAGCTTCCATGAAACCTATAAAATATTAGATAAAATTTAATGTAATTATTATCACAATAATTCAAGATATCTGATTCTTCTTTCATCGTTACCTCGGACCGCAAATTTCGATGCACAATACGGTACCAAGTTAGTCACTCCAACTATTCCAGCCATCGAGGATAGTGCCACTATGTGACCGTGATTTTTTGTGATCATGCTCGGTAGGAAAGCCTGCAATACCTACAATACGTTCGAATTTATATACGATCTTAATAGATATTTATGATCGATCGAAATATTTAGAATTTACCCAAAAGTGAGCCAAGACATTGACATCAAATATTTTCCTAATTTCTTCCGGCGTGTAATCCAAAAATGAATGGCAAGGCATTATACCGGCATTGTTAATTAGTATCGTAACGTTTCCTACTTCTTCTTTAACCCTTTCGGCAACTTTTAATACCTCTTCTCTATCCGTGACGTCGCATCTGCAAAAAAAAAATGAAAAAGAAAAAAAAAAGAAAATCGTACTTAATCGTTTTGTAATCGTAATATCGATAAGAATGCACGAAGATTATTTCTCAAAATAATTTAATTTAATTTAAAATAATCCACGTACTTGTAAGCATAAGCAGATGTTCCACCCATTTTTTTAATTTCTGCTACCGTCTCTAGATTCATTTCTTGATTCAGGTCCCAACAAACAACTGTGGCTCCTAAAGAGGCATACTTGAGAGCAAGTTCCTTTCCAATTCCGTGACCAGTCCCAGTTATCTGTTATAAAAATATCTTTTTTATATATATAATTATCCTTTCGATTATAAATCGATACACGAATTTGTGATACCTACCAAAACAATTTCACCTGTGACGTCTTTCTCTTTCGTAGGTACGAATAATTTATATATAGCTTCACCAATACAATAAAGAATTTTTAAGAGCGTCAGTAGCACATCCACCACGACCAATGCACCTGTATACATTTGAGCCATATCTTCTTGTAATATCAAACTAAAAAAAAAAAAAAAATATATATATAATTATTAAAACAAATACGAGTTCGATAATGTAAGGAACATTGTTTGTATTGTCATGTAGTGTGTACGCCAAGAATATACTTTGGCGCGTTAGTGCGTTACTGTGCTTTCTTTGTAATATGTGCACTAGTAATAAAGCTTCGGTTCTTCGGTTGAAATTTTAATGTCGAGGCGCTAATAAACTTAGAGTTTATTGTACTAAATATTAAAATTCCACTTTGCGACAAGAATATTTACAATCAATGTTACACAATTAATTATTTATATTTTTGATAAATCTTAGATTTCGACGAATCTATATATAGATATTATCTATATCTATATATATATATATGATATAATTATCTATATATTATATTATTTCGGCGAATTATAATTAATCCTTGGTGAATCCTAGATGCAACTTCGTTCGTAACTGGCGTCAGATTTTTTTCTCAACTCACTATTTAAATCCTTAAGTTGATTTAGATGATACTATGATTTTGATTAGATACCAGTTTTCCGGCGATCGATCCTAATTAATCTTAAATACTACTTAGTTCATAGCTTGTTTTAGACTTTTCTTTCGACTCACGATCCAATAAAGGAAATAAAAAATAAAAAGAAAATTAATGAAATTAATAAATAATACTATATATTATTCCAATGTTCTAATTTTAATACTAAAATATATTATTAATGAAACCAATAAATAATCTAAATTAACTGCAATTCTTAATTAAATAGCTTTTAAATTGTTATTTTTTATTTATAATAAAATTATAATTTGTAAGATCGAAGAAACTATTCAATCGAAGGAAACTTTTTTCTATAAAAAGAAAAAGAGAAAGTTAAGAATGTGTAAGAAGAGTTTATGTTAAAAGTAGAAAAAAAAGGCAAGGAGTGATCCGTCGATTGATCGAAATTATGTTCAGATTGTTCGTTTCAAGTATGTGAAAACAATTTCTCTGATTTACGTATAAATTAAATAGTTAGATAAACGTTTTTCAGTCCCATTCTAAAAACAATTTTAATTATGTTTGGACGGTATATTTGCTTAGGAACATGGAACATGAAATTACGGGACACGAAAGTTCGAATCTTGTCCGTTCGGTTGAAAAATAGCTATAAATTTTTCAGCATTCGTTTTGGCATGAAATTCGCGTTAGTGGAACAAACGGTGGCGTTATATAAAATTATTCCGTTTAAGACTGCGTACAGTGTAGTACACTTTCATTTTCACCGTTTGCGAAATCCTGTCAGTATTATCGAAATACGTTCTTAACTCATTTATCTCGTATGAACGTACATACATATACGAGAACGAACGAGAATTCATGAGTACTTGAATTCTCCGCTTTTTACTATCAATGATAACAAAAATAATAAAGAATGCAAAAATATTTGTTTTTGCTTGTCAACGTTGATCTTCACAGTTTAACGTTCTAATTACTTTTGACTCGTTTTTGGTCATTCGAATTTTTAGATAGCAACGAATAAGTTCCAGTTCAATCATATAATTATATACAATCGTCGTTCCTTCTATGAAAATTTATTTCTTCGTTTATGCGCAATAAAAATATTAACGAGCATAAAAGTCGCACGGAAGAAAGTTAAAAAGGATTTGAAACAACTTTTTTCAAATGTATCCGAAAAAATATTATAGTTTTCATATTTTCCTATATGTCCTTATTTACTGAATGCTAATTTTCAAAGAATATTCGTAGTTCTTTTTTTTATTTCGTTTTTTTTTTTTTCATTTAAAACTAAAAAAACCATTAATCTTATCTTTCATAGTAAAGTAATTTTTTTTAAATCGAATATTCCTACAAATACATATTAGTGACAATTTTTGTCTTCGTGAGATAAACTTAATTGCATATAACATGCATGTGACATACTTATTTATATTTATTTGTTTTACATTTTTTTTTTTACGTAACTGACAGCAATGATAATGAAATGAATAGAGGATCATAGGTTAACAATAAAGAACAGAGAGGAAGATAAGTAATATTGAGTATGCTAATTATATCCTTTAACAGAATCCTTGGTTCAATAGTACACGACAAATAAAAAATGATTGAAACATTACGTGTACATGACATAAAATAGCAAATATGTTACCATACATTAAAACAGTAAATAAACTATTATTATTTTACATCATAATAATAGCACGAACAATGTCACGGATCGCTTAAATTCAGAAATAAAAAATCGTGTAAAAAAAAAAGGAAAATTATAACGCGTGCATACTGAGTTTAGATCATTATAGATATAATGTGATATTGGGTGGAAGTTATATAAATAAACAAATAATCAAAGTAATCCGAATTAAAAGAAAAGACAATACAATTCCAGTAAAAAGATAATACGAATTGAAAAAAAAAAATAATACAAGATAATACAATAAAGAAAAAGATAATATTCCAGTAAAACAATAATACGAATTGATAAAAACATAATACAAGATAATACAATAAAAAACAAAGATAATACGAGAACGTAATACAATTTTTCTTTAGAAAAAGAAAAAGTACAATACAAGGAGAAAAAAATTACAATTCGATAAGTTTTGTATAAGCATTTTATTTTTTATGTGTAGTAAGCACCATGAAACTTCATCAATCAATCGATCGATCGCGCGTCTATTGGATTTACACTTAAATGAATTTTGCTAGTCGTACGAAATCATTAAATGAAAGGAAGAAAAATAAACGAAAAAAAGTATAATTTGAAATTGAAAACTTACTTGGTTGCAATCAAGCGAGTCTTATTTTAAACTCGCTTTCTTGTTTTTTGAATCTTCGAGCGTGTGCCGCAGTTGATCAGTAATCGCCGCGAAAAGAGAAACAATATATAGGGAGTCGTGAAGAATCGTTGACCGTTCACGTTCAGATAGCGACTACAGACTGACTGACTGACTGACTGTCTGCCTGGCTATAATGCTTCTTCGATTATTACAAAAGCAACGATCTCGTATTTTAAGGCTCTTGCCGAGAATACTTCTGTTTCTTTCTTTGTCCATCTCTCTCACTCGCTATCCCCCTTGCTTCCTTTCTCTCTCTCCCTCTCTTTCTCTTTCTCTCTCTCTCTCTCTCTCTCTCTCTCTCTCCCTATCCCCCCCTTTTCTATACCAGGGAAATATAGCAGTCCTACGATATAGCGAATAGATATATGAACAGTATGAATACTTGTGAAATATTAAGTTATCACGGTGAGGGTTCTTTCTTCATATGGTTGAATTCCCC
Source organism: Dolichovespula saxonica (assembly GCA_911387935.1). NCBI lineage: Eukaryota > Metazoa > Arthropoda > Insecta > Hymenoptera > Vespidae > Dolichovespula > Dolichovespula saxonica. Next base: position 14,445,729 of record OU426993.1, on the reverse strand, counting down.
TTTTCTGTATTTTATGTTATTTCTTCGATTTTATTCAACGGTATAAAATAAGAATGTGTCGTTAATGTTCGTATCTAGTAAAGATACGATTATCTAATGGCGCCTATTTAATAATAACCAACAAATCGTTTCTTTGTCGTTACGGTTATTTTCAATTAATAAAGATACTTGGTGTGTCTGTTTTAGCGAAATTATATCTTTTTTCATTCACTTTGAGAATTCTTACATTGAAAAGTATTTACTTTTTTAACAAATAAATTAATAATCGTAGATGTATGTACATACTATTGGTACGTCTACTATAGATGTTGAGCTATAAACCTTTTTACCATGTGCTATACACTGAATAGTATATATATGTGTGTGTGTGTGTGTATACAAGACACGTGTATGGTTGAAACCAACTTGTATCTTGAAAGCAACATTTTCTATGTACCCGTTTAAATCGATAGAAGGAAGAAAAATGTCTTCTTTCGATTTTGATATTTAATAATGATTAAATTCTAATCTTGATTATTTCAATTTTAAATTAGTAACGAGGATTTATAATTAAGATAATGCTTCAGTTGAGATAATAGTTAAGATAAATTCGTTTCGATATCGATACGAATAACTTCCTGAGCCATGCTTCAAACTTAATTTCATTATTATATAAAATAAATAACGCGTTTGATCGTAATGCTGTAACTGATAATCTAAAATTGAGTAACTTAGTTTATTTCCAAAGAAATTGTGTATTATGTTCCTCGAGATTAATTGAATTATTATTAAAAAGAAATGTATCGTATATTATATTACCGGATTTCCGTATGTACAACGTAATAATGCATTTGTCGTAATGAAAAATAAGCGGCTTTGGATTAGACGAGATTTATAATGGCATGCAAATGCGATGTTTTAAATCATTCGAGAGATCAAAAATAGCAGAGATTTCTATCGTAACATGACATACCTATATTTAATTTCGTTATATTTTTTATTTTATTTACAATTTTCAAGATATTTGTAAGAAAAAAAGAAGATTTCAAATCATTATTATTTTGTTAGCAGCATTATGTTAATAAAGTTATATCGTGGCCGAAACAAAGATAATAAATAAAACTATGACGTAAACTTCATAAAGCTATACAAATTTAGCAAAGTTAATACTTTAGGCATTATGTTACTAGTCTCTTGATCCAGCGACTAATCCGATGATCACCCAATTTGGAGGGCCACGAAGAAATTCAAGATATCAACGATAACAATTTTTCCAATAAGAAAAGATAATGGCAATCGGGTAAAGACTGATCAAGAAAAAGCCCAATGTCTTTGCGGAATACTTTACAAAATATATATTTCTATAATGCGATATATATATTTTTTTTGTTTTTATAATGTGTGGCATAACGGATTATTATTATACAAAATTAAAACGAATCTCTCCGATCGATTATACCTATTATTCAATTCATATCTCATAGACAAATATGTAATGAAGTTATATATTTATTATATAATATTTAATGAAGTTATGAAATTAAAACTTGCGGTTGATCCTACCAGTCGAAAACCCTGCGAATCACGACAAAAATGCTCCGTGAAATATTTCTAACTGGACACTTCACAATCTTAAGATACTTGAGCCTTGTAATCACGCCTTAAGTAAGAAACAAAAATATAAATACATATCGTGGTAATTGATTTATTAAATAATTAACAAACCTGAGAGAAGTTAAAAGAAGAATCAAAAAAAAAAATTGGCCGAGGAACCTGGCCAAAAATAACTATTAACAGTTGAAAACATTTAACCACCAACAACTTTTCCCTCCCTTGTTTGTCATTTGTTATCGGGGGTGATTCTTTCCTTCCAATGTACCGTGAGGGTGTTTTAAAGGAAACATTTTAGAACTTTTGAATAAAGAAAGAAAACATTTTCCACAATTGTATTCGCTAGTTAAATTTGCTTTAGCAATGCCATCAATCACGAGTTATAGTGTCGGAAAATTGTTTTCATTTTTAAAATACTCATTAAAATAATCACTTAGAATAATATATAATTAAAACGCGATTCGTAATGTCACACAATGATATAATTTATCCGATGATACCTTTAACGATAGATTAATACTTAGGATTAACAAAACATGTAAAAATATATAAGTTAATTATTTTAAAAAATATGTTTATTATTTTTAATTATATTATAGAAAAAGAAATCATATCTTATTTTTAAGTTACCATATCTACAGTAGAAAAACCCGAAGAAATATTGGTATTTATTTCGATTTTCGATAATACATCGGTTTCGATATTATTTCAATTTAGGAAATAACGATTGATAAAAATAACTGGGCAAAATACCGGTATTAAGTCCCTGGAAAATAGTAACGTAAATTCATCGGTCAGGTCGTGTCACGAACTTATTTAAACTCTTATCTAAATTCATATGCCGATCTTAGATAAAATTGTACGTTGGCAGATATTATTGGGATTTTGTATATTTCATTTCACTTCAACGAACTTCCTTTCAGAAGCAAATATACTGCATAATACTTAGGGTAAAAATATTTACAAAGAAGATCGTAAAATCGCCGATATTATAAAGACAGGAAAGAGTTTTTTTTTATGTTTCTTTTCTTTGAAAGAAGAAAAGAAATTCTTCTTCTTTTCTTTGAAAATTTACTGAAATTTTTTGTTTTGTTTATTGAACATCTTAAAAACCAAAAACGTGGTAGTACATATATCGAACTTCGAACTAAAGAAATATTTTAATAAGCAAGGAAAAAAAGAATTATTATAAGAAGATTAAGAACTCTCAACAATTAAGTAATTCATATTCCACATAAATAAAAGTAAGCAGGATGTATCTGTGACATCGCCGCCAAATGAACATGGAATTGAATTAACGATGAAAATGAATTATAATATCTACGATTGGATCTATGTTTGAGATACTGAAAATAGCACGAAGAAATGAAGTTCTATGTTTCACAAGAAGTAATAGTAGCATTTTTGTTTCGTGCATATTTATGCACACGCAAGCACGCATTATGAGTACATGCACGATGCGTGCTTACAAGTAATACACAATAAAAATGAGTGAAGTATTTATCTCATAAAAAGCGTGACAAAAAATCAAACGAGTTGCACGTGATCGTACACTTGCTATAAGATGTATGAAGGCATATGTATAATGCATATATGTCAGTGGGTCATGAATGTATTTCGAACGCACGCTATTAAAACTTTATATAATAATGATATATAAATGTTAATTTTAAGTTATGAAAGTAATGTTCCAATTACTACAAGACACAACTATCGAGATAGTGTATACAACTATTGAAACGAATCGAATAACTTTTGTAGAAGTTACGAAAAATTAATTTTAATTACGTATCGAAACGGTATCGCAAAAGTATTTAAACGGTATTAATTATACGTACTTTATTTTATTTAATATTTAGTTGAACCATCCTTGGCTTCAATTATGGCATTGAAACGATGTCGCATGCTGTTCGCTAACTTTGAAGTTGTTGATTGGATATAATTCCATATTTCTACAATCTTCTGTTTAATACATCTTTCGAAGTTATGTCATAATGTTTAATGTCCGGACTTTGTGGGTGTGTATGAAATACATGCGGTGTGTCATATAATAACCATTCTTTTACGATTTTGACTGTATACTTAGGGATCATTGTCTTGATGGAAATAAAAATTTTCCAACAACTCTAATTTTGTAGTACTTTCTTTTAAATGATTTTTTACAATATTTAAATATTTATATTTATCTAAAATTTCATCTATGTAAACAAAATACCGTTTGCAGCCATAGACCCTCACAACATCACCCCAGCACCATCGTGTTTTACAGTCGGACGAAAATTTTGAACATTCATTTCTGAATTTGATTTTCTCTGAAAATAACGACGTCCATCCGATCTAAATATATTAAATTTGTTTTCGTCAGAAAAAATAACTTCCCAGAAAGCATTATTTTTACTTATATATTCTTTTGCAAACTTCAAATGCTTGGCTTGTATTCGTCTTGTAAATAAATGGTTCCTTTCTTGGAATTCTATCATGAAAATCACTGCCGCGTCTGGGTTGAGTCATTTTCTTTTTTTAAAGTTGTTAGCAACTATTTGAGCCAGATTTGTAGCCTAAGTATTGGATTTTATTTTTTATTTCGCTTATAAGAATTTTCTTTTCTCTGCAAGTTAGTTACTTTGGGTGATCTGTACGATGATTGTTCGTAATTGTTTCTTCGGTGTTCGATTTTTTAATAACGCAATGTATTGTATTAGATACATATCTCTTCACTAAAAAGCAAATCTCCAATCTGCTTATATGATTTCCCTCCTTTATGCAATTTTAATATTAATTCTTTCTCACGTATTTGGGTTTCTGATTTTTCTGGACTCATTATCACTATATAAATTAACGTCACTCACAATGAAACACAAAACTTGCTACACGATGTCACTGCATCAACCGAACTACAAATGTTTTTCAGTTTCTCTAAAAAAAAAAGCATTGTTTTATTGCTTGATCTCTAAGCGTTCAATACTTTTGTTATCCTGTCTCAATACATCGTTACAATGAATATTTCATAACTTTTACAAATATTATTTGATTCGCTTCAAATTTTGTACACACAGTCTCGATAGTTTTTTTTTTTTTTCGTAGTAAATGCAACATTACTTTCAGAACTTAAGTCTAACGTGTACATTATTATTATTATTATATAAAGTTTCAATAGCGTGCGTTCGGATACTTTCGTTCGCCATTAACATAAACACGTCTTTATAAATCTTATAGTGAATGTACAATTACTTGCGTTCGAAGCATGCAATCAGATGCAGGCCTACCGCTGCAAAATGTTCTTCTCTACGTGTCGCATACGGGGTACATCTCATTTCGTTAGATCGTTATTCCATTCACGAAACCTCGTTTCAGAACTAGCTCACGCCCGACCATGATATCATTATGGACTCGCGATTGCTCGTTTAATCGAAAGAAAGTTGTTCTTTTCTCTATCTTCTTCTTTTTTTCTTTCTTACGAATTAAAATATATTTTCTTCTATTGTTTATCTTTTCAATTACAATAAATTCTTATCAAAATTGATATCAAAAATCCATGTTCGCTGATCAGAAATCTTTTCGGTTAACAGATTAAACATATATTCGGAACATTACAAAAAAAATGAAAATTTATTTATTTCGGCGAAATATCTGAACGCTTCTTGATTATTAAAAAAGAATGAAGGTTTTATGGTATATATTCGATAAATAAAACCTTCGTTATGCAAAAACACATTATCTGAATATCCTAATGTCCAAACGTTCTATTAACCGAACATTCTATTATTCGCTTCTGTACACAATCTCTAATCGAAATTATGTAAACAGACCTGTCCTCAGCGCTATCCTCGACACAGCAGTGAAAATAAAATTGAATTCAAAATTGTTTAAACGGTACGTAATGCAATAACATTTGAAATTTGAAATTAATTAAATAAATTATCATCATGCGAACGTATCGTTTTAAAACGACTAATACGAGGAAATATATAAGATATTTAATAATGTATAGTAGAAATATTTTATAAGTTTGAAACGATTTTATCTTTATACAAATACACTTCTTCGATTAACAAATATACGCTTCGAAAAAAAAAATAATTACTCAACATATGAAATTAGCAAGGATCAATCGGCATAATTAAAGAATATCTCACAAATTAGCATGGAAGAGTAAAAGAAACAATAAATTAAAAAAACATACCCTGCATATGATCTCGGAGTCTGTTTTGAATATATCGAACAGCTGGAGCAACGAAGGAGACAGTCAAACTGATTCAATACAGGATGTGGTTATGTTGTAATACATATACGCCTACATATACTTCGCGAAAATGCTCACAGCCTGCGTTGCCGAGTTTAAATGATCATACAGATATGTTTATGTACAGATATGTATATGGTGACGGATATATAAGAAAAAAAAGTTCATTCTATCCATATTAAATATAATTTATTCGAACGTTTTTTCTTTTTTATTTTCAATATCAATCTTGACCCATTTGTTCAATAATTTTTATATTTTTTTTTCCTAGAAAGTAATTATAGTTGAACTTCGAATAAAGGCGCGCAATTCAATTACATATACGAGAAAATGATCGAATTTAATAATTGGATTAATTCCTTTATATATATATTTTTTTATTTTTCTTTTGTTACAGGTATTACAATCCTGCTCAAAAAAATTTTCAAATTCATTTTACTTTCAAATTATTTTTATATTTCATAATTTAACGATTGTACACGCATAAAAAATAAAAAAAAAGGAATTCTCGACGTATACCGTATATCGTACGGAACCATACCAGTTCATCGGTATAGTGTAATTTATTTAGAAAAAAGGTCGATAACACTCGATAGGCACGTGGATGATATGCACGTTCTGAAATTCAGAGTGGCAATCCATGGATTTATCGTCACTACGGATCTACGGCCTAACAAAAGGTACGTCTATTTTTGGTTCAACTTATACGTGATTTTACTCTTGCATGGATTTAATACTTACTGGTCAATATTTTTTTTCCAAATACTTTCATAAAGTTTCTTCTACTGTCAATGACATGAAATTATTTTAAATATGTTAAAAGAAAATCTAAACTTTGTTAGAAGAAACCTAACTCTACAATGTAAATGCCTTTGTTTTAATTCGTTATTGTTTTTTAATTTCTTTTTTTTTTTTTTTTTTGTACAATCCGTACATTTTTTAAAGATATCTCAAAGGGACATTTTATTGGAGAATAAAGTTTAAGATAAATTTTTATTACCGGAAAGCAAAGGAAGGAAGAGACATAAGCTGCTTGCTTGCTATAACAAGGTATAGTCCATTGACCATTTCCAACATTTTCCATAAATAGTAAAATCGATATATACGTACGTAGGGTTCACGAACCCTTGTCTATAGCAACCACAAAAGCTTCGATCTTCTAAACCTGATTCTCTCAACGATGATTTCATGGAAATTTTATAACTACACGAGACCCTATTAATTATTCATGTAAACCAATCCATGTAAATCATTTGTTCGATTTTAATTTTTAACTTCTGTTTTTATAATTTTCTCCAATAAGTGTACAATTTTCACAATGTACGTATGCTTCTATAGAGATTATATTATAACACATAAGTATGTTTTTTTTTCCAATGTAAATCGTGTGAAATATTTCAAATTGAATAGTATCTAAATCTATTCTCCCGCCAAATAGTTTTAAACGTCATTGTAGCCATCTTTAATGATCCAAAATTCCCAGATACTCATAAAATTTTTTGACATAATCGCTGTTATGTACTTTTGTGAAAAATAAGTTACATGATAAATAAGAAGTCTTATTATTCTTTTCATGTTTCATTCCAAAATATTCTATATCTATAATATTACAAAATTATTTTAATTGATTACCTTAGAGACTATTATTAGTATATTTATTTACGTATTTATATCATTGCATCGAATACTCGATTATCTTTTGCATGACATCTTTCGTATTTATTTGATCAACACTGATTCCACGTCAAAATTTTAAATTAACAAAGCGGGAAAATAGGTCGTCCAAAAATGTCGATAATAAGCTTAGATGAAAATACAGTAAGGCTTATAACCACTACACAGATAATAACATCCGTATATAGTGCTGTTAAAGAATTATCGGAGAATGCTTTTGATGCAAATGCAAAAAACATTGAAATTAATCTTGTACGTACTTGATCTTAATTTATACTGTCTTTTATATACACTTTGTGTATTTACTTATGTATGTATCTCATATATAAATATAATTAATTAAAACTTATGTCATAAAAAAATCGATCAATTTTATATATTTATTTTAATTATATATTATAATATTTTTAATTATTATTAGGTTGATAATGGCACTACGCTAATAGAAGTAAAAGATGATGGGGATGGTATTTCAAATGTAGATGCCTCATATATGGCTTTACCATCTTGTACTTCCAAGATATCAAGTTTTACAGATTTAGGTAATACTTATTATTATTATAAGAAACCTTAACTGCTATTTTATATGATTTTGATTTATTAATAATAACATCATCTTCTTTTGTCTTATTTATATAGGTATGCTAAAAACTTATGGATTCCGAGGTGAAGCATTAAATGCATTATGTAGAATCAGTGATGTTGTTATTATGACAAGAACAAATAAGGATGAAGTAGGCAGATTATATAATATGGATAACAAAGGAAATATTATGACATCAGAATTATATCCAAGGCCAAGAGGTATTAAAATTTTGTATTAATAATCACATAATGAGTTTCGTTTACTTTATATAATTTTTTGTGTTAGGTACGACGGTTCAAATCAAACAAATGTTTAAACAATTACCAGTAAGAAGAAAATTAATTACAGACAAAAAAAAAGCAAATCAAGATATTAAATTAATAGAAACATTGCTTAAAAGCTTTGGAATATGTAATTTCATGGTGAGAATTAGTTATAAGGTAAACAATAATGTCGTATTTATAAAACCAAATCTAGATAGTATCAAAGAAGCAGCAGAACATGTGCTTGGGAGCAAAGTCATGTGTAATATGAAGTGGATTACTCATGAAGAAACTGAGGTATATATGAAAATATGATTTTATACTACAATAATAAGGAAATATATGGCATAGTCAATCACTTAAAATATAATAAGTAATATTTTAATACATTTTTTATGATATTTTAGGCTACAATACAATTAATGATTCCTAATAAAGAAATACAGGATATAAACGAAATTTGTCAAACTAATCATCATTACATTTTTATCAATAATCGTCCTATTAAATATAAAGACATTGAAAAGGTATGATTTCAATTATATAAAAATGAATTAAGCTTTGTTAGAATTTTATATTACAATTTTTTTCATTGCTACACATTATTTTCTCTATAAAATTAATTAATCCTGAAAAATAATATATTTTATTCAAAAAAGAGCATTTGAAAAAGCTTTTTTTTGTTATTAGGCAGTGAATAACATAATCTCAGAATATTTTAATCACAAACTGTCAGTAAAAAAGAATCCAATATTTCTTGTACATATTTTGGTGGATTCAATGGATGTTGATGTTAATTTAGAACCTAATAAAGATGCAGTACTTTTAAAAAATCAGGTATAATTTACAGATTGCATGAAAACTACAAAAATTATGGTACATATATATTAAAAACTATATATACATATATATATTGTAGCAAATAATTCTTGATGCTATAAATCGACTTTTAACAAATTTTTATGGTGTACAAAGGGAGGAACAGAAAAGAAAAAATTCTGATGAAATAAGTAATTATGATCAAGATTACTCATTGATATCTAACGAAAATACTTCAATGACAGAAATGCCTGTCTGTAAAAGACGCAAAATTTCACCTAGTACGGATGAAAAAGAAATTAAGAAAGTTACAAACAGAGAATTAGTTCCACAAAAGCCTGATAAGAATACAACTGAGTTATTGAAATACCAAAGTATTGAAAACATATCCCATCATAAAAACACATTAAATGATACAATAAATAAAGATGGGAAGAATAATGTTTCTGAGGATAAATTACAAGCTATTACAAATTATTTAAACACAACATCAGCTTCGCATAAATCAAGTATACATAATATAGATACCAATTGTACAGATCATAATAAACTTACACATAATTATACGTTAGTATAAATATTATATAAAAAAAAAAAATAGCTTTTAAAAAGATTTGTATTTAAAAACGAAATTTAAATATTACATTTATTTTTAGCAACGATCCAATACATACCAATGACTCATTACTACATGATTTGAATTCGACTGATGAAAAAGTTAACATTCAGCAAACTGTAAATACATTAGATAATCAAATTAATATTCCAAATGAAAGTATTAGTCAATTACCTATAGTAGACCTAGGTGAAGATTTTGAGATTGATCTTATATTAAATGAAAGAAGTAATGTAAATACACATATCGATAAGATACATGATACACATAATAATGAAAAGGATAATAACTTAAATGCAAAAGAAAAACATTCATTGGAAACATGGAGTAAAGGACATGTAGAGGGTTTAAAGGTACATTTACTTTTTTTAATTCAACCAAAATAAATGTGTATCATTTTATATCAAATATACTTTTACGTGATGATAGGGAGGTACAGATATAAAACCATTTACTGATTGTACTAACCATATATCATTAAGTAATAATTCTTCCATTATGGAGACAACATTTGCAAAATTTGCAAAGGACACCAGATCAGAGAGTAAGTATATTGCATCATTTTTCATTTTATGTTATAATAGCGTATTCTTTGTATGCTACAAGTAATTATAATAATTATAATAACTTTTTTTAGTAATAAAAGAAAATCCTGAACTATCAGCAGTAGAAGTTGCTCGTAAAATAACAGATATTTGGAAACATTTGCCATCTCAAGAACATGGCTATTATCAAGATCTTGTTCGTGAAGAGAGAGAGAATAAAGAAAAAGCAAAAAAAGAGAAACTAAAGCAGAAACTTGATGAAGATGTCAAGAAAAATAGAAGACGACTTTTACGTATGCTTGAAAATATGAAAAACTCAAATACACAAAAATCAGAAAATCTAGCAATGAGAACTACAGTACCTTGGGATATGAATATAGAAAAGATTACAAAAAGTTTCCAAAATAGGTAATTTATAAGAGTGAGAAATTATAATTATTAAATTGAATAATATTTGATCATTCAGAAAAAATAACAATATTTTTATCTTTTAGATGTGATTATAATAATATTTATCATGTAGTAGGATCAATTAGTATAAATTTATGGATCATTCAAAATAGTGCACAACTTTGGTTACTAGATATTTCTCATATTTTGAAAGGTTTAAATATCACTGACCTAATTATAGATAAGGTAATCTCTTAATTGTATTATTATATTATTTTCCTAGGTATTAGTTTAATTTATTTTACTTTGATGTATAATCAACAACACTTTTGATGCTTGTGTACTTACAGATACAATCACAAGATGTAGAAAAACTTTTTAAACAATGGATCTTAGAAAAAAAGGATATGTCAATGATATTTCCGATATACACATTAACATGAAATATATGCTTATTAAATGAGAATTTGTATACATATATATACATTTAACAAAGATTTAATATAATATTAGTACTTATTACATTAAAGTTTTATTTATTATAATAAAATATAATATATTTTACTTACTGAAAAATTAAAAAAAATATATATATTTAGACAAAACATTTTCAAAGAAGTGTGATAAAATTATTTTTACTTATATGATAATTAATTATTCTTATTAGTTTTATATATATTCTGTGTGTGGATTATAATTATTAATTTCCCAATATATCAGTAATGTCAGCGCGATCGTCGCATGGCGCTTTGCGAGTTTTTGACAATTCGCTACATGTGTTAAAATATGTATATATATAAAGTTATATTATAGTTTTAAAAATTATATTTTTTAAATATAAATTTAATATAAAAGGAAGATTATATATATAATAAGATTAATTAAATATTTAATACAAATAAATAATAAGAAATAATTACTCTTAAAGAATATTATAGGTTAAGTATGGTGTTTATATCATAAATTAATATCTTGAAAACATTAGAATGGATAATGTGACAACTGCAGAATGTTTGACACTTGATTTTGGACCTTTTGAAACTGTTCATCGTTGGCAACGTATGCCTGAATGTGATGAATTTGTTGGTGCTAGGTAAATTTATTTTTAATAACCTATTCTTCTCATTAAAGTTTAATTAACAAAATAATATTTATTTGAATCAATTTTTTTTATATTTAATTATAAATATTCATAAAAAGTTAATATTATTCTCATATTTATGTCAACTATGCAATTATAAATAATTACATTTAAGTTTTTATATATTTATATATTTATACTTGAAATAATATATAACAAAATTTAATTTAACAGACGTAGTAAACATACAGTTGTGGCATATAAAGATGCTATTTATGTCTTTGGCGGTGATAATGGCTCAAGAATGTTAAATGATCTGTTGCGCTTTGATGTAAAAGAAAAATCATGGGGTCGTGCATTTGCAACAGGAACTCCACCAGCACCACGTTATCATCACTCAGCAGTAGTATATGATGCTTCAATGTTTGTATTTGGTGGTTATACTGGTGATATACACTCAAATTCAAATCTTACCAATAAAAATGATCTTTTTGAATATCGTTTTTTAACTGGACAGTGGACAGAATGGAAATTTATTGGAATGTATGCTATTATAATGTTAATCAATAATTTTATTTAATAGCAATCTTTATAAATTTGATAAAAAAAATATTCCATTGTAGAACACCTGTTGCGAGATCTGCACATGGTGCTGTTATATATGATAATAAATTATGGATTTTTGCTGGCTATGATGGAAATGCAAGACTTAATGATATGTGGACAATATCTTTGTTGGTAAGATTTATATTTGGAATGTGTTAATTATTTTCATTAGCTTGAGGAATGTGTATCTTTTTTTTAGCCTGGTGATACACGCATTTGGGAGAAAGTAGCTCAGTCTGGCGATTGCCCTCCAACTTGTTGTAACTTTCCTGTTGCTGTAGCTCGTGAATCTATGTTTGTATTTAGTGGACAAAGTGGAGCCAAAATAACCAACAGTCTTTTTCAATTTCATTTCAGAGAAAGACGGTAAATAAATTTATTATTCTTTAACATTTACATAATATAAAATATAATACTTTACATTCATAATTATCTGACTTTTATTAGTTGGACCCGTATATCAACAGAACACATACTTCGTGGTGCACCTCCACCACCTGCACGTAGATATGGTCACACAATGGTAAGCTTTGATAGGCATCTCTATGTTTTCGGTGGAGCAGCTGATTCAACTTTACCAAATGATCTTCACTGTTATGATTTGGATACACAAACTTGGAATATAGTATTACCATCTGCTGACAGTCAGGTTTGCTTAAAAATTATTTTTCATTATATTAACCGTTACATCATAATTATTATTACTATTACAGGTACCATCTGGTCGTCTTTTTCATGCTGCAGCAGTGATTGGAGAAGCTATGTTTATTTTTGGTGGTACAGTTGATAACAATGTACGTTCTGGAGAAACGTACAGGTTTCAATTTTCTTCGTACCCTAAGTGCACTCTTCATGATGATTTTGGAAGACTATTAAATGCTCGTTTATTCTGTGATGTAGAATTTGTAGTAGGTGAAGGCGAAACGAAAATACCAGCACACATAGCCATGGTTGCAGCTCGTTCTCAATTTTTAAGAGCTCGCATTAGGCAAGCACATGAGAAAAGAGAAAAATATTTGGAAGAAGTTTTAGGTTCTGCAGATGTACCAGTTAAAGACTTACCTTTATTGGAGGTATTTTTTGAATATGTATCCATTCAAAAAAAGGAAAGAAAAAGAAACAGATTTTTTTTATAAAACGACAATAAAATGTTATTTTTGTAGGTAAAATTGAAAGATGCTGTTCCAGAAGCTTTTGAAAAGGTATTAAATTATATCTACACGGATCGTATTGATCCTACAAAAAAGTTTGAAGACACATCAAATAGTCGAGTTGATGATCCTTTAAGCAATGGCATCGTCCTTCTTATGATGGATGTTTATCGTCTTGCAGTTCAATTTAATATGAAACGTTTAGAGCAATTATGTGTTCATTATCTAGAAGCAACTATAAGTTATGCAAACGTATTGGAGGCGTTACACAATGCTGCACATTTAAAGTTATACTTCATTAAAGAATTTTGTCTTAGTTTTATAGTAAAGGAAAGTAATTACAATCAAATTGTTATGAGTCAAGAATTTGAGACATTGGATCAACCGTTAATGGTAGAAATTATTAGAAGGCGACAAGTGCCACAAACGAGAAACTTTGCAAAACAATACGAATCTGGTACAGGTATGTTCATTTGAAATTAATTTTGAATATTTTTCAATAATAATTTATTTTTATTAGGAACAACTCTAGAACAAGATATGGAGGCATTTTTAATAAGTATTGGTAAAGAATTCTGTGATATTATTTTGATGTTGGATGGTGTGCCTATACCAGCACACAAAGCTGTTCTCGCAGCGCGATGCAGTTATTTTGAAGGCATGTTTCGCTCTTTCATGCCTGAAAATAATATTGTTAATGTAGGTAATAAATTTACTGTTAAATTCATCTAATATAGTTTATTTGTAATATTAATAATTTGTTGCAGATACAAATTGGCGAGATGATTCCATCAGCAGAATCATTTGCTTCTTTAATGAGATACATATATTATGCAGATGTTTCAATGCCCCCTGAAGATTCTTTGTATTTATTTACAGCTCCAGTTTTTTATGGTTTTACAAATAATCGGTTACAAGCATTTTGTAAACAAAATCTAGAAATGAATGTTACATTTGAAAATGTTATACAAATTTTAGAAGCTGCAGATAGAATGCAGGCTAGTGACATAAAAAAATATGCATTAAATCTTATAGTACATCATTTCAGTAAGGTAATTTATAATCTACTTTTAAATAATGAATCCTATTATTACATAAATAAATTTTATTATCCAACATATATTATTTATATTCGTAAGGTTGCAAGACTACCAAGATTGAAGCAATTGAGCAGAGAATTATTGTTAGATATATTAGAAGCATTGGCAGATAAGCACAGCGAAGCAAGAACATGTCAAGATATGACAAATGATTGCTGATAAATGTAAGCATTGAATCAGTATTTATATGATTCATATATATATTTGTTTCTAACCATTCAAGATAAATATACAGTTTCATTATAAGTAATCGGATATATTTACCATTGTTTATTATTTTCAGGTTTCTAATTAACATATTTTATATATAATATATATAAAGATTATATGTTAATATCGTACTGTATCAAATTGTACTGCTGTTCATAATCGACAAAGATCCCACTCAAAGATAACTGTGTACAAGTGATTTTATCCATTTAAAGAATTGTCATATAATTCAACAACACATTATTTTTATATACTCTATATAATTATATATTTATGTTACTATAGGATAATGTACAAAATAATAATAATTTATTAATTTTTGCATATTATTATAAAATTATTTACAAATAATGCTCTCATATCAAATCATATTATTTTTCTAAAATATCAATTATTATTATGACACTTGTGATAAAATATTTTATAAAGGTTAAACTGATGGCGCTTAAAAGACAGACACAACACCTTCGGATCCCCTAGTGCTACCCTTTTTTCCCCCAGATCTAATATTACAGACCCTTCATTATGTGTCAAATATCGAATATTACATATAAAAATATTCAACACGTTTAATTATTAAAATAAATCTGTATGGTTAATATATTCCTCTAAAAATAGTATTATATTTAATATAAAATTGGCATGTTTATATATATATATATATATATATATATATATATATATATATATATATATATATATATATATATAAATTTATTCGAGTTTTGTAAATATCTTATCAAGACCATCATAACCTTTCATTCCTACCTTGGTACCAGCTACGCGACAAGCAAAAGTTATTGCTGTCTGTAGAATATTTTGATCAATAAATTCTGTTTGACTAAATTTTAAATTTTCAATATCATACTTCTTCAATCGACTTCTTTCAACAAGATTGTTTGAAGAACCCTTGTCTTTATTTTCAGTGGAAATTTTCACTTTGTTCAAATAATGTATAACTCCTGCATTAAATGTATCTCCAGCACCGAGACTATCTATTATTTTTTCTGGTGGGAAAGCTGGTGATTGTACTGTAACTCCATCCGAAATACATGCCATTGCACCTCTGTCACTCCAAGCACAAATAATAATTGTCCTAAAAAAGTATGTTAAAAGATATATACTGTATCCCATGTAGTTATAAATTTAGGCTTTTATTTCCTATACCCTGGCTTAGCTTTCACACTGATATTTTTCAATGTTTCATCCATATTGTTATATCCTCTGCTTCGTGCAAAGTCTTTTGATATAAATACTAAATCGACATAAGGTAATAAATCCAATAATTCAGGTACACATTGCTCTATCTCCAAACTAATGGTAATAGTCTTATTCCATTTATTACTTTTTTCAATATTTTGCTTATCTAATAATCTTATAGACTTGTTATAGCTTCCTACATTTTGGATCATAGATGAGACTTCTGTTATATTTCTACCCTAAATATAAAAAATAATGATTAAAACTATTAACTTAAAAATGTTGATCAAAGTTAATTATGCTCCTACTTCAAAATGAATCCAACTGTAGTTCTGCAATTTCAGTTGCATAAAATCTTTTAATGTCAATTCTGGTAGATTTGGATTATGATGTAAAATTGTACGAGTTCCAGTATTTAAGCTCAGTATAACTGTTGATATAGGACATCCAATACCTTTAATCTCGGGACAATGTGAAAAATCAATATTGTATTTTTTCATGTCATTTTGTAAGAAAGTAATATGTTCTTCTGCACTAAATACTCCTAAGAATTCACACAAATTTCCTAACAAAGAAAGAACGGTGCATGTATTTGAACTATTTCCACCTCTTTGCCATTTATATTCAACAGACCTAAAAAACTTTCATTTGATAAGTAATAACAAAATTAACGAATATTTTGTTACGTTGCAAATTAGCACATACTTCTGTTCAGAATCCTCAAGAGGATAATAATTACATGTTTGTATTATATCAATACAGCTTAATCCAACAGCTAAAATTTTTGTATTACTGAACTCCATTGAAGAAGACGTACCAATAATCTTCCTGTAGAAATGTGGAATTATATCACTATAACGCTAACTTTGAATAATAAAATTATAACTACAAAATCTATCAAGTAATCTCCATTAAATGTGATGAACAAGTAAAAATTTATATTTTTCTAATTTTTCCAAATTATGTATAATTTATATATTTTTGTAAATTGCACAGTATAATATTTCATTAAAATAATTTTGCATTACTATTTTTTTTATTATCTGAATATGTTATATAAATATGGTGTACATAAATCAATTTGAATATCAGTAGAATCACTTTATCATATAGTTACGACATGAGTGATACAAACGTGATTTAATGTACAATGGTATTAAGTATTTATACAGAATTTTAGGTTCTTAAGATTATATTTCTGAGATAAAATATTTTTACAATATTGATAAACTAGTTTAATAATACATACATATAAATTAACACCGATTATAAGTAAATACATGTTAATATTCTATTTAGATGATTGTATATATATATAATATGTTATGGTATAAATATATATTATAATGTGTTATAATAATGTGTTATTTATTATGATAAATATACATTTATTGTAATGCTGAAGAAAATATTCTCAATTATACGATTGGAGAGTTAAATGAAATAGTCTTTTATGTATTGGCTGTTAATTATCTTAAATATCTAAGATTTTAATATCAGAGACAATTTCATTGGTTGCTACTGTGCAAAGAGAAACATTAGCTCGATTTTATAGGATTAAATTGTTTATTAAATAATAAGTTATAATTTATTTTGAATTTAGATTTCATATTACGATTTTATTTTAATTTAATTAATGAATAAATGTAATTTTTTTTCTTTTCATACAATTAGATGAAAAAATTAATAACATCACATAACCTAGTTTATTTTGGGACCATCCGGCTACCAAAAATTGTTTCCGTCATATTGCTGATGACTACACAATCATGCATACCATACATACGTACATATGTATGGAATAATAATTCGACTGTATTCAGTATTTGTTTCATATAAAACAATAGTTCTCTTTCGATTGTTTGAATCATTTATGTAAATTATTTGAATTAGGAAATTTAATTGTATTTAATAATATGTGGGCAGACACTATTTTAATTGTTTTCATTAGTGTATGTACAGCATTATTGGGTGAAGGTAAGTTTAAACCATATTTACAATCAATTTTAATTTATCAAATGATGTGTTGTAGTATTAGTTTACTTGGTTTAGTTATGATTATAAATATTATTTTTGCTTTTATATTTACAGGATTAACATGGTTGATGGTATATAGAACTGAAAAATATCAGAAATTAAAAGCAGAAGTAGAAAAACAGAGTAAAAAATGTATGATGTCAAATTGTATAATATAATAAAAATATATGATTTTTAATGTTACTATATAATCTTTATCTTATTTTTTAGTGGAAAAAAGAAAGGAAGCTCATGGTGATTCATTAGATAAACAACAAAAAAAGAAAATAGAACGTGAAGAAGAAAGGCTAAAAAATAATAATAGAGATTTATCGCTTGTAAAAATGAAATCTATGTTTGCAATTGGATTTGCATTTACTGCCCTTTTGAGTATGTTCAATAGTATATTCGATGGCAGAGTAGTAGCAAAATTGCCATTTGTACCAATAAGTTGGATACAAGGTTTATCGCATAGGAATCTATCAGGCGATGATTATACAGAATGTTCTTTTATATTTCTGTATATACTTTGTACCATGAGCATTAGACAAGTATGTACAAACAGTTATACAAGTATATCTAATGTCAAATATATTTAACATTTATATTTCATTTTTAGAATATTCAAAAAATGCTTGGCTTTGCTCCTTCAAGAACAGCTAGCAAACAAAGTGGTAGTATCTTCGGGCCACCACCTCAACAATTTAAATAATTTTAATTTATAAAAAAATAAATAGATTTGTAAATCATTTGTTATTAGTTATTTCAAACTATTTAAGCACATTGAAGTTATTCAACTATAATATTAATAATTATAATAATCAAATTTTACATTATAGATTGTAAGTGTATGGTATATATACAAAAGTACTTACTATTAAAACCAATTTATCAAAATGTTAATTACAATGTTTTCAGGAAGATACGATTTATTATTTAATGCGATTATCGATAGAATACACAAAAAAGAAAAACATCTGCTATTGGATTATTTCTCAATATTTAATTATATTCAATACTAAAAAGAAAAATTGTTTATGATCATTGCAACGTTATATTATAAATATTTCTAAATGTACATATAATAAGATTAAATCATCTGATCATGTAATAGTATTTTAATTAATTCCAATAATGCTACAATGGTTTAAGATGAACGTAAGCAATAATTAAATAAAAACCAAGTTATGTAAAAATAAAAATTACTTCTTAAGCGAATAATAATATTTTATTTTAGTTTATTGTTATTATTTATTGTATTTATTATTAATTTTATAATTTTTAATGTGAAATTTTGAAAAGCTCACTAACAATTTTAAATTAAAAAGTATTACAAGATAATTGGTTATCTTTTGCCGCTTAATTGGTAATATCCAATCACCGCAAACATGTCTCTAGTTCTCTGCTAATAGTAAGAATTCAGATAATTCTCAAGATGGCAGAAAAAGCGAATTTTTAGTAGACTGAGAACTACGTTGTTGTTTATTTATCATATATATGATACAATATATAAGTAACGTTATAATATATGAAAAAAATTTGTTTTTTTGTAAATATATGCAAAAATGTTTTACTTTTAAACAATATAGTCTGTGCAACATTAGTGGCCTTATGTGTATTTTTCTTTGCAGTCTTAGAAAATAATATCTTTACTTCAAAATTTTAGGAAAAAACGTTTTTTTATTTTTGAATTATTTACAAATACGATGGATCCACGAATACATAGGAGATTAGAGTCGGAAAAAGAGCCGGGCGATTTGGTCAGTAGTATAACCCCACAATTTAATTCAGTTTGAATACATATACACGTTAACAATTGTATACATTATTATACTTGCATTCAATGCTATCTACATTTTTCTGAATTAGGCTATTTATATATTTTTTATAATATTCATATTTTGCATTACAAGAAAACTAAATTTTCATTGTAGTTATATATAATTACGTTTAAAAATTATTTTTTACAGAACAAAATGTATATTTATTTTTATCTTTGCCGAATTCATATAATATATATTGTTATATTACTTTTTATTAAGTAATTTTGTTCATTGTATTTTAATGGAATTTATAATATTATGTGATGAAATGGTAATCTAACTTATAAAAAAAATGTTTTTTTATATGAAATTTATATTAAAATTTATTTAAAATTAATTGAAATTTATATTTTATATTAAAAAATGAATTTTCAGATTGTTGAATGGTTAAATGAAGCTTCTACGTGCCTTGATGTAGATGTAAAAGTTTCTAATTTATGTAAAGTTCAAGAAATTTTATTTAACAAGGAACCTCAATTACTTCCATTGTATTTGGATGAAACTATACAATTTTCTTTAGACAGAATTGCTGAAGTTCGGAAGACAGTTACAGGATTTATTGAGGAAGCAGGGTAATTGTTATTGATATTTTTTCATAATATTTTATTAGATATATCTTTATTAAATTAATTGATAATTAGCTTTTATATTATATATCTATATATCTAAGACAAATACTAAATATAAATTTTAGGGTAAAACAACCAGAAACAATACCAAGAATAGTTCCAGTATTATTAAGACTTGTCTCCGATAAAGCACCTTTAGTAGCTAAGAGAGCTCTTCGAGCTAGTGGAAGAATTCTCAGAGCAGCTTTAAAATGGATTTCTTATGCAGCTGTAGTAACGTCAGAAATGGAAATGGCATGGACTCAACTTAGTTCTTTAAAAGTTCAAATTATTAATATGATAGATAGTGATAATGATGGGTAAGCATTCAGAATAAGTATAAGTAGGGATAAAACTAAATTTATAAAGTTATAATTAAAAAAATATTGCATTACAGTATCAGGACGCAAGCAGTAAAATTTTTGGAGGGAGTTGTTTTGATTCAAACTTATCCAGATGCAGATGCTCCAAAAAAACCAGATGATTTCTCTCTTGAAGATATTCCATTAACATTAAAAATAGCTCGTAGACGAAAATTAGAAGAAGAAGCGAATCATGTAATGGATTTACTTATTAAATTTCATGGATCCCCGCATGTCAGTAGTGTCAATTTGATGACATGTATGGGTTCCTTGGCTTTAATTGCTAAAATTAGACCACAATTTATGTCTAGTGTAATTCAAGGTACTTGAATATGTTGATTTAATGAAGTAATAAAAATAAGACTAGAAAAAAGAAACACGAAGTAAATTAGGCATATTTTATCAGCTTTACAGAAATTACAACATGATTTACCTCCTACCTTGTCTGATTCTCAAGTCACAAGTGTACAGAAGCAATTAAAACTTACTCTGCTTGGATTAATGAAACATCCATCTGGTATAGAATTTGCTTCAACTATTGCTAAGTTATTATCTCAGCTTGGTGCCAAAGAACAGGAAATTATTAAAGCTTATCCTAAGCCAGAAGATGTCAGACGTATTAAAAAACGTCAACAAGTAAATTAAATTTTAATTGAATATAATATTTAACTTAATATAATATTTAATATAATGATTAAACATTTTTCTTATTGTTATTTTTTTTTACAGGAAGCAGCAATTGCAATTGCTGCTAAGCGTGCAAAAATTGATACTCCTTTAATACTTGAAGAAACTGAAGCAGTGGCAAGTCCAGTTCCAGTACCCAAATTACCTGAATTAATTGAACTCTCTGAAAGTTTTATAGCAGAAAGATTAAGTGTAGAAATAGCCACAGAATTAGTAATGGATAGTATGGTATATACATTTTTATGCAACAAAATATATTATAATATATTCAATATAAAGTAACTGAAATATTATAATGTATTCAATATTTTTAATAGGCATGGGTTCCAGACACTATGACAACTATTTTTCAAAGAGAATATCAACCGACATCAACAACAGATATAAATGTACAATGTCAAACGATTGCAAAACTTTTAGCTGCACAAATTAAACAAGCAAAGGCAAAGAAAAGTAAAAAGGATGCCAAAGATGAGGATGCTGTGATGGAAGATTTGATAAAAAATCCAACCATTAGCGTAGCGGAAGCAAAACGAGAACGGAAACGTGAAAAAGATCGAGAAAAGGAGAAAGAGGCAAAAGCATCATTAGAAGCACATGAAAAATCGCTTGCCAAAGCAAGGAATCGTTTGAAATCTTTAAAATTATCAGAAGTTACAAAACCTCTTACTAAGGAAGGAAAGGAAACAATGTTATTGATGGCAGTTAACAGAATTTTGATAGCAGAAAAAGTTGCAGTTCTTGGTGGTGTTTCTGCTGTAAGGTATAACGATTAAAATGATATTAACATGAAGAAATTAATATTAAGAACAAAAAAAAAGTATTACAGTGAAACAATATTATATATAACGAAGTTAAAAAAAATTAATGTTCTAGGTCAAAAATCTTAACAACTTTAGCAGCAACTTTTAATCCATATATTAAAGAAGCAGTACTACATTATATTACAGATGATATGAGAAATCGCCTAGATTTAGCTTTAGGTTGGTTGTATGAGGAATATGCTTTATTACAAGGTTTTCAAAGGCGAACAACATTAAGCACAAAACCACAAGAAGCACCACATCAAGCCTATAATTTCTTGTTGTGTACTTTAGTTTCTGCAATAGACTTAGTTCAAGGAAAGGATCGTGACACATTATTGTATAGGTAATAATTGTTTACTTAACACACCCTAATTTTGTTATGTTAAATAATATTATATTTGTCTATAAAAATCAAACATAATTATATACTTCGTAATAGATTGTACTTAGAAGCTCCTTTAATTACGGAAGATGCAGTGGAGGCTTTGAAGATGGTTTCTTCAGATGAAACAAGAGGTCTTGCACCGTTGCAACTTTTGAAAGAAATGGTTATCAGAAGACCTACAAAGCAGTTAGTTTTTTTGAATGTTCTGTTATGTCATACAGGACATGAAAATAACGCGGTATGTTGTTTTTATAATGATATTACTATGAAATTATTATATGTGATGTTATTCTTTATTTTAATAGATAAGAGAGGCAGCAATACAATTGGTTTGTCAATTATATGGCCGACCTGAATTAAGCAAACTTATAGAGGAGTATGCAGTTCTTTATTTAGGCTTTTTACGTTTGCAAGCTCCTCCTGAAATAGTTTTTGGTCAAGACAGAGGAAGACCTCAAATAGAAAACCAATGGACAGAATCCACTACTAGAGCCTGCCTAGGATTATATCTTGCTTTATTAAGTGAACATCAAGATCTTATTCATGAGTTAGTTCTCTCTCATATGAATTTGCGCAAAATTTTTTTGTGAGACCAAAATAAAAAATGTAATATTTATTCCATTAGGTTAGCAAGAGTTTATACATCAATGGGAGCCGATGTAAAACGCATGGTTCTCAGATTAGTCGAAGGACCTGTAAGATCGTTAGGAATGGGTAGTCCACAATTACTTGCGCTTGTTGAAAATTGTCCAAAAGGAGCAGAAACTTTGGTTACTAGAATCATACACATCCTTACAGAAAAATGTGAGTAAACTGAAAGTTTGATCTACCCGATATGAATTATATAACATTATAATATATTATTTTATATGTAGCTATTCCAAGCGCAGAATTAGTAGCAAGAGTACGAGAATTATATCAGACAAGGGTATCCGATGTAAGATTTCTAATACCTGTTTTAAATGGCTTGACCAAAAAAGAAGTTATTGCTGCTCTTCCCAAGCTAATAAAATTGAATCCTATTGTTGTTAAAGAGGTAAATATCTTCTTTTTCTCTAAGCCAATTCATGAATAATTTTTAGTCAATGCTAGAATATTAAATGTATAAAATTTATCTGCATTTGTATAGGTATTTAATAGGCTTCTAGGTACACACAACAATGATAGTGGTGTACCACATACATCTCCAATTACGCCTGCAGAATTATTGATAGCTTTACACAATATTGATCCTAGCAAAGCAGAATTGAAAACTGTTATAAAAGGTTTATTATTTTATTTATTCATTATATCATTTAGGACAATTAATATTTTCTTCTTTTATTTAATCATAAATTAAATTAATTTATAGCAACTTCTTTATGCTTTGCGGAAAATCAAGTTTACACACAAGAAACTGTTGCCGTCGTAATACAACATCTAATGGAAATGACGCCCTTACCTACGCTATTAATGCGCACTGTTATACAGAGTTTAGCTCTTTATCCTAGACTTAGTGGATTTGTTATGAATATTCTTCAACGTTTGATACTTAAACAAGTATGGAAACAACCCAAAGTTTGGGAAGGTTTCGTTAAATGCTGCGAACGTACAAAACCACAGAGTTTTGCTGTTATTTTACAGTTACCTCCAGCGCAATTAGCTGAAGCATTAAAAATGGCTCCAAATTTAAAAGCACCTTTGCTAACTCACGTTGAAGCATTTGCTGAAAATCAGGTAATTTTTAATAATTTTTGCATATAATACTGATATTTTCTTTTATATCTATTGGTATTTGTTATTAATTATATGTATATTACAGAAGGCACACATTCCACAATCCATAATGGATGTTATACAAGGCAAATCACTATGTGATATGCATGATGAATTTGATATTGTAAATATATTTTTATTATAACTATATACATCATCATTTGATACATTTCACTTATATTTAATTTAATAATTCAAAATAGTTTGATTTACTATAAATATAATTATTATAATAATTTAAATATTTTAGATATTTTAATTTTATTTACAGGCACCTCCTGGTGATTATCCATCTGAACAAAAAACAGATACAACAGAAACAGATTTATCAGAACCAGCTCCCCCTGGTTTAGATTAGCATAAAGTTATTCCAATTTTAGGATCTGAAGCATCTTCATTTAAATCTTTAAATTTTAATGAATTCTCATTATGAATCATAATTTATTTTCATCGTAAATACTTTAAATATGATATCAATACTCTTTTATTCAGAAAGAGTTGTTTCATAATTGAACGTATAAATATATCTGTCAAGAAAAATGCACTTTATTTGTGTTCATAATGTTGTGCTATGTTAATTAATATTTTACGTACGTAAAATGCTTAATATTTTATAAAATTCTTCATAGTCATAATACATATATGACATACAACAAATCAATCTATATAACTTAGTAGATGTTCTATAGATGTTCTTAGTAGAAGTCTGTTAATAAGTACGTACTTTTGGAAAAGTGCTCTATATCTTTTATAGACAACGTCCGCATATAAATATGATACTAGAAGATTTGAAATTCGTAATCATACCACTGTAATATGAAAGTTATTTTATAAAAACTACAAACTAGAAAAATATAAGTTTTATGGAGTTTTTTCAGAGTTATTTACTTTTGTAAATAATTTAGAGATTTCATATTATTAACACTATTTTTGATTGCAGACACTATAAATATTTTGTTATCTATCTTATCATTGTACTTTTGATGTGTATATATTTTCATTTTAATTTATTTTTTTAATTTATCTTAATAATCACATTATTCGAAAGGCTTTCTTTCATGCCATCTGTTTTAGACGAATGAAAAAGAAGACAGTCATTATTTTCAAATTCCTACGTTAAAATGTAGATTATGTTTATCCTTTTATTCTCTAATACGAGTACATGAGAGTTCCTGCATGAAAATTATTAATTATGACTAGTATAATTGCACTTATTCGATCTTACTATTTTTTTAGTTATAATCAGAATATAATGCTATTTTTTTTAATGCTTTTAATAAATAAAATATATGAAAGTTAAAAGCAAATACAAATTTCAAAATAATTCAAGTAGCATAAAATTTATAAAATCAAATTGAATATTGGAAAAGATAAAGAAGAAGAAATAAAATTTGTTACATAAAATATTATGTTTTTTAGATTCATTTTTCCAATGTTATTATTTTATTTCTAATAAAATTTAACATATGAATAAACAAAAACCGTTTACTATCATCTAGTCTATTATTTTTTGTGATAAATAAAGAAAACTAGATTTAGAGAATCAGTTCCAATGACTTTGACTATGATATATCTTCTCAAGGTCACTGTCTTTAGTAACAATCGAAAGGTTTCAGTTTAGCTGAATCATAGTTATAAATTTTAAACCTTGGCAATAAATACTACAAGCAAATTCAAGAACGTTAGATGGACAAAATCTTGTAATTTAAAAATAAGCTTATTTCATGGTACTTACTTCGCGAAAGGATGTTTGCGCTTCTTAGGAACATATTGATTTATTGCGTCAAGATTGAACCCTTTTCATGTATAGGAAAGGAATGAATGTTAAGAGTATATTTTATAAAATGTACACAGTACTTGGAAAGTACACAAAATTAGTGAGTATTCTTTTGTTAATAAATTTTTGATAAATAATGAACAACGGATAAGATCTTTTGATTGTTACTCAGAACAGTGACATTGACAACATGTCAAGGCCAATGTTATTGAAACTGGTTTCCCTAATTTAAAATGTTACCCCTAAATGAATATAAATTTAACAATATATTTATGATTTATGTAAAGTTAAAAAAATAGAATGATGAAATATATCTATAACCTATTTGTTTACATTGTTTACATTTGTTTACAATACAAAAAATAAGTAAAATATGTCATGGTATGTTGCAACAATATAGCCAATATTCTTATATCATCCAAAATCAACTCCAGTATCTAGTAAGTCTCTCAACATAAAGGAAGCCTTCTTGGGTAACATCCTATAAATAAATACATAACATTTTTTTTTAATGTTCATATATATGAACCGTTCATAAGTTAAAGCAATTAACTCCATTTAAAAAATTTTTTTTATTTTTAGTGCCAAAGAACTTCATTGATACTTAATTTCTTATACTTAAAATAAATTTCCTTAATAATTTATATGACTTTATCAATTTTCTCTACTTGTTGTTTTTGAGTTAATCAATTTGGCAAAAGAGCAACTTATATATAAAAATATTATTAGTATATAATATTCAAATTTTACCATATGATACTAAATAATATATATATAAAAAATTGTGTGTGTGTGTGTGTGTGTGTGTGTGTGTGTGTGTATATATATATATATATATATATATATAATGAATATTCACAAGTTACCTAAGTAAAAATCCAATATATAATAGATATCCTGGTACACTAAATTCTGTATAATTTCTACGAATGCCATCCAAAATTTTTTTGGCTGCCTCTGACGCAACCATTGTTCCAAAATAACTAGGTATCCTGTAATAGAAAGAAAAGAAAATTATTAATCTTTTAAAATCAATTTTGTATTAGAGTATTAAAACAATGTGAAATTAAAAACAAACATACCTAAATCGAATATCTTCAAATAGTTCTGCTCTAACAATGAATGGATATACATGAACTAGGGTAATAATAATATTACTATTAGAGTGCCTTAATTCTGTATGTAAAGATTCTGCTAAACCTTGAACTGCAAATTGTGCAGCAGATAAAGGAACATTTCCTTTACCACCTGTAATACCAGAGAGTCCTGCTACAGATGACAAGTTATTATACAAATTCTTATAAAAATTGTAAAAATATATTGTCTGTAATACCAGAAAGTCCTGTTACAGAAGATAACATTACAATGTGTCCTCTGCCTGCTCGTTGCATACTTGGCAATACTGAATCTAATAACTAAAATATGAATTATACAATTTTTGAATATATTATATACAATCATTTAACTTATAGAAAGTAATATATATATATAAATAATGAATCAAGTATAGTTGTTATTATATACCCAAAAATGACTAAGAATTGACACATCAATGGTTTGTCTTATTTCTGGTGGATCTCGTATTAATGTATGTGAGCTAGGAAAGCCACAACAATGAAACAGCATTGTGATTTCACCTATTTCTAAGATAATTTTATTTACTATAGCAGTTACCTGTAATGGTATATGTACTGTAAAAACATAGTTCATCTATAAATGCATTATTGTGTATAGAAAATCTTATATACTTGATCTTCATTTGTCACATCACAAATATATGGTTTTGCATTGCCTGATAGTTGTGTAACACATTGTACAGTGGCATTACAGTTTTCTGCATTGATATCTATACAAACAACAGTCACACCCAATTGACTTAAGTGAACAGCTATTTCTTTACCTATCCCTTTTCCAGCTCCAATAACCTAAATTATTAGATATTATATTTATCATCATAATCTTGTATAAAATTTATAAATTTCTCTCATAGGTGTTAGATATTTAGAACCATATTTTATAAATATCATTACCATTGCTATTTCCCCATTAAGACTTTTTAATGGTGGTGGATTAAAAGTTCGATAAAAAGCAACCAACATTGAACAACAAATCTCAATTAATAACATTATGAGATCCAATATAAGAATAAGCAATGAATATAATTTGAGGAACATGATCGTTGTAGCTCTTTAACTTTTCCTATAAATGTAAAATTTTCATTACTTCATGTTGAATTGAAATTTTATTTGTAAATATTTTTATATTTATAAATATATTTTATTTAAAATTTAATATAATATGGAAATTAAATTAAAGTTATATACATTATATCGAAAATTATATAGAAGAATTAATTGAACTTCACTTTGATAACATATCACTTTACGAATTAACTCTTCATTATCACATTGCGATTATTTAAGTTTGAAATCTTTCTATTTGTATCATACATAACCTGAATATTAAGATAAGTACAAATAATTAATAGTATGACAATTTGTTGTGCTTATTACACGCATATAACTTCTAATATACATGAATAAATGGGAATAACTGATATGATTATGATTATTTGTTAAATATACAAATAAATATAATATAATTAAGTAGCATATGAACCATTTCGGTTATTCAATGTACAAAATATTCGGTTATAAAAAATCCATTTGTATTTATTACATACCCACCCACCCACACACACACACACACACACACACACACGCGCACAAAATCACTGACAATATATGATATAAATTATCTGATTGGATCAATTAATATTACTTACTCTTATTATGCGTTTTGAACAATCAAAACTAATTATTAAATTTGTAATACTTATATATTTGTAAGCTGGTTTCAATTATTATTTAATTTGATATTGTAATTTCGTTGTTTTATTCTGAATGTTATATTTGTTTTGTAAGGAAATTGAATTATAAAAAAAAACTTTTCTGGCGGGTAATAATTACAAACACATTTTTTCAGAATTCAAAAAAAGCGCGGCAACACGTTCAAATTCAACAATTATTGTATCAACCATGTGTAACTAAGCAACTAAACAGTTTGTATAATAAGTGAATTTTTCTACTCGTTTACTGTTATCTCAAGTTTGATTTTTAATATCAGACGTGAAGTACTTTATATAAATATAATTTTCTTAATTTTTTTCAAAAGTTCCTACATAGCATTAAATTATATTGCTTCTTTTATGAGAATGGTATCAGTGGAATCAGAAGAAGATGAAGTAATTACAAACCTTATTCCTGGCCCTCCAATAGAGTATGCGAAACGACAGAGGTAGGATTAAAAATATTATTTAAATAGAGAACTAAAAAATACTTTTTTTTGTCTTCGTTTTATATTATTATCTAGCATATGAAACATGTTTTCCTTAGAACTTTCCCACTTTTACATTTCATTGCTTCTGTAACTGCTTAGAATATGTCATGTAATGTTAATATAACAATTTAGAATGATAGTTCTTTTCTTTTTAAGATATGTTTCTAAATACAAAGAACGTATAAAAGCAGAAATTAAGAAAGAAAAATATGCACATCGTACATTTGGTCCACCACAAGTACCATTACAATTACCATCTCAATATTTGAAAAAAAGAAGCCGGAAAGAATATCGCAAAACAGATATAGAACATGTACATATTCGTAATCCACAATATCAACAAAAGTTACCATCATGGGTCCCAATGAAAGTGAAAATTAAAGAAAAATGTGGCGAGTTACCTATAGATCCTGTAAAATTAGGGCGTGTCAATTTTAAGAAACTGAATATTACTGATGTTAAGAAATTTCATCCCCATAAACTTGAAGAACGATATGTAGATACACGGTTCGGAGATACTCATGATCTAAAATCTAGTGGATTATATCCTGTTTATATACATAGAAAGGTATATTGTTTGTATAAGCATGTAATTTATAGATAATTAAACATTTTTTTTTCTTTTCTTATTATTAAAATTTGTTCATTTTTAGGGCTTTGGAAAAGTTCCAAAAATTATGAAGAAGATAAAATATGAAGTAATGAATAAGGAATTAAAAGAAGACACATCAAAAAATGATAAACATATTGATGAACTTAAATACCACTGCATCTCTGAAGAAGAAAGAAAAGAACTTTTAGATGTATGGATATATCAGGATTATTGATATTAAAAGTATTTCTAAATATGTTAATAATTTCATTTTTATTTTAATAGGGAATGAAAAAAAGGTGGGATGAAATGATGAAAGAATTTCAGTGTTTACCATTTATAATTGATACTCCACCAAAGGTACAGAGGAAGTCGAAACTGGAACATGAATTACAGCAACTTGAGAAAGATATTTCAACTCTTGAAAGACATTCTTACATATGTATTAGTAATGATAATGAAAATGAATGAAAGAACAAGAGTACAATTGTAAGTATTCAAAAATAAGCGCATAAAAGTCTACACCATTGATCATATTTTTAACTATATGAAAAATATTTATTACATACATTGTATTTAAATTTGTTAATAAGTGAAGCAATGACAGATAACGATCGAAAGGGAACAAATAAAATAAACAAATACTGATATTTTCTTTATTTTGTTAATACTATTACATAATAATGTTTAAAACTCCCTCCAAGTTTCAGTGATACTACAAGATTCATCCTTATTATAATTTACAATTACTGAATAAGATTGCGCCTCAGTTTGTTGTTCTTCTGCATATGAAAAGTTTTCAGACATTTCAGAATCATGATTTTGTGTTAATTCTACTAAGGACACTTGTGGTTTCGATAAATTTCTTGTATATAATTCTGAATTTTGTATATTTAGTATACGACTGTCATATAAAACAGGTATATTACAAAAAAGACATCGTACTTCTTCATATTCTTCATCTAAACAGAGATGATAAAGTTGCCCACATATTGGGCAAGATCGATATTGAACTGTTGTAATTTGAAGAAGGGTTAGAGCGCATCTGGGTAACTTATGTCCTGATGGACATTTTGTAGTGTTCCAAGATAAATCACTAATAATTTCTCCACATAGATTACATGATTCCACTTTTAATTTGAAATGAGACGTTTTATTTAATGTTTCACGCACATATTGTGTTGTAACTGTTTCTTCTTCTGTGTCTTCACCAGCAAGATATATTTCTAAATACATTCTTAATAGACTTGCAGATAATTCTTGATCTTTTGATAAATGCGTTTTATTTGTTAAACGATCGAGATACGCACATGCACAATGTACAAAAATTAGTGGTTGAGCTTCTGTTATCTCACCTATATTTTCAATTCTTTGAATCATTTTTTTTTTTGTTAATACCTCGGTTATAAGCGATAGCCACATTGATATCCTTAATTCATATAATGTAAGTGATTCTAAATTTTGTGGCACCTTAGGTAATACAGTCATTGGATCTGAAACTTTTGCAGCTTTGAGTCTGATTAATTCGAAACAATCCCAAGGAAAGTTAGAATTTATATCTTTATAATTTTTTATTATATTAATTGGATCCCATTCTTTTCCATCTAAGGATAATAAATATAATATGCTTGGTTCTCTCATAATTAAATGATCATATGTACTATTAGGACTGGTTACACAAACTAGCATAGTACGATTAGGAGAACAGGCAAGACCCAAATATTGAACACGTGTCTGAGGTAACTTATGCTTGATTGAAATGCTTTTTAAGTTATTTTCTTGTGTATCAAAAGCATACATCATACCATTTTGTGTTGCAATTAAAATACGTTCAGATGCAATAACAGAGATTCCTAAAAGTAAATTCGAAATTCTTTAAATTACTTAACAAATTATACACACAAACAGACATATATATATATATATATATACCTGAAATTGTAAATCCTTCTATTTGTAAATAATGTGTATTCCTTAATTTTCCCATTATAGTCAAACCAAATAATAGGAGAAAGAAACCTTTACAAGCAATAAATTGTATTCCATTTTCATTCTGTGAAACCATAAGTAAAGAATTGACTGAGACACGATCTGGATATGTATAGTATTTTTCAATCGATGTATTCTCAAAACATTCATTATTACTGTTATACAGGATACCTTGTATCTCACCATTACAACATCCAATAATAATTAAATAAGTATTGAGTTTTATAGTACACCATAACAATACATTAATTTTTGTGTTCATATTTAAATTTATTCTAGATATTATAGTTGGTTTCATATTTTTAGTGGAATCAGATACTTTATGTATTTTCCAAATCACTATGTCTGAACTGCGAAAAGCAGTTACAAAGTATGCATAATAAGTGTCTTCTAATTTAAATAATTCACTCCATGTCATTGCACAAGCTTGCAATTGCCTAAGATTTTCTTGTATCTTTGTAAAACGTGATTCTTCATTTTTACAATTATCAAAATTAGATTTAATATTATCTTCGATAGTTTTTAACCATATAGATGAAATATCACATATAGAATACCAATCTCTTAATACTTGATGTAAAAGTTCCACAGCGCCAACAGAAGTTATAATTGCAAGCATGCATTTACTAGGATGGATTAAATTTTTTGGTGACCAAGATACACAAACTATTTTTGGTAATATATTGGTTGCATCATTGATCTTAGGTGTTAAAGCAGCTTCCATTAAGAGTGAATATACTTCTCTGCGTTTTGTATTCCATGTTAACGAAGTTATTTCGTTTAAAAATGCATATGCAGGCAAAATATCAGAAGCATAAATAAAAGATCTTGAAAATCTAATATTTGGGTGAGGACTCATCGGAGAAGGTATTAATTCCTAAAAGTATGTATTAAATCAATGAAATTTCAACATATATTTCACTTTAATATAATGCATACATTATTATTTGGTATTTACTACAAACATTTCCAGCAATATTGTAAATTAAAATTAATACATTCCAAATAGGATATATACAAACAAAAACACACACATATTTTATATTATTAAATACTTGTAATTGTTTCTACTTACAAATACATGAATACCTTTTTCTGTAATAATACAAATGCAGTTATTCGACGTCCATTGTACTGAAAATAATGTCGTAACCAGTGGAGAAAACGTTATATTATAAACTTCTTCTAACGATACCATCTTTAAAAAGTTATAATTGTTTTAATTAAATAAATATTACTGTGTACATTGCTTTTCATGTATAGATACGTAAAAATTCAACAAATAACTCTAATACAACAGTACGATGGTTAAGACAATCAAGAAGTGAATCTTCTGACTGAATTACATTTGGCAATTTGCATGAAAAATATAAATGTATATTTTTCAGAGATAAAATGTATTTTTCGAACAGGTTATGACATTTTAATAAACAGCGTTCAAACTGCCTCTCGCAAATCGAATCAGTTTCGAGATATCGTTTGATCAACGATCACGTTTACGAATGTGTAGTCGATAGTCACGATAGTGGGAGAAACGACTTAGGGATGACTTCATATCTTCATCCATTTTTACGTATGTATGTGCTAGTATGTACATAGCAGCAAGTAAAAGAACTATGCTCCGCTATAAATCGTCACGACAGGTTTTTCACTTCATCCATGCCGTGACCATCTGTCTATCAGACGGTCTTCTTATCGGTGTAACTTAATTGTTTCGAACAGGAGTAAAACGTGAACTTTAAGAAAATTTATAATAATTAACGTTATCGATACAACAAATATATTTTAACTCAACAACCATGGCAATCGACAAAAGTTTTATAAATGTTATGGTCTTAAGTTTTGGCTTCATGATGGTGTTTGCGGCCTTTCAAACTATGAGTAATATCGAGGTGAGTTTACTACGGGACCGTAATACTTGCGATATTCGATTTTTTTTATTGCGCTCTAATACGCTGTTCTTACGACGAGATACAGGCATTCGTTGCAAAAAATATGTTTCCTATTGTTTAATTAGAATTATTCCGCCATATTAACTTTATCAATTTAAAAATTTGATCTTTACCCTTTTCCGTTCATTTTATATAACTTTCAAAAACACGATATTTTTTTAATTAAATGGCCCTGCTCGATATTGAAAGGATTGTGACGTATTATAGCTGTAGCGAATGAATTCATTTTTATGAGACCGAAATATCGAACCACCTGTTGATCATCGTGGAATGAAGTAATAATTATTACGTATTTCAAAGTGTACTTTATTATTGTCATAGATAGATCTTATCGATAAAATTTTTTTTCTTGATAAAAAAGAAGAAAAACGAAAAAGAAAATGTGTTTTTAAGAAACTTTAAATCGTTTTTTTTTTATTTTTATTAAATAACGAAATGGTATACTTTAAATAAGAATTACGTTCATATATATTCGTATTTACTATATAGATATATGTATATATGTATATGGATTTACTTGACACGTAAAATGCCAAGTTAATGTCAACGAGCACTTGGAAGCTTTCGAAGATTTTTCATTTCGCCGAAGAGCTTGTTACAATTTTCTTTCAAGATTATTGTACTTTGCAATCGATGATTAATTGTCGGCTCTTCAAGGTTGAAGATTATTATTTGATTTGAGAGCGTATTAGGAATAGTAATTTTTTCTTTTAAGGTTCTCTTTCACAAATTACAAAAAATAATTGATATCGTTTGAGTTATCCAACGATCAAGGTAATAATAGATTAAAACCTATACAATAATAGATTCGCGATCCTGAGTATCTCGAGAAAAGTACTTGGACATTGAAATTGAGAGAAGGAGAGAGAGAGAGAGAGAGGCGCGCGCGCACGTTGTTAACAAGAATACCAGGCGGTGAAAGGCAACTAAATATATATACGTATATATAGGTTGTTAAATTCAAGAAATATTTTCAGACATTTGTTTCAACATATATTGTATATGCAAACATGAATTGAACATAACTGTCGGTTATTTCTCGATTAGATTGCAGCCATATCATTCAAATATCTCTATTCGTTGAAATTCATGATTTCATCATCGTCTAATATTCTGTATACGTAGTAAGAGAAAGTTTAGTTAGTTTCTCTCTCTCTCTCTCTCTCTCTTCTTAATCTAACGAACTCTTGGTTGGTTTATGATCGAACGATTTTACTTCATTCTTCATTTTTACTTTTCAATAGAAAATAAGGTCAATATGCGTTAAACATATATTATTTATATCATAAATACAGCTAAAATCGGATTACGTTATTAGTATGTTATCATTTTATGAGACGATATCAAAAAACATATAATTAATATCAGTAAAAAAATGATCTAAGCAATTATTTTATTAGGTCAATTCTATAACATTATCGAAGAAAAATATCTTCATCAATTTTCTATTTCGCTATCGTACAGTAATTATCGATTATTCGTTGCGATGTGGAAAATTGTTTATTTACTGTTGAAAAGATGACGAACTGTTTCAAATGGTGTCACAGTCTTTATGATAACTTAAAATTTAAACGAAAAACTATATGAATTATATATTATTTAAAATTTATTATGAAATAAATAAATAAAAGTTATGTAACAAATATACTTTTCAAGCAAAATTAGAAGAATTTTAGTATGCGAAACTAAAAAAGAAAAATCATATTCTGCTACGATATACATACATGAATATAAATATAAAATTTGTTATCTCTTAAATGATTATTTTTCTTTGTGTAATATCGCGGTCTATTGTCCAAAGTAAAATTAAATTATACAAGTGGGGAATATCATTTATCTAATCAGATATTGAATAAGAACAATTAAGTTACTTGTCGAGAAGGCAGGTAAAAAAATGCAATTTCAAAGAAATCATGATAAATCGGGAATGCTTCAGGTATCTAGTATCCACTTCAATATGATCTTCGAGAACAAAGCAAATGTATTAATTTTTTAAATTGTATACGTAACAATTTGTGTCTCGTGTATGTACACTCCTTGAATGTTAATATCTCTGCTTTATCTCTATCGAAATAGGGACGGCATTAGATATAATTATCTACACTTGCTTTCGTGGACGTGAAAGTCGTATATAAAATTATAGCAACACATAATATGTTATTGTTAGTACCGATCTGTGATCGTGTCTCATGATTTTTACTAAAACATTATATAATTAACGTATCAACGTTTATATTTTCCAATAATAATATTTTCTTTAAAATGAAAATAACATTCGTTTAATCAAAATTAATTTATTACATGTCGCGTATTCGCTGTTTAAATAATTCACGACCATTCAATCGATATACAATCAGATATATATATATGTTCGTTTACGAATACGTGTGTGTTCTTTTTATAGGTCAATGAACAAAAAAGCTTATTAATTCACTTATCTTTGCGACGTAGTTGTATATTTTAAGATAGATACCATCTAGTCAGTTGCCACGAATATTTTTTTTTAAATTGATTTTTACACTGGTTATTAGACATATTATTTTCGAAGTTTTAGAAAATAGTTTTTACAAAAATAGCTATTATTTTTCCATTTCCTTTTTTTTTTAAATTGATTAAATTACTAATACTATTGCTATTAATCGAATATTCTTCTTAATGGGAGCAACTTTGTACTTGTACTTTGAGGTACTATTTTACCAAGTCTTATACAAATATATACATATATAGATGTATACATGCGTATATCTATAGATAGTGAAACACGGCATGAATGATGTATAAACTCTTACATATAAAATAAATACTAACAAATTCAGAACCGATACGTAGGCGGAATACAAAACACTCCACGGTTGTATACAAATGGGGCGTTTAATCATCATAGATTCTTTATAAACAATTTTTACTCATTTTACTCTACGAAATACGATAAAATAAAAAGCAAATATATCAAAATTAGATGAGCGTGGATATCACGTCGTTATTGTAATTAATATGACATCATGCCTTATCTGATTCAATATAAAATAAAAGCATTTCATATCTGATATCTATACGATCTAGAATGCCGTGATAATCGACGAAATTTGGGTATCTTTAAAAATGTTACTGAATAATATCCTTATATTGCAAAATGATTAAATATGTATATATATTACCGCGAAGATGTGTGTACTGATCAAAGTCTATTTGTTTTGTTCACAGAATACCGTTCTAACAAGTATACACAATGATGATGCTAATTTCAACGCTAATGCATATACTAGCCTGGCGATTCTGTACGCTGTGTTCGCAACTTGCAATTGGCTAGCACCATCGTATATTTTGCTGACCGGCCCAAGAATCGCCATAGTCACTGGTTGCTGCTGTTACGTTCTTTTCATAGCGTCTTTTCTATGGCCGCATCCAGCTTTTCTCTACACTGCGTCAGCGATTCTCGGAGTTGGTGCAGCTTTTATATGGACCGGACATGGTCAATATCTTACGGAAAACAGCGATAATGAGACAATGTCGAGAAACGCTGGGATATTTTGGGCGATATTTCAATCATCCCTTTTCATCGGCAACCTTTTCGTTTATTTCATGTTTAAGAGTGAACATATCGAAAAATCGGTGCGACAGACCGTCTTCATTGTACTCACTAGTTTAGCAGTTTTTGGGACAATAATTTTGACAGTATTGAGGAAACCAACTCAGAGATTAGCTCTGGGAGAAGCCGAGGGAGTATCCAGCGCTGATAAGGAACTTCATATACCCGTGCCAGCGAAAAAGAAACCTCTTTTAGCGGCTTGGTACGCTTTGAGAGACGCATTTTCTCTCTTCCTCACACCAAAGATGCTTTTTCTATCTTTTACGTTCATCTATACGGGCCTCCAGCTTACTTTCTTTTCCGCCGTATATTCTTCTAGTATAGGCTTCACCAAAGCAATGGGTGAGTCGCGCAAGAGATTGATCGGTTTATCGGGTATATTCGTAGGGATTGGTGAAGTCGTTGGAGGTACCTTGTTCGGTATTTTTGCATCGAAAGTAACCGAAGCTTGTGGTGGTTCACCTATTGTTATTATTGGGTGCATCACTCATCTCTTTGCTTTCATTAGTATATATTTGAATTTACCAAACTCGGCATCTTTCATAGATACCGATGATAAGAGTTTCATCGAGCCTTCTTCTGTCCTCGCTATGGCGGGAAGTCTCGCTTTGGGTTTCGGTGACGCTTGCTTCAACACTCAGGTTTATTCCTTACTCGGAATTCTTTTTGCGGTAGAGAGTGCATCAGCGTTTGCGCTCTTTAAATT
Source organism: Dolichovespula saxonica (assembly GCA_911387935.1). Classification (NCBI taxonomy): domain Eukaryota; kingdom Metazoa; phylum Arthropoda; class Insecta; order Hymenoptera; family Vespidae; genus Dolichovespula; species Dolichovespula saxonica. The sequence continues at coordinate 14,407,269 of OU426993.1, read as the reverse complement.
CTGTCAATCGGTAGCTGCGGCAGTTAGCTTTGCTTATAGTAGTAAAACCGGTCTACATGTTCAATTATTAATACTTGTCATTTCGATTATTATTGGAACAATAACGTTCGTTTCGGTTGAACGAAAAATGCGAAATTCTCAAAGCCAGAATCAAACGAACATCGATCCAGCGCTTGTCGAAGGACAAAGTATAGAAGATTGAAACAATTCACTTTTTTAACAAAAGATTTGATAAATTCTAAAAAAGGGTGCAATTTAATAATCGTTATATAATGATCAAACTTAACAATCGAATTCCTTATTGCGATATCCATGTGATCATCATTTGAACACACAAATCTAGAAGTTAATTAGGATTTCGACAATAATCGGTTTGTTATAGTTTTGAATCAACAATGGCTGTGTCAATGAAGTTGTTAAATTCGTAACTAGTGAACTTTCTCTTTCTTATTTTCTCAATTGATTCTTATACTGTAAGTACTAAAACTTCACAGAAAATAAGTGAAAGGTAACGCGTATGCACACACGTATACGCATATACATACGCATATATATTACGTATACATTATGTGTAGTTTACGGTTTGTAAATATGAATTTTTTAAAATTGCATAATTTATAAAACTATTTGAAGGATATTATAAATTCGAAGGATCAGATGTTATCAAATATTATTAAAATAATTATATCGATTGTTATGGTAACAGAAAATGTTAAATGTTCTAGATGTAAGTTTTTAATCAGATTAAGATAATATAATTTTTTACGAAGAAAAAGACTGCAACAGAGTGATCGTAATTTATCTATCTATATATATATATATATGTGTGTGTGTGTGTGCGTGTGTGTGTGTGAACTATCTATATATATAAATGGCGAACTTCCATAGAACATTCACACCAATGTTCTACAAAGAGAATCAAAGGGAATAGTATAAATTTGATTTTCTTTGTAGAAAAACATTTATACATTGGCTATGTACCTGAGGATGAGAAAGACTTCTAAGATATCTTTATTCATATGATAACGATAGAATTACAGTCTGCCCAAAGAATCGATTCAGTAAAGATAAGCGAACGCACAGAATCGGAACAAAAGCATATCTACAAATTTCAGATACTGTAACACTTTCCGAGCAGAAAGTCGAAGTTAGTAGTCCTAAAAATAACCTATGTAAATTTGTTTCTGAATTCAACAATTGACTATTATTTATTCGCCAATAGCTAGAGTCGCTTGTATCTATTATGTGGTTAATATCCGAATATTACGTTTACCTTTAGTGATTTGATTTGTTGGGTAGACCATAGATTTAAGGTACTATATTTACACAATCAATGAAACAATTTTTAACTTTATTTTTATTATAATTGACATAAAAGGATAAGCAGTTATGTATAGATTTTTTCATTCTATTATATCACTCTCGTATATATTGTATAAAAACATTAATATATTTAAAATGAGATAAAATATGGCAAGTTGTTGCAGATAAATATGTATATATATATATTTATAATAAAATCTAACGCGATCACTTTTTGTGTCACTACATTTTGTTTAAATCATTTTCCATGGAAAACAATATTTATACAGGATAATTGTTATAGCCAAAATAATTAAAACCTTGGCCCTATTTGGAATAAAATTAATCATTTCAGGAAAAATACTTTAATCGTCCAGCTGACAAAGACTGGCGACACCTCTATTTATCCAATGCGATTCATCGATCAATGTCGGAAGAAGAATGAACATGACGAAGTTAGAGGAATGTCCTGTAGTTGCTAAAACACCACGTCGCGCGCTCGTCTTATAAATGGGACAATAGTAAATCGATGAAAACTGGATTTCAGATTTCAATTTCGGTTTCAACCAAATTATAGGCAAAGGATCGAACATAATTTTTGGTCTTGATTCATCGAGCGAAGCCGTTTCTCTGTTCCACCTTGAACCTTCAAGGAAGAGACCCTAAAAAAAAAAAAAAAAGACAAAAAGATCAATGTCGGAAGAGGAGGATAAAAAAAAAGAGAAATTCACTACGAGAAGAAATATATTATACCCTTATGTAAACTCCAAGTGGCGGTGAACCATCAACCGTTATTTCGAATTTAGTAACTTCAAAGTCAAAGTCTATCAGGTCAATAGGTATCTTATACCTGCGAGCATAATTCTGTAATACGCCAGTAAGAAAGGACTGAGTGAAGAAAAATCCGGATATCCAAAATATAACTGGTGCGTCGTTATCGATCCAATCTTGTAAAAATTCTATTCTTGCTAATAGATCGTTTATGTAACTTCCCAATGGTTTCAACGAGGGATAAGATTTTCTATCCCATGCGGAAGGTACTTTACCGATACTCATACTGATAAATACCTCCTCCAGTTCGGATGACATCAACACTTGACCTTTTATCGCTTTCTGTACATTCGCCAACGTACTCTTTATAACGTTCGTTAACTGATTAAATTTAATAAGTTCCTGACGTAAAACGGTGTTCATACTGTTCAGATAGAGAACAGGATATTTTTCCGCGACGTATACCATATCGAATTGAGATGGCATTTTCATTAATATATCGTCAGCAAGATTATATACCATTTCATTCAAATCTCGTTCAACGCCTACTCCACTTATTTGTGGTTGCGTCAAGAGAGCGTCCGAAAGTAGTTGCATTGATTCTTGATTATCCTTCGATATATCTGCATTATCGTGCAGGCCATATACCTCGGGCGTCTGATTAATAGGTAAATTTCGTATATATTCGATAGACCCCTCGTAATCGGTGTCTTCGGGTAAATGATAAATTCCACTTGGCGAAAAGGGATATCTATAATAAAATAAGTTCGTAACGGCAAGTGATCGTTATTAAATGAAGAAAATAATATTCGATACGTGGAAACGTATATTTACTGTCTGTTCGTAACGACTTCTGGATTATAGAAAATTTTTAATAACGAACTAAGTAAACGTCTGTCCTTATCGTCAGTTACTCGTCCTCCGTAATTGCACTCTCCCGTTAGATACAGAAGCGCCTCGAATGGTATCTCTTCGTAATCGTTTAGAAACAGCTGAAAAAAAATCGAATTAAAATTTAATGTTTTTTTTTTTTTTTTTTTTTTTTTTTACACAATTACCTTTAGAAAATATTTTACCTGCAATTGTAAAATGCTAATGCGTAAATCAGACTCGTTGAACTCGTAAGGGATATTCCATCCCAGCGGTCCAAAGTTTCGTCTTTCCTGAACTACAGCGTGAAAGAAACATAAGGAAAACAAAAGACTTCTCCATTCCAATATTTTGGAACAACTATGAAAGAATTTCATATCGGAGATAGGATCGTTCAAGTAACTGCGCAGTAAGTTATTCTTCAAGCCCTTTGGAGGTTCGTTTGTCATTTTAACACCGTTCTGTAAGATTGAAACGGGAAAACCGTCGGACGGATAACTGGTAAGCCAGAGTCGAAATTTAAGGTGCGTGTTTTCTGACACAATGACCTCGTCGCAAATTCTATCCAATTCCTTCATCCAGGATATGGCAAGATGGCAATTCTGTAAAATGACCCATTTACCGCTTTTGATACTTTGTTCGATCATACTGGTTGCTATTGGACCTTGACCTTGACCTAATGAAATGGTCATGAGGTCTTGTTTCGACAAGCCATTATCTTCCGCGAATTTAATTAGACCTGCCATTGGATCGGAACCCGGAGAAAGTATGAATATCAAAGGAGTTATGTTACTAGAATCATTGTAAGATCCTTGAAGATCAAACGGTGGTGGCTCGACGAATGATTGATCCATATTTTTTATTATAAATATTTGGACAGCTGTCACGATCTTGTCTGGTCTGATACATCGAATAATAATTAGTTTCTCAAGATTCCGTTCTTCCAATTGTTCAAATGGTGCTGGTAAAGTTTGTTTTTGCGGATTCGAGGAGTCGTAGCATTCTTTCCACATTGAAGTATTTTGTTCTAACGATATTTTTAACTTTGCCATACCAGATAAAGTCGAGGCTTGCACCACTTCGGACCAGCTTTTATCCGAAAGCCAAGATGGTGCTGGATTTGGATAAGGATTATCGAGCGCAACTCCGCCCGTTAACAGAAACGCCCATAAATCCTCGTTTAGCTTTTCTTCGGCACGCATGAGACCAACGCAAAGGATTAGCGAGAACATCAATTTATGTTTCTCAAAGAGGGAACGACATATGTTTCTGTAAATACTCGCGGTGAAGTGAGAGTTGAGATATTCCATTCGTGTATTTAAATTACTCGATTGTTCACTGTTGGTTATCGACATGATATAAAGATGAATAAACCATGACAACGAATATTGGTACATCGGATCGACGTTACCTAATTCGGAAATACAAAAGAAAAGAACCGAGCCATGCTTGGAGACCGGTTTATAACCATCACGAGCTTGATCGATTTCGACTGCCGTTTTAGCCGCTATATCTTGTTTAATTTCGATATCCTCCGACAAAACTTTTGAAGTGGAAAGTATTTTTATAGCTGTCTCATCCTCCAATATATTTCCTTCCGACATCGATAAGACCTCCAATATTTTATCTTCTATCTCTTTTAATATGCGCCGATTATTTGCACCTTCAACGATCAATTGATTTTTTTTTTCTTCGAGAACGGGCAATTCCTGTGCGACGACTATTCCTAATAGCTGATCCTGCAGACCTTGAGGTGTAATCATAAAATTTAACAGCGTCACTTTTACGACTACTTCTGGTAGATAATGAGGATTTCTAAGACGGGTCGTTATATAGAAGCGAAAATTCAAATTATATTCGATTACGTTTTCGCCAAATTTTATGTACAATATGCCTCTTTGCTTATATACGTTCTTAAGCAACACAGGCTCCAATACTGAATCTATCTCCTCGAGAATATTTTCCAACAAGACCGGTGTACCAAATTGCAACGCATTTTCTACGACTCTAACGTAGTTAGGATCGGTGAGTTTTATAACAACCAATTTGTTTTCTTTTTCCATGTTCTTCACCCATTTATTCGCTTGATTTTGTGGATCTATCATAAGTGGCCATCGATCAGCATTATTTACGATTATCCCATTCTCAATAGAAAAATTGTCCGCGGGTAAACCATAAATCGTCCATGATCTGATTTTCACCGGTTCACCAAGTATATCTATCAAGCTGAAATGCTTTCCACACGGAATATTTGCTCTTGTGCACGATGAATGCCACTGGGCTATAAGATCATTTCTATATTCTACGGTAAAGGCACCTAAATAAGCGACAACACCGGAAGACAACAATACATCTCCGATAACGCTTTTGAGATTGGTACCAAGAGCAACCGCCGTTTCACTCCACCTACTTTTCTCTCCGCTTAGACCACCCAATAATTTTTCAGCTCTATCCAACTTCTGAGTACAGTAATCAATCTGATCCTCGAGCTTCTTTTTCTCTCTCATACATTCCGCGAATTCATCATTCAGAGATTGCAATTTTTGTGTAACTTCCTGGAGAAGAGCTCTCTTAGCATTTAACATTTCCATTTGAGCAGCTAGTTCGGCTTCGGCTTCGGCCAACATCGCTCTTTTCGGTGCAACGACTTTGATAACGCGATCGTAAACCTCCATGGCACGCACCCATTTACAAAGACCCTCGCAAGCAGTAGATACCTTCTTAATCGCTTCAGGCTGAAAACTTCTGTCGTTTATAAATTTATCACGAATTATTTTCATGTACGCAGGCGGAATATTATCCTTATCAAAGTTCTTTAAACTGTCGAGGAATTTCATATCACTAAGCATTCTAATGGAGGCCAGCCAATAATCATCAACAGTTTTACCGGTTTTTGTATCCTGTACTCTGTCAGGCTTTACACCTTTTAATACGCAAACAGCCTCCATAACTAATTTGACACCTGCCGGTGGACTCTTCATGGATTTTACGATAGTAATATCCGCCGGTTTTAAGGTATTCAATGCCGAAAGAGCGGCCTCTAATGCAGGCGTAGCTTCGGCTAGATCACTCTCGCAGTCATCTTTAATAGCTTGAGCGGCTGCGGCAGCTTCGTTAGCCAATGCCTCATCTGCGGCCACTATCTCTTTTCTAGCTTCTACATTGATGGTGTCTTGTTCGATTCTAATCATCAGTTTATCACTCAACTGTGACTGCGCTACTAATTTTGGTTGCAACGTTCTCAATTCCTCTTGCATGACAGCGACTTGGCCCGCCGCGAAATCCAACTTTTCTAATCCGGTAATGTATCGACTTTGTTGTTTTGTAATTTGATTGATTTTCTCTCCATATAGTCTGTAGAGAGATGCAATAAGTTGTAGAAAACTTGTCGGCGTTACGTAATATCTTCTATGATGATTCTTATAATAATTCTCGCTCGCCACGAATACGCTCGTGTGAAATTCTTTACAAATGTGAACACACTTTTCCCGTAATTCCGAGCCGATATCCAAATTTTGTAACGACGTTCTGGCTACCTTTTCTAGGGCATCCTCTGGCCATAAAGTGTACCAATCTATGGTACAACAATTTATGAGAGAAGGAAACATCCTAGTTCGATTTCTAAATGAATCGCCGATCGGCGACATAGTGAGAACTATATGAAGATATTTCTTAATTCTTTCGATGAAAAGATTGTAAAGCATCATCGGCGTCGTCTCAATTTTCCTACCACCTGTCTCTCTTGCCACGCTCATCATCTTTTCCAAAATCTCAGCCATCTCTTCGGTACCATATAAATTCGGTACATCGCCAGTATTAAGAAGTATATTTATGTCTTCGACGAAGGTTTCATTTTTTATTTGATAGTCTCCAAATAGAAAAACCGTCGGCTTTCCGTCGCATCCAATACGTAACAAAAGTTGCTTTAAATCTTCTCGCCATTCGGTATTCCCGTAAGTTCTAGACATTTCTATTTGATGCAATATATATTCGCACATACTAGTCGCTAATTTCGTACAGGAACTTCGACCCGAACCGCCAATACCAACGAGCAACGCGTGGCCATTGTCTTGCAATAGCACGCGAGAAATACGAGAAATATGTTCGATGGCAAATCTAAAAAGAATTAGGGACATTGGTGTCTTCGATGTCATATTGTACTCCTTTAAATAATAATCCATTTTCTCCTGTAAATCCTCCAAGTTCGTTACTTCGTCGTAAATCTTAGGATCGGCATCGGGTTCCATATAATTACCGAAGAACAAGTCATGAATGTGGGCGCTCTGTATGGCCTTTTCATCGTCCTTTAAGAAACTGGCAAGAACTTTTTCCAATGGTTGACGCAATTGTTCATAGCACGTATGCTTTACCATTGTGAAGAGCATTTCACGATCATCGTCATCGACGAGCCTATCGTGAAAAACTCTATATACCTCGTGTATCCACAATCTGATGAGTTTATCGGGATCTTTCATTTTATCTGCCGGTACCAATAATATACCCCCGACGACCCGACTAAAATCACGCAAATTAAAGGTATAATGACTTTTAGCTGGCGTAGGTAAGAATTTTTGAATAGCTGTAAGAAATATGTCCATGGTAGCGTTAACGACCATCTTTCCCAATCGAGAAACTTCCGGTACGAAGCCTTTTGCGAAATGCCACTCGAAAATCGAAGTGAAAATCTTACTCAATGTAGCCTCTTCGAAGAATTCTATACCGATTATATGCATGTGACGTGTCAGTCGATGGGTTACAACGTTCGAACCACCTCCCGGTGGTAACATAGCTGCGATTAATAAAATATCTACTAGATACAATATGCTCATCTCTTTCACATCGAACCAATAACCATGATCTATAAACTGACGTAAGAGTTCGATGGGTGGTTGCGCTCCGTATGTTTCCTTCAGTGGCATACTCAAATCGTCTACAAAAAGCACACACTTCTTACCCATAGCTGGCCCATAAACCCCCTTTCTTCTTCGATCTAACTTTGATATCACGATCTCCTGAGTTTGCGAAGCACTGGTACGTGCACTAAAGTTTATAATATTTTCGATATACTGCTCTCGCGGTAATTCCTCTAAATAATTGAAAACTATCGCTGATTTGCCGGTACCAGTTGGTCCCACAAATAGTATCGGAATATTCTTGTATAAAAAATTCTTGATAAAGAAACGTTGCATAGAAACTTGAGTCGTTTGAATAATGAGATTGCTTGCTTTAGCATGTGCCGGTATAGGTGCCTACGAATTAGAAATATTTTATATATATATATTTTTTTTTTCTCGTAAAAACACAAGATGAAAAACATATTTTCATACTTGTGTTACAGTATCCATCCATGATATCCAACATCCATTGTTTCTCTTATCGTACACCCAATCATAAACAGTATCTCTATCGGGAAATAGTTGTTGTTTCGTCAGCTTGAATGCTTTTGGCCGTGGATATTTATCTATATTACCGAGCAACAATTTCCGAAAATAGACGTCAAATATTTTCCTGCTATCGCCAGTTAACGTTGAACAAATACCCCAAATTATACAGAATAAGAGCACACATTGTAGCCAAACCGTACTAACTTGAATCTCTTTTTCTAGCATCGTAGTCAAGAGCCTTGTTAACGACTAATAACCGTAATACTTTAATTACGTATTTCATATTACTTTTAACTACCAATAATTTAACCGTATATAATTACCAAAAACATATGAAGTTCCGACGTATCGATGAATGTCACACAGTTATATTTAATAAACGTTAAGACAGGTTCGATTAACCATTCGATGATTTCCACTATAAGCTCGAATTGCTCTACGAGTAATTTCTCTTTGAGATATTTCTTGTAAGATTCGAAAAAGGATGTCCAGCCTAACTGAGAAGGTTCCATATAAATCATTCCACATCTGCTAACAGTCGCTGGCGATGCATGCTCCAAATCGGCTGGCTCGAATATCATATTCATTTTTTTGGACATTTGAATAATTTCACCGGACATTAAACACAGCTTTTTATTGTCATCCAAAACGGTATTCATACTTTCAATCCATACCGCGTCTACTGGCCCATCAAAGACAATCCATTTTCGTTCAACGGACATAGATTGTGCAAACTCACGAAAAGTATTTGCCAATACGCCGTCACTCCATTCATGGGATATCGGATCAAAGCTGCCATAAAGTTGATCGAGTGAAATAGCTTTCGGATTGATAATCGTATAGGTTGTTCTAAATTCTCTCATAGTGGCTCTTCTTATTCCAGCGAGATTACCCAATGATTCTGCTAGTGTTTGATATGCTTGAGTTTTTCCTCCTAATGCGCTGCCAACGATCATCAATCCATGACGTACTAATATCATTTCGTAAATTTGTATTATTTTTTCCAAGTACCAAGAAGTAGCTTGAAGATTTCTCTTCTCTAGATTTATTTGGAGAAGATCTATAAGTTCTCCGCGATCAGCCTGAGGCAAGACAATTCCTGGAAATAGATCGCTATATATTCCCTTGAACAAAGGTATATCTTGAGCTAAGAACTTTGGAAGATTCACGTCCACGATCGCTCGCAAAACTATGACAGACTCATCTCGTGTTGGATGTTGCAGTTTCAGATTGCCAGCAGCAATGAGAACAGTTTTCACCGCTCGCATACCGTAATCATAATGATTTTGTGAGCTTAATTGTTCTGAACACAACTTGTAAGTATGAACTATTTTCTCAGCAAGATTCTTAGCATTTGTGAAACCATAAGAATAAAGAGTAATTTCTCCTATCATAACGTAATCTGGTACCATCATAGCAACGGTTCTAAAGAGCACCTTCAAATTGTCCGGAAGTTCTTGACGTCCAGCGTAACCAGGATTCATCGTAATCATAATGTAACAAGTAGGATTTAACTTTATTTCGGTACCTTCGAATATGAATTTTTCCACTTTCATACTTATCGCCATCTGTATAGACAGAATCTGTTGAGCGATGACGGATAGAACCTCAAGTTCTATGCGATTAAATTCATCGAAGCATGCCCAAGCACCGGATTGTGCTATGCCCTTAAAGAATTTCCCCATTGCTTTGTAATCGAGACCATCGGAACAATTAAAGACTACGCATTGCTTTGCCACCGCTTTTGCCAAATCTTTTGAACTTTCAGTTTTTCCTGTACCTGCTGGACCTTCGGGTGACCCACCTAAGTTTAGTTTTAGTGCACCCATAAGCGTTCTGTAGCAGCGATCTGTTAAAGGTGTTATTACTAAACGTGGTGTGTTTCCAAGATACTCAAAGGCATATTGAAGTTCAGTCGTGATCATCGCAACCGTAATACTATTGTCGATCCAATAATAACGCAATTGCGATATCCACTTAAAATCCATTACGTTTCTAACATTTTCTTCAACGAGCAAGCTCACCACGTCTCTTGCATGTACATCGATCACGATCAAAACATTTAGAGTCACACGAGCACCCGGATCCAGCTTGCCTCGAACAAGAGCCACAGTTTTTTCTATTTGATTGCCACATTTTTTCAAATAATCCGCCGTTGATTCATCTTCGAATGATTCACATACTTCGCTGGTCCAGTGAATCTGATTGCAGCAAATAATTATTTGACCAGGCCATGACAGTATCCATTCTTCACGCACGGTTTCGAAATATGAAATTATACTCTGCTCGGCAATATCGCGAAGAGATATGATCATGAGTTCCTCTACTTGGCACAACCATCTTTCAACCATGCCTTTTGCATCAGCAGGATAAATTTTTCCACTAAATGGTACATATTCTTCCTCACTCGATAACATTCCAATTATATCTTCTTCTTTGGTGAAACGTAACTTGTTTATACCTTCGAAACACTTTTTCAAATGTGGCTGTACTCTTTGCGGATCCTTCGTCTCTGAAAGAATCTCCAATAATTCATCGTTAGACAAGAAGAAAAATCTTGGAAAGAACAAACGTTTCTTTTCTAGGTACTCATTTAAACCTTTCTGTATCTCCTCCAATAAAGTATTACAGAGTATAAATTCCTGTAACATATTCGGCTTGGCGGTAGCATCAATTACCCTTTTATTGTTTGTCACATATGTCATAATATTACGCCAAATCTTGTCAATTCGCCTAAAATTCTTAGCCTCTGTAGGCATTTGACGCATAATATCTTCACTACTAAATATTGGTTCCAGATACATCCAAGTAGCTTGACATGTTAGCCACTGATCGATAATGTCTTGCATCATGATTAGTTTTTCCTCCCAAGCTTGCATATCTGCTTCAAAAGCTTTTACAAAAACTGAACCTCTCATTGTCTGAGCTGTCAATATATGATCGTCTAATAGCACTTGGATATCATCTATTGCCGTCAGTATGTTTACACCAGTATCCCGATATAATATTAACTCAAAGTAAATTTCGGCCCATTCATTTTTCATCTTTTGCAAGTTTTTCATCAGTGCGTGTTCTTTAATAGCGGTCGATGAAATTTCTTCAAGTTTTTCTATGTGAATAGATAGACCGTATTCAATCATGTCGAAAAGACAACTGGTATCTGTGACCTCTATAGATACTTTAACAATTTCACTGATTTGTTCCCAATGTCGAGCTTCTAAGCCAGGAGTACAAATCGTTTGAAGAACCGGAATAAACTGTTGGAATTTTTCGACTTTAGCGCGTACCATTTCAGCAACGCGTCTCGCACCAGGAATATCAGTGAGGACGCGAGACAATTTGTAGAGTGTTCTCCAGATCTCGTCAACCTCGTCGCGAATCTCATCGGCGTCAAGGCCAACGAAGGACCCGTAAAACCATTTTTCATAATTCTTATGGAAATTCAGTGCAATATGCCATAATTTATCAAAGACATCCACAATAGATGACATCGCAGGTATCGTCATATATGGACTTAATTCTATCTCGAGAAGAGTCTCCTCTTCGTTGATCTCTTCTGCTTCTTTTCTTATATCCGCCATATCCTTCGATAATTGCTCGACCTCCTCAGTTGCCCGTTCCATTTCCTCCATAGTCAGTACAGGTGGATCCTTTCTTTTGAAACGTTCGATCGCTATTTGCATAGCATTTATCTTCTTCTCAAAATTATCTCGTCTTGTTCGCAGTACACTTTCAAGAAATTCTTTTCTCATGTTCAACCTAGTCGTTGATAAATCCATTACGTTTTCCATTTCTTTGGGCCACGTAATCGTACGCGAATTCAATTGAATGTCTTCATCCGTCAATGGTTGATAATTAAAAAGAAACAATGTCAATTCTGTGGAACGTGCCAATCGAGTCCTCAAATTGAACATTGTAGTGTCTCGACTTTCACAAAGATAATTATAAAGCTCCACTACTTCCTGTGTTGTCTCTGGCATCTTTGAAATATTCTCCGCTATTTCATCAAAGATAGAGCACAATTCACGATTGTTCAGCCTTAATTCATCCGCAAAAAAATCACAAATTTTTGTACGAAGTTCATGAAGTATTTGTCGCATGGTATCGTTTACGATGGTGCAATCAATTTCAATCATATTCAGCGGTATCTAAATCGAAAAATATAACTGTTTATATAATATCTTTAAGATACTATTTTATTATTAATATACCTTGTATCGAAACATAGATATTTCTTTGCTTAAATCGTCGTAGGACACGATCTTTTGCTCGAACTCTCTCAAAAATGGGAATGGTTGAATACTAAAGAAATCATCTAAATCCTTCTTTGCTCTGCCATCTATGATGTATAATAAATCGTCATAGCATTTAAGATATTCCTTTGGCCCAGCAATGTGTGCACTGACCGTATCTAATGTATCGGTAATTAACATCAATACCTGCATATATGAATGTAAATATACATATTGCACTTACATGCATATTCTATTATTTTCATGGAATTAACATCACCTCGTCTTCATATTGTGATATCGAGAATAGAAAACCATTTTTGTTCAATTCAGGAAATAAAATCACCTCGATTTTGGGTAAAACCGCAGCAACATTAAGAATTTTATTGAAACATCTAGAAATAATGGTATGTATATCCAAAATACTCGGTTTACAATATACACTCATAGTTCCAACTTCCACTTCTACATTCACTGTTATAAAAGGAGGTCTAAAATGTAAGTTGTATTGCGTTACATATTCATTAGATTAAAAGTTGACGAACAAATTATCATGCTTACTTAATAAACATCAAATCTTTATAATCGCCTTCATAATAATTTCCCATTCTATATTGCATAAAAAAATTTCTCAAATGTCGTATAGTTTTCAATACCATAATTCTTAACTGTCTTGACAACAAGGAATTGACGGCTCGAAAATACTTTTCAATTAGACTCGTTGATGCGTGTAGCTCCTTTTCAAAAAGTCCAGACCACGCATACTTTTTTTCAAGGAAAATATCAGCTACGTCAGCTAACCATTCCTTTGTCAATATATTGACAGCATTATTGCATAATTCGTTTATTTTTGATTCAATTTCCGTGGCTGCCACTGGGAACGTTCCCAAATCTTGAATTTGTAAAATCATGGTGTTATAATATCTGAGAAAAATAATTATATATTTATTATTTAACTATGTAATAATATTTGCATATGTTTTACTTAAATACTAACTTGGAAAACCATAAGTCGCGAATATCTTTCAATATATCGTTCGTTATAAAAAGATTATGTTCCATAAAGTGATCGGCTAGAATTTTATATTGATGCCATGGTACTGGAGCACGGATAACTAAAACAGGATATTCTACAGGCATCGTCTCTATAAGCAAACGTTTTCTTTCATTAGCATCCAAAAGAATATAATCGACAATGGAATAACGGAGACTCTTTTTATAATCATCAATTATTTCCCCTTCTAATTTTTTAATTATTCCATTAAAACTGAAAAAATTTGTTAAGGTTTTTGTTAAACAAAAAAACTTGTAAAAATTTCGTTAAATGAAAAATGAATTGTATCCATTGTTAATTATAAAATTAATTAGGAATGCAAGAAAGACTATGATAGATGATAGGGACTTACTCCTCACATTTGCGTAATCTACCAACGATCAATTTTTTCGCATTCTCAATATTATCATAATTATATGGTTCTAAATGATGATCTGCAATGCATTCATTTCTTAAGTACAAAAGCCTTTCAATATCTTCGTCTCGTATCTTTCGATTTTGCTCTTCCTCAACCTGAATCATCAATTCTTCTAATTGATCTTCGATTGACCTTGGCATCTCTGCTTCATTATTTTGCAAAATCTGTAATATTTGTCATTACTTCGTATGGTTGTAAATGTTAATTATCATTATAGATTATATTAAATAGCATAATCAAACAATTTCTTAATATTGTACATACTTTCTTCTCTAGAATATTTTTCTTTAATTTATTTTTTTTTTGTTCCTTCAATAATTCTTTATTCTTAATATCTTGATTAGCCTCTTTCTCAGCTTTTCTACTTGACCATGTACCATTTGCCAAATCTTTCAAATTAACAATATTTTCCGGAAGAATATTTTGTTCTTGTTTGAACTTCCGTGTTATTTTTCGTTGCCTTTCTTCTTTATGCAATTCAACGTATTCACGTGGTGGCATCCTTAACTTGTTTTCGATTCCAAATGATAAACACTCTAATGGCTTTTTCTTTTTTGTTAGAGTATTTACACAATATAGTGCTGAAGTCGGAGTATATATACTTCCTATTCCTTCACTTGGCTTCGTATAAGTAGACCAATATTTATATGGTACTGCCTTTGTCCATATTTGATCTTCTAATAGTTTTGGATTTTTAGCATATTCTAATGCCTTGGTTATTTCTGTTTCCGAATTTACACAATCTTCTACTACTGGCATCCATGGTATAGTTGGAAGTGTATTGTTATAAACAGATCTTTTATCCGTCATTTTTCATGTTCTGATTAAAAGAGTATAAGAATAAGCATTTGTAGACAATCATAAAGTTACTTACGTTAGCCTTGTTTATATAGAAAAGTGACTTACGTTAACCTTTCATTAATCGAATGTTAATTATGACAATTTCTTCATGAAAAGGAAGATAGTTTTATAAAAAAAATATTACGAATCTATATTAATAAATAATTAAATATTTGTGACAAATTTGTAATTATTACACTTCACAATATAATGATCCTTGAACTTCGGTGTAATCGAACACTCAATACTTACGATGTAACCATAGTGACAATCAATACAGATGCATATATATTAGCATATATTAATATATATTAATGAAAAAATAAATTGCTTTACAATAATTATTTACATATTAACAAATATATCTGATATTTATTTACGATAAAATATTATGTTTAATCTCAAAAATATTTTATATTACAATTTTTTTTCTTATTTGGATTATTCATAAAATAATATATATGTATATCATATAAACATTATTACTTAAAAATAATGTAAATATGTGTAATACTTTTAAAAATATAGTCATAGTTTCATTATTTGATTATTTGGCACGTAATAGAAATAATACTTTCTAGATATGTATATAAATTATTGTTAATTAAACTGTAATGAACATTAATTATTTTATCCTCATTTTCTGCGTAATAGCTATTCTCTCTCATTTGATAAAGTAAAATTTTTTGTTTCATCAGTAATGTGACACTTGGAAGATCTTAGACGATTTCTTCTATAAATTCGACCTAGCATAAAATATTATGTTTAGAATAAATTTTTTAAATATCTTTTCATGTCATGTATCATTTACCTGCATTAGTAATCTTAGCAAAAAGAAATTGTTTATCTCGTGCATGTAAAGAGAGCATATCTTGCAAAATTGTCAACATTTCCTTATTTGCTTGTGCTTTAGCTCTAAGCCAATAGACTCCGACACTGTAATATAAAAGAAACATATGAGAAATAATTTACAAAAGTAAATTTATAGATAAAAGTGATACCTCATTGCAATCAATACAACTGCTGTAATTGATGGTCTTGCAAGCTCACTTATAAATAGCCAAAAAGCACTATCCCTTTTCAACTCAAGGACACCATCAACTAAATACTCCCAAGTATAATTATGTCCTTTAAAAGGTCCACATTCATCACTTCGTACATTTGTAATGATATATCCTATTATAATCAATACACTAATTATTCCAATGAAAGAAAGTGCTAAAAAAAGAGTCTGTGTTTGTGCTGCTCTCCAAGATCTCGAAGGTGGCTCACAATAATTTAATAAACTATGCCTTTTTGCATAAAAAGTTAAAATCATTTTTACAATGATTATCAAGGATAATAATGGGCTAAAGTAGCAACCTAGCCAAAAAAGCATTTGATTATAAATAAGGTTTAATGTACTACGGGCAATATCAAATTTTGTTCTTCCAATTCCTTTCCAAACTGTTAAATATAGAATAGAACGCACTGCCTCAATTACGTATAAAATAAAAATAGAGATAATAAAATCTATAAATATAAGTCGATAAATTTCCTTTCCTAATTCTGTTTGCCAACAGCCATCTGTGCTATGTATTAGCCAAAAAGTAAGAAGGGTACTAATTACTACAGCAGCTAATGCATGAATTCTAATCACAGTTACATACAGTTCAGTGCGTTTACTGTTATATCTTTCAACTTTGGCCTAAAATAAAAAGTAATATATTTAATTTTTTACTTATAATTATTTTAAATAGTTAAGCTAATATCGCACAAAATATAATCATATACTCACCAAGAAAGAGATAATTATTGAGAATATATGCATAATAATTGTAATAACCACAGGTATAATCATTACTGATATCTTTGATTTATCCATTTCATGTGTATTTAATAATACCCATAGTACTACACTAGTCCCACATATCATAAAAAAAGTGATTATAGAAATAATTATACGTACAAACATAACACAAAATGTAATAAGACAATTTTGTCGTGAATGCTTTTCTGTTTCCGCTAGAAGTTCTTGTAATTCTCTATAAATTGATATAGATTGTAAAGTTGCAGATTTCGTAGAGGATACAGCAAAATCCCATCCACAAAATACTTTGTTACAATAGAAATATTGTACTTTCTCACGAATTTCAATATAACGTTTCCGATAAGATAACACTACTCTGCAACAAATAACGTAATTATATAAAACAAATAAAATACACAACATACATAAAATAAGTGCATATTTAAAATTTTAATAATGAATTTATTGAATATTACTTACTTAACAGAAAGTACAATGAATGTAAATATATAAGCACAAAGTAACGTAATAAAATAAGCAGAAGGAATACTGTATGTACTGCTAAGCATTTTTTCCACTGTACCATTATTATAGAATCCATAATACATTATCGTATTTTCAAAAAATCCCTGTGATATATACAAGTAATATGTTTATTACTTATTCACCTTTTTTTATTGATTAATAATACGTTAACAATCTTACACTGCCTGTTACAAAGTCCAAAATATTAATAGATGAAGGCAAATATACTTGATCCAAAGATTGTGGAAGAACAATAAAAATAATGCTATAAATGTACAAAAATTATATAAAATTTCTCAAAAATAATTTTTTGCAAAATATAAATATAAAACAAACAAAATGTAAATATTAAAAAATACCTCACGAGAGCAAAAATAATATTTAAAAGAATTAGCCATCTTAAAAACTTGAAATAAACAGCTACTCCACTTCCAAACTGACCTTCTATTGATTTTATGATATGGTACCAAATTTCCATACTCTGTCCAATATCTTGTATTATTATATGTGCCTACATTAATAAAAAAATTTATTTTATAATAAAGAAATATACCAACGTATTTCATTGTAAGAAATTATCACATAACAATATAAAACCTTTCGGAAACTGTAACTGATTTTATACTTCAGCCTTCTCCAATAGCTAATAGAGCTCTTTTTTGATTTCTGTTGCACAGTTTTGTGTAATTTAGACTTTACCAATCTCTTTACTGTTAAACATTGTGGCATAGATTTTAAGATATTCATTCTAAGTTGTTCAGCAGTTAAATCATCTTGCATGAGTTGTTTGCTGCATTGTAAACGAGATGCAATAGTTTCTGCATGATCTTGAAATGATATTTGTGTGGATCTTCTTGTATGATGAGTTGTATATGAGATTACAGCATCTAAATCTTTCAGGATATTATTTTCATCGGGCTGCACTATAACCATATAATTGTTTTAATTATAATGATACAATTTTATCCTATAATTTGTTCTACTTTATTAACATTATATATGTGTATTTCTTTACGTGGAAATCGTGATGAACTTTGTTGCACATAATCTTGCGTGTCTGAAGTACTGTGTAATTCTGTAATATCCATCATTGGGATATTATCATTATTTACATCTGAATTCATACTTTTTATTACATGTGCTAAAATAATTAAATACATGTAAAAATTACATGAAATTATAGATGATTTTAAGGAAATTTAATTTTTACTAGTGTGAACTTACATTCTGCCATGTTTAATAATAAATTTTTATGACAGGTCTTCTTTCAAGATATTAATATTGGTTATGATGTTAAGTGTCAGATATGAACTTTATCCATTGTGGTAGATATGTGAAATGAATCATTTCAGAAACGATAACGATATTTTATATACAATGAAAGTAAATCTTTCCAGTTTTCACATTATACGTAGATAATTATTATTTTTGATTAAGTTTATGTATAAATTTTCCATACATTAAATTTATTGTATTTATATCATTAATAGAATCATTTCAATATTTTAGTTTATTTATTGTTAAAACAAATTTAGAAAATATATATAAATTTTTGAACATTTTTTTATTAGAAAATATTTTACATTTCTTTGCTTAATTGTAAATTTCTAATGATATAACTGTTTAACAAATATATATAATATAATGCAAATAATTTGTCTTTCAATTGCATCTTTTCGTTTATAATTATATAAGTAAATGTTATTTTATTTTATATGTAACTATTGAATTAAATGTTATAGCTCATATGATGTTTGTTATGGAATATATTTGTAATGTATGTATAGTATAATAAATATTATTTTAATATTTTGCTTACATTTCATTGAACCGTATTTATTATTTAAATAAATTACAAGTTTTATTTGGAAAAATATTTTTCTTCTAATTAAAAAATTGCGTATTTTATTGCAAAAATTAATATTCTATTCTAGAATATTCTATTTAAAAAATTAGTATTTATTTATTATTTTCCTTTTTTTTTTAATAAATTAAAATATTTTGAAATTAACTAATCTAAACTTTTCGTATGAAACGTATCTTATGAAATGGACTTATAGAAATGTAAAACTATATTTTATAAGGAATTTTTATTAATCACCTCTGTACCTCAGCGAATTTTATTGTTATAGGATAACATAAGATATAATAAGAAAGAATAAACTTTAATTTTATTATTATTATAATCATGAAGATTTTTTTCTTATATTAAATAAAAAATAAAACTTTTATATATATATATATATATATATATATATATATATATATATATATACTTCATATATCTTTGTATTGTTACATTTGTTGATAATTCTATCAATAAAAAGATATATGGTTCTTATATGACAAGTGTGTTATTTTTAGATTAAAATTTATAATTTGATCATCAAGCTGTATTATGCTATCAGTTCTCTAATATTAGTGCATTATTATCATACTAGTTGATATAATATCAATATCAACTATGTTATAATAAAATCGATTTTTTCATATTATGTAAATAGTGTACAATAGGTTTATATTGTTTTAGTATTAACACATAGCTTTCAGTCAGCACATTGCATGATTTTCTTTGTCTCTCTCTTTCTCTCAGTAATCTTAAAGAAAACCTACAAATGTACATAATTCATAGAATAATAAGCAATAATAACATTAATTTTTAACATTTACCTTTTTTTGTAAGTACAATAAAGTATCACTTCACCACATATTATAATCTACATCATCTTGTTCAAAAGTTACAAAAAATCCAACTAAGGTCAAGTAAACAATAACGTTTCCTGCTAAAGTTAAATAGCAGGCACCCCAATGTATCTGTAAAAATAAGTATTCAAATATTAAACTCTAATAAATAATAAAAAATTAAACTATAAAAGAATAATAATTAAAACTTACAACTGGATTTTCATCAGGTGCTCGTGCCAATACAATGGGAAGAGCAAACGAAGATACAACAAATCCTATTGTAATAAATATTGCCAACTCTAAACATGGATTACTACTACTTGATGGATCTTCTGTATAACGACGTGCAATTATTGTTGGAATTGGTGCCAATACATAAAATAAAACTACAAAAAATGGCCACCATACTCTGAAAGACATATTTACAATCAATATCATTAAATATATTTAAATATAATATTAAATGATACAAAGAACATACTCATATTGTGGTAATGCACAACCAAGGATGACTAATGTCATACCAATAGAGCCCGAGAATGCCAGAAGGACCAATCTATAATATATATAATTACTTTATTCCTATTAACTGATAAAGAATAAAATATTTACATGTCTATAAAAAAGTACTTACGCTGTTGAACGATAATGGGTAGCAGATTACGTAACATGAAACAAAAAATGATATAATTTTATATAAATGTTAAACTGATATATTTTATATATTAAATTATATGACTATACTATTATCTTGTTTTATATAAGTACATTTGTGTCTATTACATAAGGAAATTTTATTTTTCTGCTAATAAGCTATTAGCTTATAAATAGCTAAACTTGTATAAAATTTATATTAAAATTACTGACTTTAAACCAAAAACAAGTTATAACAGAAATTTCGGGACAAAGCTTTCTCTCCTCACTTTTTAATATCATGTTGAATACGACGAAGTTGACTATAATTATGACGAATTAAATAGCATAAATATGAAACACTTTCGTTCGACATTGAAAAGCAGATATATTTAAATAATTAAATTTAAAGCAAAAATTGGAATATATACAAATTTTTTGACAGTGACAATTAAAGCAAGAAGGTTATGTTTCGATATTTCATATCGTGTTTCACAGTTTTTATAGAAACTTCCTCCCGTTGATGCCATTTCCTCGAAATTTCACAAAGTGAAAAATCGCATATCAGACGATCAAGAACATGCCGAATAACCTTTTATTCCGGCCATTGCAGATCAATTTGACAAGTGTGTATATTTATCGAATTCTCACTTCATACATACATATGACTATATGACGTAATTTATTTAAAGTCTAACACACTATACCAGTAAGGAATTTCAAATCAGCGTAATGAAGTTGGCATAAGTTTGAATATATCTTTTCATTGGTTGAATTGAAAATTTTAACAAATAGAGATATTATTTCATGGAAATAATTTGCAAATTGTTATGCAAATATTTTTGTTACTTATTGATCGCAGAATACAAAGTTTCCGTATTACGTATAGATAGATATATCTTTTTTCCTAAAGATTTTTATTCAATGAGTCATACGTGACCATTTGTTATAATTGAGAAAATTTAATCAGCCATTTATCTTAATCAACAACAAAATGATATATTTGTCACAAGCAACTTTAAAACAAATAAAAACCAATTCTCCTAATAATTCAAATTAAAATGTACAACCAAACCCGTCCAATGATCTTCTCAAAATTAAAAAAAATTTCCAATTGCATAGTAGAAGTGATACTTGTAAATTATTAATTGGAGGATTTTGCGCGCGCGAATAATGATACCCAATCATCGATATTCAACAATAAGACAGTCTAACTATGCGCGCGCACCTTAATCTACAAATTTGGTGGTGGGGAGTCCAACGCAAGCCATGACAGTTTCGAATGTGGGATAATCATTGGACTGGGTGATACTGTTCCTGAGTTGCGAGTTCTATAGATCGAATTGTGACCGTTGCGTACACATTTTTTCTTCGTTAAATCAAGCGTATAATGGGTGATACAAAAGGGTAAGTGAAAATATAATTACGTAGGATAAATTTCCGTACCTAAGATGATTTTCGTCATCTTTGCCGCTGTTTTCTTTATTCAAGTATAAGACACGTAGATAATTGTGCGTCGGTCGGGTCTCAATTTTACATTGTCATCATGTCGTCGCAAGGCTATGTTTTCTAAGATATAGATATCTGATTTCTTCCCGATTACTAGATTCCACCTAAACAAAAATCGATCTCTTTTTTTCAGTCTGTTTTTTGTCAGTATTACTATTCTATATGATGCGAATACCGCTTATCATTTGAGCGATTATGGCTGAATGGTGGTGGGCTAAGCGTGACAAAGGGATTTTAACAATCAGTCAAATCAAAGTTGTTTGATATTCGAAATTAAATATTAAATTTAAGTTGTATTCCAAAGAATGACATAATGATTTTCATGAAAAAATATAGGATGCCTGAGATAATCAAATATTTGTTTAATGATTTTAATGATAATGTAATTCATGTATTAAGAATCTATATCAATTACTAATAAATGTGTTTAAATCATATATATCAAATATTGTAATATTCTATATCAAGCTAATTAAAGTTGAATAATCAACAAAAAAAGAAACAATTTATAATATATAATTTATATAATACGTATATATTTTATAATTTATTGTTATATTTTATTGGTGACTCATTATTACTTAAACTATTGAATATGATGGGAAATAGTTTTAATGAAACTATTTTAAATTAAAATATAATAATAATTTTTAAATTTAATTACTATTATGTATTTATGATATACTTTATAATCATTACAGAGAAGATTTGGCGACAGCAATCCTTCGTAAGAAGGATAAACCCAATAGATTAATTGTAGATGAAGCAACTGCAGATGATAATTCTGTAGTTGCTCTTTCACAAGCAAAAATGGATGAATTACTATTGTTTCGTGGAGATACTGTATTATTAAGAGGAAAAAGACGTAAAGAGACAGTGTGCATTGTACTCTCAGATGACACTTGTCCAGATGAAAAGATCCGTATGAATCGTGTTGTCAGAAATAATTTACGTGTACGTTTAAGTGATGTTGTATCTGTTCATGCTTGTCCTGAAGTAAAATATGGCAAACGAATTCATATATTACCAATGGATGATACTGTAGATGGACTTGCTGGGTAAATTTATATGTATAATTTTATAATTGTATATAATTTTAACAGTTTGATTTTTTTACAAGCTATTAAAAAATAATTAATACTTATTATTTATTTCAATAATATTCATTATTTTATAGAAACTTATTTGAAGTCTATTTGAAACCATACTTTCTGGAAGCGTATCGTCCACTTCATAAAGATGATAATTTCATTGTCCGTGGTGGTATGAGAGCAGTAGAATTCAAAGTTGTTGAAACTGATCCAGGTCCATTTTGTATAGTTGCACCAGATACTGTGATTCATTGTGAAGGCGATCCTATAAAAAGAGAAGTTTGTGTCTGATGAATATTTGAATTTATCAGATGATTCGATTATCAAATGAATGTTACATTTATACATAATTATCTTTACAGGAAGAAGAGGAGGCAATTAATGCTGTTGGTTATGATGATATAGGTGGTGTGCGCAAACAATTGGCTCAAATCAAAGAAATGGTAGAATTACCACTACGACATCCATCTCTCTTTAAAGCTATTGGAGTAAAGCCTCCACGTGGCATTTTGCTTTATGGTCCACCAGGTACTGGCAAAACACTTATTGCACGTGCTGTTGCAAATGAAACCGGAGCATTCTTTTTCCTTATAAATGGTATGTGTATTTTAAAATACAATTTGTAAATATTCCAACGTAAAATATAATTAAAATATTAGGTATTATATGTATATAAACAATGTTGAAATTTTATAATACACATTTTATATTGTTAGGTCCTGAAATTATGAGTAAACTTGCCGGTGAATCAGAAAGTAATTTGAGAAAAGCATTTGAGGAAGCAGAAAAAAATTCCCCAGCCATCATCTTCATTGATGAACTAGATGCAATTGCTCCTAAAAGGGAAAAGGTCTTTGTTAATTGATTAATATCTATACATTTCTTTTGTATAATTAGTGTTACAGCACCTTCTGTATTTTTTATGTAGACTCATGGTGAAGTTGAGAGACGTATAGTCTCGCAGCTATTAACTTTGATGGATGGTATGAAACAAAGCTCGCATGTCATTGTAATGGCTGCTACTAATAGGCCAAACAGTATTGATGGCGCTCTTCGTCGTTTTGGTCGTTTTGATAGAGAAATCGATATTGGTATACCAGACGCAACAGGGCGTTTAGAAATTCTAAGAATTCATACAAAAAATATGAAATTAGCAGATGACGTAGACTTGGAAGAGGTAAGTATAAAATCACTGTCCAATATGATATCAAAAATAATTTAGGTACGCCTTTTCTCATTTAAATATATATATATTTTAACTGATTTCTTACAATACTTTAGATCGCTGCAGAAACTCATGGACACGTCGGCGCTGATTTGGCTTCATTGTGTTCTGAAGCAGCTTTACAACAAATCCGTGAAAAAATGGATCTCATTGATTTAGAGGATGATCATATTGACGCGGAAGTGTTATCGTCTCTTGCCGTTACTATGGAAAACTTTAAAGTAATAATCCTGATTTTCAATTGTATAGATATTGTGTATTCACTTTAATTTTTTAAATTAATTTTTCTTTTCAGTATGCCATGAGTAAAAGCAGTCCCAGTGCATTGCGTGAAACTATTGTCGAAGTACCAACTGTTACATGGGATGACATTGGAGGTTTACAAAATGTTAAAATGGAATTGCAAGAACTGGTTCAGGTATGACGATACCAATACATTATTGATAAAGAAGTATCGTATTTACACACACACAAGAATATGAAATTATATTTTTATTAATACAACATTTTGTGATTTATAGTATCCAGTTGAGCATCCTGACAAATTCTTGAAATTCGGCATGCAACCTTCAAGGGGCGTATTATTCTATGGACCTCCAGGTTGTGGTAAAACTCTGTTAGCCAAAGCAATTGCCAATGAATGTCAGGCAAATTTCATTTCTGTCAAAGGCCCAGAATTATTAACCATGTGGTTTGGTGAATCAGAAGCCAATGTTAGAGATGTTTTCGATAAAGTAAGCTAAACTTAATATGAAATTAATAATATATAATATAAAATGTAATGCAAATAATATAGAAATAATAATAATTTATTTCTTGTTTATAGGCAAGGTCAGCTGCACCATGTGTATTGTTCTTTGATGAACTTGATTCTATTGCAAAATCTCGTGGAGGCACGGTTGGTGATGCTGGCGGAGCCGCAGATCGTGTCATAAACCAAATTTTAACTGAGATGGACGGAATGGGCGCAAAGAAAAATGTGTTTATCATAGGAGCAACTAATCGTCCTGATATTATTGATCCAGCTATTCTACGACCTGGTAGATTAGATCAACTCATTTATATACCATTGCCAGATGAGAAGTCTCGTGAAGCAATATTCAGAGCCAATTTACGAAAATCACCTGTTGCTAAAGTAATTAATGATAGTTCATATAATTTAATTGTAACATGTATATTTTTGTTTCAATAGTTTAATAACAAGAAAAAAAACTATTCTAGGATGTAGATTTGAGTTATATAGCCAAAGTAACTCATGGATTTTCCGGAGCAGATTTAACAGAAATTTGTCAACGTGCATGTAAACTTGCCATTAGGCAATGTATTGAGACAGAAATTAGCAGAGAAAAAGATCGTGCAAATAATCCATCTGCATCAATGGATGTAAGTATGTTTAACTAGTATGCAGTATTTGTTTTTTTATTTAATTTATATTATATTTATCAACGTCAATTATAAATTCTCGTTCATTTAATATTCCATAGATGGAGGAAGATGATCCTGTGCCAGAAATTACTAGAGCACATTTTGAAGAAGCAATGAGGTTTGCCAGACGTTCTGTTTCTGATAATGATATTCGAAAATATGAAATGTTTGCACAAACTCTACAACAATCTCGAGGATTTGGAACGAACTTCAGGTGTGTGTTTATAATCATAAATAGTATATTAAAAGTCACATATAGTTTTGAAATCGTGTAAATACAGGTGTATATTGAATGTATCTATTATATGATGTATATGTGCTTTGAAATACTCAGGTTTTGTACTTTTACACATCATATTTAAATGCATCAGTTTATATTAAAACTACAGTCATCGCAAGATATCTCGTCTTTCATATTATATATTAGCTAAGAGTATTGGCTATAAATTGATACTTTTAATAGTTTAATTAAACCATCTAAAGAAATATATACATTTCTATATATCTAGATATCATTATATAGTTATCTAAATATTCAAATAATATAAAAAATATTATAAACAATAAAATATCTGACTTATAATATATGGTTGGTATGTCTTTATGGACATTAAATGAATAATAATTAATGTTTATAGATTTCCACAAAGTGCAGCTGGTGGTAGTCAAGATACAGCACAAGGTGATCAAACTTTCCAGGATGATGGAGATGATGATCTTTATAGTTAAGTCTTCGTTTCTTTCCATCTAAGTGCAGTGAGCATACGACAAAAGGGCCTGTCTGTTGCTATACATTTTGCACAGAAGTGATTCAATGAAATTTAAATAACTCAAAACTAAATAAACTAATTGAATGACTGACATTTTATATGCAAAGTGTATGATTATATGTGTGTAGACAGGGTCTGTACCTTGATTAATATAAAATAAGAATTACTTTAAATGTCACATCTTAATTTTCAACAATTTACCAGTATGTAATTAAAATGTTTGAATATGATTCTAAGATTTTTATTTGTGTTAATACTTTCACAGTTACAAATACTTTCGCTTGTTTGATTCGATATCACAACGGAAAAGGCCATTTTCAAATTGGTATTTTGTAAAACTACTAATTTGACAAACTTAGCGAATTAATTTTGTAGTCATAAAAAGTCAGTATAAAATTTGACGATATTATATTTCATGAATAATCTTTGAATAAAGAACAATAATAAAAGAAAATCTTAATTAATGTACAAGCAACACATTTAAAATAACATGGTATTCAGATTGCACAATGAAAGCATGATTACTATTGTTATTTTTTAATCATCTATGATGAATGCACGAACTACATAAACTGCCCTTATAAATATATTTCATCAAATTTGCGTAAATAGATGTACGTATACAAATTTCACATGATTTATAACTTTTTCTATATAATTATATATGTGATCTATGTTCGTGGGAAGCGTATATAGTAGAATTGATTATATTTAACTATTCAAAGATAGACCCTTTTGCTGCATTATCACTGTATCCTCCAAATATGTTTTGTTATACACGCTCGAAGGATGCAGTATCATAAAAGTTTATGCTATGTCAATGAAATTGTTGTAACTGGTGATGTATATTGATGAATTTACAGATGTCTTTTAGTAGTAAATTTATCTATAAATTACAAAAGAATTTTTTCAGCCCTTTTTATAGTAAAATGCATGATGGTCTTCATTATATTTAATCTCTTTAAATTAAGTTACGCTAATTTCAACCAATAGTATTAATCGTGGTAAATCATTCTTTAACGCTTCGCGGTTCGAGGTCACGTGGATCCGTTGCGTTCTTTTGTTCTAATGTATCGAAGGTATAATACCTACCTACTTAGTTTTTCAATATTTTTCCAATTATATAAATTTTTTTTGTCATGAAGTTCACGGTTTTCTCTGTTAATAAACATCGCAAGTTTTAACGTTTACATATTTTCTTTACTTTCTCAAACGGTCAACAATAATTGTCTCTTTCTAACTGGAAAAAAGTCAAATGGTTACAGTTGATTCTCTTTAAGAGTATAAATATATGTTTTGATAATTTCAATATAATGAAATCAATTGTAGAATAGTTTAAATATTATTTAAGTTAATTTTTCTTCATTGGACAAACTTTTACTAGGTAATTCTTTTGTACTTTTTTCTAACTTAAAAATATAGCGTCCTTATATTTATTAATCTCTTTAACTTCTAGATTCTACCCGAATAATTTTATTTACAACTACTTCAGCGTAGCTATGCAACATTTTACTTATATATACTTGGACATACAGGTACATGATATGCAATCAAAGATGCATTGTTACATTGAGAAAGTCGACGTTGCCAAACTGCGATGTTGTATAGTTCTGTCGACGGATCGTAATATCTAGATAAGCGTGACCGGCACGACTTCATCGCAAGCCGTAACGTTGAGAAAGGTGTGTGGGAGAATCATTCTGTTGATAGATTCGCTAAATATTAACAGTTTTCTGTGATCTACGGTCTACACATACTTATTAGGTTAGTGATCAATTTAAATAATAATTGTGTGATTTAATTAATAATCACACAAAATCATTCCTTTTTTGTTTTTAAGCAAGTATAAACACTATTATTCTTTAGTATTTATCATTCACTAATTTGCTCTCATAAAACATTGCATAATTAACCAAATTTATGTAAATCTTGCTCATACATAATGATATCAGGAAAATATGATACATTAATATACATATACAAATACAAGAATATATTGAAATAATATATATATATTTTAATTTTAAAGATGATATAATAATACAATTACATTATTTTTTGTGCGTTACTATTTACCCTTGGTTTTTTTTTTTGTTGAATTATATTTTTGAAGATTAAATAATTTTTTTATAAAATAATTATTTGTCATTTTATTTCTTTATTGTAGAACATTTTCAAAATGAAAGAATTAAATATTTTACTAACAAACATTATGAGGTAAATAAACTCCATAAAAGTAAAATATATTCTATTACGAATTATATTAATTAATAAAAAATATTTATCAACATGGTGAAAAAATAAAACTTTAACAAGGAAAGGTAAAGATTTGTCCATATTATCAAGATCACATATATTAATAAGAAATATTAGAGGTAATATTCTGACGCTCAAGCTTTAACATGAATATATATACATCAGATATTAGCATTTTTATTTATTTTTATAAAAGTATAACTATTCACTAAACAAGACTTGTTAGTACAAAATAGCAAAAGACACATCATTGAAATACAATTTAACGGATAATTGTTGCACCAAGTGCCCTTCATTCAAAAGAGAACTTACTAGTATAATTTAGAAGTTACATAGTTCCCAAATTACTTTATACGCAAAAAAGTGTTATGACAAAATACATACAATGGTGCTCTGTTCTAATATTATATAAACAAACAAGTTATGTTTACCAATATAAGTATCGATTAAAAAAAAAAAAAAATATATCTTGGCACCAATTATGAGTACAAAAGTTATTCATAATATAAAAGTACAGTTCTTGTAGGTATAACTTCAAAAACCAGAGATCATCTACAATCTCTACATAATTATATATAAATAAATCAAAAAATTATTCTATAGCCACCATATTGCAATGCCCAATGTGAGAGGCAGATACTTAAAGAAAAATAAAATATGAAAGAATTTAAATGATACAAAGATTATTACATAAATAAAACTTACAATATAATATACATCTTTGTTCCATATTAAGAGATGAACGATGTTACATCAACAAATAGCAAAAACAAGGTATAAGATTATAAACAAACTATATTTCAGCTTTTCAAAAAATCTAATTATCACATACATATTGTTTCCAAATTTGTCTTTTGTTGATAAATGATAAATTAAAATTGATTAATATTTCTTATATATAACTGTATAACTCTATCAAGTTTTTAATATGGAGAGAATTCCATCTTGTATATAGAAATATAAATTTGTCTGGAATTCTAAAAAAAATTCTAGATGAAGGTCTAAATTTTTTATCAAACATTTATGAAGTAATTATTTATAATTATTTCACACTTTCATTGAAAGTTGTGATTTTTCTTGAAAAATTTCATATTCCCTAACAATTTACTAAGGATCTCGTATTTTTAAACTTTTCAAATATAATTTTTTTTGTTTTTTATTCTATTAAAGAAAAACCTCCAATCATTGATCATCAAACACGAACAATAATACTAAAACTAAAAATGCAGCAATCCAAGAAAATACATGAGTAATATTTAATATAAGTATATATACTTATAAACACAGCAGAATGTTATACAAACAACACATAACTAAGGACTGATGCAATTAGTTTTTGATAAAATATAATAGCATTCCCATAACTTTATTACCGATTCCCAAGAGAGCTATGAAAAAGATAAATTTTATCTCCATAATAGATCAACTTAGATTTAGTAAATTATAAATTGACCCTTATTAGATAATTATTAATGATAATTTAATATATTTTAATTTCTGATTGATATTTGCAAATAAATTGTACTTATGTTTATACCTTATATTAAAATGAACATTTATATTTGGTAAAAATAGTTTATCATCTAAATATTATTTCATGTAAATTTACGAAAACATTCTTACCAAATACTGATGATAGTACTTACATATTTTCTTCAAAATAGTATAATTAACAACCTCAATTGAATTATTATATCTTCTATAACTACTTACATGCTTTCTAATATATAGTGAAGATATCGCATAAATTTTTCATTTGATGATACGGTAATATTACCAAAAGAATTATGTTGATATATTAAGAACAAATAGTTGATCATGTAAAAAGATTTACTTTTGTCAATTCCCTTATATATTAAATGTGCAACATTCTTGGTAATGTCACCTAATTGTTGATCTTACTGAAGCCGAAGTTTGAAACACGTTTTCAAATTCTGAACAATCTGCACTTTAATATGCTCTCCACATTTTTCAATCACCACTATATATTCTAAATCTTGACATAATTCCCATGATATGCCTTATTTATTTTCTTCAATCTGTCCTTTGTGTAACAGGTGGAAATTCTGTATCATCATCCAGTCGGAATGGTCCTCTACTTTTTGGTGGACTTTCGGCTGCTGCTATCATCTCATAATATTTCTCTGATTCTACAAACCCATGTTTACATAAATTACAGTTCTTTATTAGTCTGTATTAAGCGGATGTAACGATAAAGATGTGTATTTTGAACAATTAGAATTCAATGGTACATGATGTATTATTGCATCTAGACACTTTTATATCATACAATAAACCTATTTTCATATTACTAATGTTTTAAAAATCATAGTCACAAAGCATTTATATACAATACAACAATTGATTATTATTTACATATGTATATAAATATATATATATATATATATATATATATATATATATATATATATATATATACATTTTCAAAATAAAGCATTACAAATATTTATCTTGAAAATGGTATTTTTGAAAAAAATTGTTCAGACAAAAGTTATCAAATTTCAAAAAGGGAATACAGCATTGTTTTTTTATCTAATAGAAGGTTTCAAGGTCATTTCAAAATCAACTTTGTTTTTTAAAAAAGGATTCTATATTTTTTATGACGGCATCATATATTATATATATATATATATATATATATATATATATAAAAACAAGTAACATTTGTCTAAGATATCTTTTTATAAATCTTAAATTATCCTTTTAATTTAACAAAATATCTTTATACTTTTGGAATTTAAAAAATGTCATTGACTACCAGGTTTTGAGGAAAAATACAAGAGATAAAAAGTATTTATTTAATGCTAATATATATAATTCTTAGAACTATCTGTGTTATTGTGTAGGAAAGATAAAATGTTTAATTAGCATGTTTAATATTTCCTACTTTTTCTCATACGAATGTGCGTGTATGCATGTGCGTGTATGCATGTGCGTGCATGTTAGTGTGAGCATAAATATTAGAATGTGTAAATAAATAATAAATAATAATAAAGAAATTTGGAAACGATTAATAATTAACGATTATAATTATTGTCTTATTAGAAATTCAAACATTTTTTCTCAAAAACTGCAAGATATTTTCTTAAATATATCAGGAAATTGAAGATGGATACAAAAACCATTTACGACAAAATCTACTTGTTTCTTTACATAGAATATGTTGCTGTTATTAAAAATGTAGGTTCTTATTTCTAAAGTTGACCTTAAAATAACTGAAATCTTTTACTAAATAAAAAACAGTAAATGCTATAATATATTCCTTTTGAAATCAAATAACTTTCGTCTAAACAATTTTTCTCAAAAATGCCATGCTTCTGAAATAAAAATTTGTAAAATTTTATTTCGAACGTCCAGTTAATATAGTATCTAGATGCAATTAAATAATCTCAATGATCACTGTACACACCACACTATTGGTGTAATGTGTTTACTAAATATTGTTAGTGGTTTAAAAATTTATATCTTAAAAGTCTAGAATTTTGTAAATTCATGATAATAAATAAAATAGGCACAGGAATAAATAAATGCTTTACTACGAGGACTCCTATTAATGTCTAAATGTAAAATAATTCAGATTTATTTGAGTAAGTTTTGTTTTGCCATTAATTCATAAAATAGTAACTGTACAGAGAAATATATTTAGAATTATGTATAATTTTAACTTGAAATTATTTTTTCTCCAAAAATATATTTATAAATGATCGAATATGCTGTTAATATCAGCTAAAGTATCACATCTGATAAATAATGATTAATCATTACTACGTTGTTTAAAAAATTGAGATATAAATATTGATTTGTATTTTTATTGATTTTTTTGGGGGGTGATGGGGGATGGCTGTTTACACACAATATCAATTTTAATGCGCCAAATATTATATACAAATACACCTCTGGTGTGTACCTTCAAATGTTCATGTACTATATAGGGAATAAAATATTAACTCTTTCCTGTTGAAGTCTGGGATAATCCCAGCAAAGTCCTTTATGATTACGATCGTATGCTGGCATAATCCCAGGAAGGCCCTTTTCTGTTATGGTCATAAGCCAGGATAATACCGACAAACTTCTTTTTCCATTACAATCTTGTGTCAGGATAATCCCAGCAAGGCCCATTTCCATTATGCTCCTATGCCAGAATAATCCCGACAAGGCCTTTTTCTGTTATGGTTTTATGTCGGGATAATTCCAGCGAAGTCCGTCCTTTTCCGTTATGGTCAAATTTCGGGATAATCCCAGCAAGACCCTTTTTCGTTATGGTCGTATGCCAAGACAATCCCAGTATGCTCTTTTTTTTTGTTACAATCGTATATCATGGCAATCCCACTAAGGCACGTTAACTCTTATTATGTCTATGAAATAATAACAAAAAATGAATTTCAGACTCAATCTATAAAATTTAGGTTTCCAGGCAATAATTGATGGAGTATATATATCTGTATAATAATTTCATTAACGAGATATCCATGCCTACAACTATTACGGTGGGAAAGAGTTAATACATTATCATGGCTGTAACATATATTAAATAATATTGCAATATAAATGACTGAAATTTCCATATTTTTTAACATAATTTTAAGATTCATTTCTACTTTATGCAATATTCGGCAAAATTAAAAAAGTAAAGTTTAGCTTTTAATTCAAAACTTACAGGTACATTAATATTTATTACAGTTAATTATTATTTATACCAGCGATGATATACCCTGCACTACAAACATGTGTTTACACAAAAAATTTACATCTCATTAAAAATTGCAATATAATGTTCAAAATGTTGATATAAAACCTATGATAATATTAGTGCACTAAAAAACCTAGCAAGAAGTACTTTGTTTTTTTGCAGATGTAAATTATAGTGTTCGCATGCATATTCATAAAAATAGAAAGCTTTTTATAAAGAACTACTTAATTTCCCAAACAGTGTATTTTGTTTAATATATATTCTGACGCTGTGATATATACAATATTAATAACCTAACACCCAGCTAATATATGAGCATTACTGTTATATTGCTTGTTTTCTTTCACTGTGTGTATAAATGCAGACATTTATAGTGAGATAATGGACAAAAGGATTGCGTGAAGGTGAATGAATTTATATACGTATAGAGCGAATATGAGCAAACAAAAAAACAAGGGGCAGTATAGAGGACATACCAGTACCTGACATGGAGTCTGGCGAACGACCACGTAACGCACCCGCGTAGCTATTTATGCAGGCTTCGGTGGATAATAAAAAGAAAAAAATTGCATCAAGTAAGGTCAACTGTTGGGGCTCCCCTTTAGCCCCTGAAGAAATTGCCTGGTAATTTAATTCTGAGGGGCTAGAAGCGAGAAAAAGGAAATATAAAGCAAGTAAAAGATCTCCTCTATGCGCACACACGCATGATCTGTTCTTTTAATTCAGTTACTTTAAAAATAAATTGATTAAATGGTATGCTTTTCATTTAATTGTTTCTACCCATAAATATAAATGTCTATATACTCGTATTTAGTATAATATATCTATTATAAATTATGTTCTGGGCATTAACTATTTAATAAAGTAAATATCAATATTAAAAAAAGATACTAATATTTTTTTTAATTGTACGATTTTTGAATAATTTATCCATATTACATTTGTATTTAGTTTGTATTTGACTATTTATTCAAGATTTTAGAGTATATAATTTTATTTTAAAAATATAAAGTACAAAACTACTGTAAATTATAAAATATCGATATTAAGCTATGTTTTATTTTCTAAAATTGATAAAGATAATGTAGAAAAATCAAATAATAAAATTCGATAATAAAGCCCTAATTTATCAGACCTATAGAAATACTAATTAAATGGTTATCTAAAAAAAGAATGTAAAAAAATATAATAATTAACTAATCCTTTGCAGACAATTTCAATTGACTATTATTTTACAGAACACTTGAATTTGGAATCAATTTGTGCCATCCACAAAAGGTCAAGTAGGGTTTTATGATCTTCAAATTTAATAAAAGCTTAATATATGTATTGTTCAACTTAATAAGAATACTGCTTTACTAATTAAGGTTTTGCTGTTTACATCTACTAATTTTGTAATATTTATAGTAATACAATTGACTTGCCAAACTAACAAAATTTTTGATATTAAAAAAAAAACAGGCCAATAGCTTTAGATGTATACCTGTTGTATGTGTGTTGTATTGTGTGTGTATGCGCGCGCGCGTGTAATATACCTTAAGAAGGTAATTACACATCTAATTTATTAATATTCAAATATATGCAAAACTTTTTACCTCAATTTGTTATTATTAAACTTCAAAAGATATTTTTAAAATCCCAGATATAAAAATATTTATGTATGATTGTCATATTAGTTCTGTAGCTATTACGAGTAATAAGTTTTGCAATAAAATGAACATTTTTATCTATCAAATTTCATTTTAATTATCAGCCTTATTATAATTTATATATCTTTATCGTCAACTCGCTCCCATTACTTTAAATAACCTAAATATCTATTTAAGAAAAATGAAGAGGGTATAAAAATCATACCTGAATTTTGTACTGTTTGTACAGATGCTGTAGCTGTTGCTTGTGCTTCTCCAGAACCAGAACCAGTTGAAGAAACAGTAGCACAATCTACTTCATCTTGTTTACCATCTAACCTACAATATTGAAATTTTATTTTATAAACATTTTTCGCTATGATATTAACTCGTTTGAACGTTATTACAAACCTATGTTGTTTTAAAAGTGTACAATTTCCTCCCTCTGTTACATCCAGATTGTATACATACAAATAACCATCGGCACTAGCCACCAATAGCTTTGGTACCTTATGTGTCCTAAAAAGAAAAGTTTATGTAAAAAAAAGAAAAATATCGAAATATTATTTATTCCAACTTACACAGTAATGGCACAAATATTTTTTAAACCATAAAATGGTAAATGAACGCTGGCAAATGCACGTCCTTGATTAAAAACATCTGTTACTTGAGAAGGCAAATAATTTGCTGATGCAGATACTGCTTTTGTCAAATAGCCCATCCAGCTTTGTGATTCCTCTGCTTGAGCTTGTCGCGGCCTACAAAAAATAATTTTGCATTAATACATATTAATATTTATATAGAAAATATTTCATATATGTATTACACTTTATTTTATAAATGAATACACACGCTTCCTTTGGTTCTTCTAATTTGAAAATGTGTACAGTTTCGGTATTACTAGAGCAACAAAGGAACATAGAATCCATACTAAAGGCTAGACTGCTAATGGACACGCATCTTTTAACTCCACGACGAAATTCAAATAATTTTGTTCCGTCATTTACCTACAGAAACATAACAGTTTCTTTTTAAGTCAGTTTATATATATATAATAAAAAATAGTAATATATATATATATATATATATATATATATATATATATATATATCAAAATCATCGATAAACATACGTGAAAAATTCTAATTACAGTCCCTTTCTCAGAGGCAGTAGCAACTTTGGTGCCATTGGGACTGAATGCAAGAGCAGCAAGGGGACTATCATGCGCAGGTATCATTGTTTTCGCTTGCTGTAAATATAAATGTTAATTTTATAAACTTTTTACAACATACCTTTAAAAACAGAAAGTTCGAAATACACTCGTAAATGTACTCACAAGATTAATAGCATCAAATATCTGAACTTCTCCAATTGTATTTGAGCCTGGGTAGGCTAGATAACAATTGTCGCTGTTTATTGAAAGTGTACAAAGTCCTGCAAGATTTGGTGGTGTATCACGTATTGTATGTAATACTTTCATGTCTCTTATATTATGAATGTATAACGATTCTTCCAAACATACTACCAATCTCTGTAAAGAATAATAATAATTTTATTGAATATTCTTTAAAAATATGACAAATTCCAGAAGAAATTATAATATCCTTATGCTTTATATAACTTTATATTATTAAAATTCATTCTCCATCAAATTGTTGTTACTATAATTTTATAACATACCGCTCTATTAAGTTTCACAGCCAAAATGGTATTAGAGTAACTATAATTGCAAATTTCTGTTCCCTTTCTGAAGTGACATACTTTAAGTTTACGGGGGGATGATAAGCTAACAACCGCAACAAGACTGCTGCTGAATAATCTTTCAACGATACATATATCCTCTGTATCTGAAATCAACATATTTTATAAAATAAATACAATGCAATAAATAATAAATTTAATATATTATACTAAATATAAAAAAAGAAAATATATTTAAAAACAAAACTACGATTCGCATAACAATAAGGAAATTATTTAATAATAGACTATTACCATTTTCATATATTTTCTCTAGTTGATCGAAGGAGCTAAGAGAAAAAAGTTTATACCCTGCCTTCGATCCTACTGCTAAAGATCTGTAAATAAATTAAGATTATACATTTATAATATATAATGAAAATAAATGTAAGAGCATGTTTAAGTAAATAATACTCCTCTTAAAATCTATAAAAAAAAAATTACAAATTATATAAATAGTTTGTTTCATCGTAAAGAAATATTAAAATATAAAAGATAAATAAACATTAACCTGGATCTTTAAATGATAGTTTTGTAACAACGGATCGAGGAGGAAGAAGTCTTAAAACAAAATAAAGTACATAGAAGAGTTTATTTATTTATTTATTTTTTTTTTTTTCTAGTAGCGCATAGTAACGCAATAAAGTAAGAGCACGAAGGTGACTCGTTAACACGCAGTTAATCAGTGAAAGGAGGAATGGAGTGACGCAGTTAACGAAAGCAACGACGAAAAACCTCGATAGTCGTGAGGGATGACGCCATGCGCGCGGCGGAGGGAAAAACCATATCGCATCGTTTTATACGTGCAAAGAAAACTAGCTGTTCCCCCGCCTGTATACCACTTGAATATTCTCCCACCTTTATAAAAAGGAGAGCAAGGTTAGGAAACAAAGAATGGGTATCGTCGTTTTCATCGTACTTCTTTGAGTCTCTAAAGAATGTAAACACTTACGTGCAATCCTGATTAAAGTTAACAAAGAAAACACCACTTGGAGGATCGGCAGTCTGATTTGTGAGGTTCATGAGGCCAGATATGCCGTATTTTAATCCTTGCGTCAATACATCCACGTTGCGCGCGAGATTTTGCATAAATCGCACGTATGGTGCTCGTACGAATGCTCCTCTCCGTCTGCTTACTCTCCTTGATTCGCTTTTCTGCCTCCCTCACGCTTTCGCTCTCTCTCCTCTTTTCGCTTTCTCTCCTTCCCACTCCTTTCCTCTTTCTCTCCTTCTTTCACTCTCACTCTCAACTCGCTGCTTCTTTCTTTTGCATAAACACACACGCACGCGCGTTTATATTATAGGGAACAACGACCAAGTAGTTCTCGACTTCGAACGATTCCTACAAGTGACTGTACCGCTATTCCATATTGAACAGCTGACGCTTGCAGCTAAATCTATGAGATGAAGAAACAACCGAATCGCTGTTCCACATTCCATATGTTCCGTGTTGCCATAGCAATACATACGCGCGACTCATCATCAGCTGTCGATGGCCCTGGCTATGAATCATTATCAAATTTTCTCCACTGCAATTGTTATTTTTATTACTTGTTATAAAATTTCTTTTTACAATAAACAATATTTTATCTTTGCATTATAATTATGATATCCATTTTTAGGAAAACAAGTTTTTATAAATTATAATAACATTTCAAGTATAGATAAATTTGTTAATAGTACATACTTATTACACATATAGAGAGATATTGTGTGTGTGTGTGTGTGTTTTATATATATATATATATATATATATATATATATATATATATATATATAATAAATACATTTGAACATTAGTATACGTTGATCATATTCTATCATATGCTGATGGACCATCATCTGCTGATCTATTCTTACTAAGTGGGGTTGTTTCTATCGCAAATTTGTAAAGAATTCGTCTATTCGTAGAGAATTTTTGCCGTTTGTATTCCAACAAATCCTAGCGAATTTCAATATCAGCAACGAATGAATATCGAGTATTTCAAGTAATGGAAATTCTTTAAAACACGTTTATTCTTTAGGATGTCTTTATTTGATTCTAAATCAGTTTTATAACCTTTTTTTTTATAAGATAGATCACATTGTAATCTTTAAAATTTTTAAATTAGCATAGGTGAGTCTGTAATAATGATTTAATTTGTGATTAATTTAATTGTTTCAAAATTGTATCGATTGATAAAATATTTGTAAAATATATTTCTTTCAAATACAATTAACTTTCTTTCAAGGCCTAATGTCGTCGGTTGATTAAAACTGTTCATTGGTGCTCACCACTTTTCGCTCGAAGCGTATTGTGATTTCAGCGACGGTATGGACAAAATATGAACTACAAATGCAATACGGGAACACTGTTACCAAGTGTTCCATCACATGTATTGTATTAGTATATAAGCTTATATGTATACTCTTTTCGTGTAGGTTAAAGTATTCGTTTAGTAGATTGAACTTACATTTTTCAGTCTCATATTTACATCCTTCCTTGATAGTATTATGCATCTCGCAACAATATGTACTACATAAACCCGTGGTAAGCGCAGCGCTGATCACATTTATTTTGTGATAAAAATACATAGAAAATAATAAATATAATTAATATGTACATATAATAACTAATATTTCAATTTACGATCAAAAATAAGATTTTGTTAATTATTTTGTCAAAAATAATAAACGAATATATTTATATGTTATATATTATTTTAATAAAAATCAAAACATGAGATCATTTTGACACTATCTACGAGATAAAATTCCGAGCACCTATTATTATTTTTTATTACTTCTCCTGTAGGACTCGTCCAATTTGTATTGTTACCATTACTACTACTATTAATGTTATAATAATAATATTTAATATAATAATAAAAAAAAATTATTCTACATTATCATAATAAAGTCAATGGTAGTATTTAGAAACTTAGGATTGATGGTCATAACGATCTTATTCAACCATTTTTGTGTATGGCTGAAAAATGTGAAATGTTTTATTTGAACGTTATTTTAGAAATGTCTAATATGCGTTCAAACTTAAATAAGTATTTATTAAGACCATTTTGCTAATCTCTAGAGTTTTTCAAGTTCCTGAAATAAAGTAAATTCGATAGAATTACTGGAAAACTTTTGTTATATTTGTTTATTTCAAAAACAGTGACATCAACATAGATGACTAGTGAATAACTCAATTATCTTCTTATCGATTTGTAATAGAATTTGATACAAATCAACAATTTCACAAGATCAATAACAATCAAAATACAATCAATATAACCGAAAACAGAATAAAAACAAATGCGAGTATTACGAACTGTTGATATGATTATAAGGCGGGACAATAAGAAACTGTGCAGATGCAAACAAAAGAAATGATTCGCATTTGTATAGTATCTCATAAGTATTGGATGTATTTATCGGTGACATATGTCACGTGTCCAAATTATCGAAAACACGATTTGTTGAAATGGTGAACGTCAATCGGTCATGTCTAAGATGATAACTTTATCGAAGTAGAATGAATTGTTAAAAAGTAATACGATATACGTATAAGAGTACGAATGATATTGGAGCATTTATTCTTAATGTATAACAATTTTTATACATATGTTTATGTTATTTTACATAATATTTATACTTCGACTCATTAATATGTCTACTATAATAATTTTAAGTGACTTTCGCTCAAACAATTGCGTAACTTCTTATAAGGGTGTTTCAGCAAAAGGATGCCGCCTGTAACATACATTATATTATATTATTATTTATATATAAACTATATATATATATATATATATATATATATATATATATATATATAAACTATTCATAATATACCTTTTTTTAAACCATTCAAAGTATAAAAAAAAGACAAAGAAAATATTTAGGCGGCCTCCTTTAGCTGAAACACCCTGTATATATTGAACGTATATGCTCTTTCACATATTTTTCAAAATTCTTTGTTCATATTTCGCGCGTAAAATGCTTATTTAAAATTATTCAAATGTTCCTTATATTTATTATGACATATATCTTCATGCGTGATGCAAATAATACGTAACACATAGTATTTTTATAAATTCATAATACATACACGTATACATACATACTTATTATTTTTCTTAAATATTATGTATGATCAAAAAAGAAAACCATTCAAAAGAAAATACTAACAGATATGTAAATCCGCTAATAAAAATATATATATATATATATATATATATATATATATGTATGTATGTATATATAGTAACTTGTCGAATATTCATTTGTCGAGTGATTTATAGATATAGGATTATGAAACGAAAAGATCATTAAGTTATTATTTATATATTTCTTATTGGTATCAAGTTTCAGTTTTTTGCGGTCGTGTCAACCTGAGATTATCGCGAATAGGAATACATATGTGCCTTGGCACATTTTTCTAACACATATTTACTTTTTTCCCACTATATTCCTCCCTTTCATCCTTTCGCCAAGCTGTATAACAGCTTGGACAGCAATTGATTACGTTAGTGACTCGGCGACAGCTGAGCGCGCTGCTGCTAATTTTTGTTAGTAGGCTTAACTTATAAAATCGATATATAATTTTTAAAATGCATTAAATAAATAATATAAGACTAAAGGCCACTATGAAATAAAAAATATATAATTAGTGGCAATAACTTTATTAATACTCTTTGTATCCATATTTAATCGAATTAAACGTGTCGAATAAAGTGCAACATCATGGATGATTCGTACTTCCATCAGCTTCTCGCGGAACCTTTAAAAAATCTTCTCCATTTACATCGTTTGAAAGAGTAAGACGTAGATTATTAAATAGGGGTTTGAATACTTAGAATTCTTGATTGTGTATGATAATTATTTTGCTTTCTCTCTCTCTCTTTTTCTATAACTTTCTTTTTTTTTCTTCTTTCTTTTATTTCCGTCTGCATTTGTCGTTCTTTATTTTCTTCATTGTTGGTGGTATTTTAATTGGTAAATTAAAGATTCTTTAACAAATGGTATTCTTTTGAGAAATTAAAATAGTTACAATCATAAAAAAAATTTATATCCGTATCTATAAAATATTGTATATTATATTAGAAAAGTTGTATTACTATATAGAAAATGTAAAATATAGATATTTATAAATAAACAAACAGTAATAAGTAATTAATTGCAAATAGTTCTGATTATTCCTTTTTTTATGTATTACTAATCGGCTTATAATAAATAAGTGGTGTCGATCCTTTTATAATTCATAAAAACTTTATCTAACATTGTCGAATTAAATTTATATGTATTTTAAGAAATCGCCATTGATTAATATTAGTAATAAATTAATATTTTTCTTTAATATGTTTCAATAAGTATAAGAAAAGTAATATTTGAACCGAATCATTGAATATCACGTAAATACTATATCTATATGGTACCGTAAATAAGATAATTTTATATATCATTTTATATTAGCTTTTGAATATAGCATGTTCTGTATCATATGAGAATATGATTTCAAATAAGTTATCCTTTACTAATAATTAACCTTAAATTACCCAAATTACTAACGTAAGTACTTTACGATAGATTATTTCTATTTTATAAATAAATATTCTTTATTTTTCTTATTCTTATTTGCTTATATTTCTCTGTTTCTTATCTAGTAAT
Source organism: Dolichovespula saxonica (assembly GCA_911387935.1). Classification (NCBI taxonomy): domain Eukaryota; kingdom Metazoa; phylum Arthropoda; class Insecta; order Hymenoptera; family Vespidae; genus Dolichovespula; species Dolichovespula saxonica. The sequence continues at coordinate 14,364,765 of OU426993.1, read as the reverse complement.
ATTAACATATGCATGTATACGATCATTTGAAGTAACTGAATGGAGTACAAATACGTTGCTTATAGATAGATAGAACATCAGTACTGCAGAAACAGAAATCTAAGGTATTTGAATATACAACAATAAGGCTCATCAGCATGTTGGGGTGTATGGAGATATTATCTATTAAGACATAGATAATAAGTATGTACTATGTTTTTTTTTATGAAAGATATATGACCACTGGATATAAATGTTCATAATAAACCTTCCTAATATTTTTTAAATGAACACATATCACACATGCGCACATCATGTGGTTGTATGATCTTTCAAGTTATGTTATTTATTTTGTTAATAGGAATACTAAAATGTGATTTGAATAAGTATTTTTGCTATACTTTTTAAGTATAAATCTAAAAGTCTTATGATGTAACATTCAATGATCTTCTTTTGTCTTATGTAAGAACATTGATCTGTTTCATTACACAATAATCTCCAAGCCATACTTTTGGTTATGTAATAATATAAAACATAGAAATGAAATTTGATTTATTGTAGGATCAGATGGATGAATGCACGAGCATATACAAATCAGGCATACAATCCTACTTCTATAGAACATGTAGCTAATATGGCTACCCATGGAATTTGGATTATTCCTTCTATTATTGCCGGTTTAGAACTTCTTCGACGTTCTGTAACATGGACACAGTTTGTTTCAGCATGCATTTACGGTACTTCATTGACTCTTGTTTTTGTGATATCCACATTTTTCCACAGTGTCCATTACTGTAATCATAACAGGTAATATTGAATTATACTTTTTATGTTAGTATTTTTTCTCAATTACAGCCGATCATCATATAATTATATCTTATTGTGGTTTATATTTCAGAAAATTGAAAGACATATTGCATCGCTGTGACCGTGCAATGATTTATATCTTTATAGCTGCTAGTTACTTTCCATGGTTAAATGTAGATCGTTTCCCAGGTGATAAATTACTTCTTACAATGAGATATGCCGTTTGGGTCATGGCAATGCTCGGAATTATTTATCAACAAATTTTTCATGAGCGCTATAAAATGCTTGAAACTATTATGTATTTGGTCATAGGTATTGGTCCAAGTGTAGCAATTATTAATGTCGTAAGTTAAAATTGAAACATAATAATTAATATTACATGAAGTAGAATTTTTTTACAATGTATAATATGAAATAGTGAAATACTGATTGTTTAATATATGTCTTTATTTTACTATTTTTATTTAATTATAAAATTGTTTAATTATTGCAGAATGACTATTACAACATTTCTGAATTAAAGATAGGAGGAGGTATTTATATTTTGGGCTTAATATTCTTTAAATCAGATGGCATAATACCTTGTGCACATGCAATTTGGCATCTTTATGTGGCTGCTGCTGCTGCATTTCATTATTATGCAATTTTAATTTATATATTTCCTGTAGAAGTTGATGTAAGTGTGCCATCATCACCCCATATAGTACAATCTCATTTAGATATTTAGATTTATATATAATATTTACGCCATATATCTACAGATTTGCAAAAAAAAAAAAAAAACAAAATTCAAATTTTAAATGAAAACTCAATAAAGACTGTATTTGGTTCAAATCTTCCATATAAACCAAGTTTTTATAGAAAACTTTGTTATGAAGAAGTAATAATTTAGAATTCCATCTTTCTATCACTATAAAGGACTTTTATTAGAAATTACTACAGCTATTACAAAAATATTCAGAATATAAATATATGACTAAAGTTATAGTAACAGTGTATTGGAAATATGCATAATCCAAAATAAGTGTGATTGATGTAATATATAATCTACAATATATTGAGAATGTACTCGTAATTTATTCGCTGACAAATGTTTTATGTAGTTTTAAATATACATAATGTTGATTGTAATTTTCATCTATTTATGGTTAATATTATTTAATATATATAATTACACAGAAAAAAATTTTTTTATAATAATATCAAGTTTATATTGCATAAAGAGTTAGAAATGTTTTTCAATGCATTGTTTTCAAAATAGAATGAAAAATATGCAAGTTTATATAATTATTAACAAATAGTGACAACTATTAATAACAATATAATTTTTCTTAAGTATGATTCCTTTTTCACTATCTAATGTGCCAAAATTAATCTTGTCATTTTCTTAATACTAAATATATTAAATAAATAACTATAATATTATAGAGCATTATTGTAAACTCATATATACAAATACAAGATTACATATAGCCTATATATTGAAATTTTATTTATTATATAAATTCTTTATTATATAAATTAATTGAATGTTATCATAATTACCATATTTTAATACAATTTTTTTTGTATAATTACCAAAATATACTTGTTTATACATATTTATATACATATTACGTATGTTAACATTGTAAAACAATGGAAGCAAAAAACAAGTGTCCAAATATGTGGTGATAATATTATATTATTAAAAGAGTAAGAGTACAAAACGATTACTAATTGAGTATTAAATCATTTATTACATACTTTAACTGCATGTAATTTGCAGTTAACCAAGTATGTAAGTACGATTATGTAAAATTTATATTATTGTTATTAATATGATTTTATATCGATTTAACGGCAATTATGTGAAATAAAAATATCGTAAAATACAAATAATGTGTTTTATTATGGTACATTAAATTTGAATAAACTAGTATTTATTTCTTTATAAAAATAATAATAAAAAAATCATTCAAAATATATTTGAGAATACATATGTGTAAATACTAATGAAGAGCCATCTATCGTTTGAGGTCAATGACATTTCATAGTAACTATAGTAACAATATACCAAACAAATTGATGATAAAGGCTATGACAGATGAGGATTTTTTTTATACAGCTAGTCAATATATATATTATTCCATTTGTAATAAAAACTAAAATGATACATACAATATAATGTAGACTGATATAAATTATATATACAATTATCTATATTACTGTTTATTATGATATATAACATTTATAGCGTTGTTAATTTTGCTTTTTTGACATTATGTGTATAAAATAATATATATGATCTATTTCGTGGAATTAAAAATACAGTGAAAAATTATGAACTGGATCAAATGAAATTTTAATATTAATTTTTAAACAAACAATTTATTTTAATACAAGGTAATAAATTTTGTGGAAAATGGATCAAAGTGGAAGTAATATTACAGGAAACAATTCACTTTTATCTACTAATATATTAAAAAAGCTACCATCATGGTTGATAGAAATGACTGAGTATGTATTTGATAAAGTTTATATTTTATTCTATGTTATGAAACAAAGCATATATTTTTAACATATAATATATAAATATTTTATTGAAACTATTTAATTTAATAGGAATGTAAAAAAATTAAATGTAATTGATGATTATAAAACATTGCAAATAGAAAAACATTCAATGCACAAAGAACATACATTTGAACAAACTCTTTTAGAAGATGAAACATCTGTTTTAAAGGAAGATATTAATAATTTGTAAGTTCTATTTAAATTTAGTACAACAATTTTTAATATGTATAAAAATAATTTTTTAATCTTTTAATAAACATTCAAGATATGAGCAGTCTTGCAAACCATTTTTTACATTAAACAAGATAAAAGATATTGATGGTGACATTTTATTACAATCATGCACTAGTAAATCTCTTCCTAGTACTCCCAATCATGAGAAGATAAATATCAAGCATACTTCAACTCGTGCTCTTTCTGCTATTGTTGATTCAAATGATCAAACTTCTAGTAAAAGAGATTTTAGTGCACTTGATGACTATATGGAGAAAAAAAGAATAGAGAAGGTCTTTGACAATACGAAATCTATGAGATTTACAAACAGTGAGAAGTATAATTGTGAACTACGAACTCTTGATGATATTAAGAAGCAAAATCATGACTATTTTCAGTCAGATATATTAAATAAAGGATACAAAATGGATAATGAACTGTTAACAAAACAACAAAAATATGAAACTTATTCAAAACATAAAAATAATGTCATTAGGAAACAAGATCCTAAAAATAATTTGCCACGTGGTAAGTTTTTGTAGTATTTCAAATATTAAAATTAAATATTTTGATAGTATCTCTGAATTTGCATGAAATTATTACTTGTAATTATTTAGAAATCATAAAATAATTTCTTTTTAATTATTATAGGAATCATAAAGAGAAGATTAGATTATTTATCTGGTTTAGCACCTAAAGAAGAAATTATTACAGATGGAATAAGCACAGTATCAAAATCAATATATTATACTGATGTGAATAATAGTGAACTAACAAGAAGGAACCATAATAAATCTGTTTCTTCAGTAGAAATTGGCCGGAGTAGTAGTAATAGTTCAAAAGAAGAATCCGCAAATAAAAATATGCATCATTATAAATCTAATATTCAACAAAATCATCCAATTCAAGGTAGGTAATTGCGAAAAAATTAATTTGTATGTAATAGTGTGCGCTATTGACACCTTAAATAAACTCAGATATAAAAAAGTCCTATAGTTTGATTTATATATTTTTCATCATGGTACATAACTCGCAGTTTGAACTTCATGAAACTTAGTGATCTTTTAACTTGTTTATTGTCAAGATTACAGATCAGGTCAGTGTATAAATTGATATTAACAATAAATAATGTGGACTACAATATGGTATTATGTCATTCTGTCATAGATAGTTGCAGAAATTTTATTGTACCGGAACTTCCTTGTGGTAAAATATTAATCATTGATATTCTTAGTACTTGGGGAGATAAACATTATGTAGGTCTCAATGGAATTGAGATTTTTGCAGATACAGGTCAACTTGTATCCATAAATAAGGTAAACAATTTATCATTAATGCAAAGATTTGATAGAATATACATATATCTACTATGACTTATTACTTATATTTAATACCACTTTTGTACATAATTTTCTATAGATATCAGAAAACCCATCAAATATAAATCAATTACCAGAACATAATAATCTTCATGTTATTAATAATCTTATTAACGGAGTAAATAGAACAAGAGATGATGCTAATTTATGGCTTATCCCATTTACAGAAGGAAATCATCATTACATTCATATGATTTTTCAGGATATTGTGACAATTGCTATGATTAGAATATGGGTAAGTTTTGTTAAATAATATAATTAATTTTATGAAATTTTCATTACCGTGTTTGTTATTTTTAGAATTATAATAAATCTAGAATACACTCATATAGAGGTGTTAAGGATATCACAATTACATTGGATGATACACTTATTTTTTATGGAGAAATAGCTAGAGCATCTGGGGACTTACAGGGCAATCTTAATTCTTTTGGAGATGTAATATATTTTAACATACATTACGCATATATCTATTGATATGTTAGAAATTATTTTTCTAATATACCTTATCTGTATTTATAGACAATTTTGTTTACCACTGATGAAAATATTTTAGAAATAATATCAACGAATGATGAAATGTTTACAATTACTAATAACAATATGCTTAATTATGCAGAAAGGGAAAAAGATAGACCAACAACAGTAACGACTAATTCAAATGTAAATAATATTTGATTATCATGTTATTATATATAAATAATGAATATGTTGTACATTCTACTTTCTTTTAGATAACATTTGGAAGGCATAAAAGTGATTGTTCAGTTGGAAATCATTCAACTGTATCTAGTGGTAATGAATATAATATATTATCTCTTGCCTGTAAAGAAATACAATTGATTATACTTTCAAATTGGGGTGCTGCTGGAATAGTAGGTGAATAATTCATATTGTAATTAATAGATAATAGTCATATTGACATTATTTAATTATGTGTAGGTCTAAATGGGATAGAATTCATTGGAGACCAAAATTTAATTTTGTCAACAACTCAAGCTAACTTAAAATGCAACTTAGATAATACAAATCTTTTAAAATTAATAGATGGATACAATATAACAACTGATAAAGATCACATGTGGTTAATAGATTACATAAATGAAAATGAAGAAATTATTATAACAATTACATTCGACAAGGAGGTATATATTACTGGTATGAGATTCTGGAATTATAATGCTTCTCTGGAGTTATCATATTGTGGTGTAAGCTTTTTCATATAATGAAATAAAACAATTAACACAGTTAATGACTACAAACATTTGGTATATAACAATTATTAAATGTAGGTGAAACATTTATTTATTAAATTGGATGGAAAATCAATATTTGAAGAAGATTGTGATAGCTTCTTATTGAGAAGAGCTCCAGGAAATTGTCATTATAATTTTGTACAAGAAATAAGTTTTATTTGTCATTTGAACAATGAGTCAACATTATCAAAAGAGTTTAATGCAACTTTAACTTTATCCCAAGAAGGTAATACCATAAAATTTTGCATAACTAAATAATTTTATATATAGTATCTACTAAAATAATTGTTTTATTAATTGGTACATTACAGAAATTATTCCATTTAATAAAGATTATGAAGTACCTTTAATGCCACAGGGTTTTGTGTATCAAATAATGATATTTTCAAGTTGGGGTGATTCTTATTATGTGGGTCTCAATGGTATTGAATTTATTGGTATCAATAGTCATCAAATCAAATTAAACAGTGATAGTAAGTATATCTGAGGAAAATATATTTATATATATCATATTTTTCATTGTTTTATTTGACAATGTTGATATATATATTACTCAGATATAGCAGCTTATCCAGAAAGTGTAAATATATTAGAAGGAATTGATAATGATGTGAGAACACCAGATAAATTGATAGATGGTGTGAATGACAATGATGATGGTCAACATTCATGGCTTGCACCAATTTTGCCTGGTGAAGTAAGTAATATTTATTATATATTATTTATATACCAATTTAAAAATTGTTGACAATTATATTAATCTTATCATATCTTAACTCATCATCTAGACAAATCGAATTTATATCATATTTTCTTATCCTACAACTGTAAGTGCTATAAAATTGTGGAATTATGGAAAGACAAAGTCAAGAAGAATAAAAGAATTTGCAGTGAGTAAACATTAAGCTATAAGAAAGATTATGGCTGAATCAAATTTGTATGAAACAAAGTATCATGTTATAAAATATTTCTATCAAAAATGTAATGATAAATTTATTTATCTTCTTCAGATATTGGTGGATGATATATTAGTTTATAATGGAATGTTGAGTAAAAATAATGCACATGAAACAATACAATTTTTTAATAGTGATAATACAGACAACATGGAGTCATCGACAACTAGGTAAATATTGTTTTAGAAATTATATAATTAATATAAAAATAAATAATATTATATCTAAAGATATTTTATAAAAGAACAATCACCATAACTATTGTCTCATCATCATTATCTATGTCCTTTCAGCTGGGAACAAGAAAGATATATTGTATGTCTAAGAAGAGCTACTTCTGGTATAAATTCTTTACCAGATCCAAATCTTAGACCTTATACATCTTTAATACAAACAATTAAAAAAACTAATTTTTAAGAAATTAATATTATATATAATTTTTAATTGAATTTACACATGCCATTTAAAATTATATTAGGTTGGGGAATAAGTTCGTATCGTTTTTATCAGACTTATTTAAACAAAAATCAATAGTTATAACAATAAATTAATCACTTATGTTTATGACCGCATGTTGCTCGATGGTGGGCGAAATGTTGGGAAGCAATTTGAAGGCGATTTTCTTTGTTGTTTCGTTAAGCTCGTGAGGCACCCAGGATCCCAATTTTTCGGCAAATCCCATTGAATGAAGATGATTGAGAATCGTTTTATGATCGCAATTCATTTTTTCGGCCAATTCACGACTTGTTTGGTTACCGTCCTCCTTCAAAAGTGCTTTGAGACGCTCTTCGTCGAATTCAAAAGGTCTTCCGCTGCAGGGCGTGTTGTCGGCGTCAAAATCGCCATTTTTGAACTTTGCAAACCATTTCCGTGCTGTAGACTCGCCTATGACACCTTCTCCGTACACGTTGCAAATGTCCCGGGCTGCTTCAGCAGCTTTTTAGCCTCGATGAAAAGCGAAGAAGAGCAGGTGTCGAAAATGTTGATTTTTACCTCCTGGATATTTTATTTCTAAGCCTCAAAAGTAATACAAAAATTAAATTACTCACAAAGACGATTAGCACAGTTTTGTAGAGCAGAAAGAGCTCTTTCGAATGAATATTATACACTTTGTCAAACAGCAAAATAATCGTTGTAAAACAAAAGAAAATATAAAAACGCTACGAACTTATTCCCCAACATAAAACTTCGTTTTATATTTTATAGTATATATAATGAGGTGATCTAACATAGTACAAGTCAAGGATTAATACCATGAACTTAACAGTAATTTCAAGGTTTGTTAAGATGTTCTTTTATCTTTTGTAGTTTGATTTAATTCAAGGTTTATTGTGAGATATCTTTCTATACTTAAATACAAATTTGCAAAAAAACATCTTTTATAATGCATTTTTTTTTATTAAAATAGGTATTATTTTATCAATTTCTTTTTATAGAGCTATCGTATTTAATAAAGAAAAATTAAAATAATTATGCCTTTAACATCCTTTTTCAGAAATACTTTTAATAATACTTTTTTTTACGTTAACTGCATATGTAATTAAGATTGATTTAATCTTGTTTTTAAAAGGTAAAAAATGATTGGTTAATTGTGATCATGCGCAGAAATTTGTCCAATCAATGATATGTTCTGTCATGTCGTTATCGACGACGTGTTTCTCACCAAAAGGGACTAGGAATTGTTTTAGTGAGGAAGCGTCACGACGCCGTCAGTGGCGTGTTTTTCACCAAAGGAAACTCGGAAATGTTGAAGTGTAGTGTTGTCGCATTTCCTTCAGCGACATGTTTCTTGCCGGAAGGAACTTGGACTTACTTTAATTAACGGCGTGTTTCCCGCCAAAAGGAACTTAGGTTCACTTTAGTGCAGTGGTAGGGTCTACTGTCGGTAATGCCGACAACTTCTCATACCCACTACAAGTCGGTACGATAGGAGGCATTAATATTTACCTTCTGAAAATTAATCGTCGGCAAGAAAGGACTTTATAACAGTAGCGTAATATTTAAAAGGGATTATTTGGAAAAAACTATAAGGAAGTAAGCTGTTAGTAAAACCAACATTAAGGAAAACAATTAGAAAACTAAATATTCAAGTAACTGACTAATAAAACAATGAATTAGGAAAAAAGATCTCGTACATCGTTATCGAAAATAGTGCGACGATGTCCGATAATAAAGTGAAAGAAAATACATTTAGGAAATATAAATATTAAGATTAGTATTAAGAATATTCTAGAACTAAGGCATTAGGTTTAACGAGATAAGAATTAGGATGGAGACGAGATAAGAATAAGGAATGGAGAAGAGAACGTCCTTTAGACTCAAGACCCACTAGCTCTCGCGACACAAGAACATGTTACTACTGCAAAAGGATAGGGCATATTCTAAAAGATTGTAGAAAATTAAAGTATGGCAGTGAGCACCGTAGCTAGGATGAACGCTACACTAATGACGCGGGTCGCCGAAGTCCTTACCATGGAGATAGAGATTTCCCATCCGCCGATCAACGTACGTATTCAAGATCGAAGAGTCATCCCGGAAAACAGCGCGACTCTTACGACTACGAAAGAAGACCTGGGTCTTCCAGGAACAATCGTCGAGAGAGACGATGTCCGACTCCCGACCTAAGGAGAAATCGATTTCGCTGCGATTTAAGCTGCGGTGAATCGGGAAACGCGGAAGGCGGCCCGTCCGGTTGCGATAAGAGCGAGGCCGCTTTAAAGAACGCTTCACCTCATCAGGACACGCAGGATACGGGCTCAGAAATAAATGTATTAAAGTCCGGATTGATCAAGGCAAAATACAAGGTCGACAAGGAAAATACTATTAAGAGAAGTGGCATTACGGAAAGCCACATCTACACCGAAGGCTCACTAAGTATAAACCTCTTCGAGAAATCTATCCGTTTTCATTTGGTAGGAGGATCCTTCCCAATCGACCAGGATGGCATTCTGGGAAGCGCCTTCCTTATAGAAATAGAGGGAGATGTGATGTACTCGCAACAGTGCAGCAAGGTCGCAGGAAAGGAGATACCTTTTGCAGACAAAGAGCTAACTCACGTTCTAGCAAGGACAAGTGCAGTGTTCAAATGTCACGTAGAAAATAAGGAAGTGAATGAAGGTTACCTTCCCTTATTGGAATCAATACCAGGGATCTACATGGGGAATGCTCTAGTCAAAATTAATGAAGGTAAGGCCTACTTCAGGGTGATTAACACCACGGAAAAAGACGTGGACATAATAGTACCCACGTTGGAATTACAATACTTCTCGGTCGAGGATGCGAAGGGTAGCGTCAAGGTCATCATAATGGCAGGAAGTACCACTAAAGAAAAAGAACAGGAATGCGGTACGAGTAGATTATATAAGGCCACAAGAGCGGCTCAAGTGGAGCCCCTCTTGAAGACAATTCCTAGTCCCTTTTGGTGAGAAACACGTCGATGACAGCGACGTGACACCTCCCCCTTATTTTGGTCGTTCGAAATCTTCATGGATTCGACAACTTGCCTTCGCATTCCGCCAGGATCCTTTCCAAGATGGGGTGTTTTTACTTTCCCCTAGTAGCAGGAATTGGGGAGGGGGAGGTGTTTCCCTCAGAGTCACTTTCCTTTGCTTCCTCTGTTTCGTCCTAAATCTAAAACTCTCGACTTTGGAGTTAGAAACAGACTGTTGTTTTGATGCATCACTGGTAGTTCATGGTAGCATTCGTCCGTACGCCTAATTCTATGTGTCAGCACATGTGTGCTGCCCAGCTGTTCTCCCGGTAGATGAAAGCAATCGGCATTGTCCTTGAGGAATTTGGTTACACTCCTTCTCTCCTAGTCGTTTAAGTGCTCTAGCCTCGAATACGTACGTTGATCGGCGGGTGGGCAATCTCTATCTCCATAGTAAAAACTTCGGTGACCCGCGTCATTAGTGTAGCGTTCATCCTGGCTATCTTTCAGGATATGTCCTATCCTTTTGCAGTAGTAACATGTCCTTGTGTCGCGAGGGCTAGTGGGTCTTGAGTCTAAAGGACGTTCCCTTCTCCATTCCTTCTCGCGAGGCGATGGAGGCCTTGCCGCCACCTTGGCAAAGGTCGGCGGTCTTTCTCTGTTTCGGCATTCCGAGCTCGCGTGACCAGGCTTCTTGCAGAAGGTGCAGATACAGACCCTTTCTGCAGTGATCGCGCGCACCTTGGCTACTTCCTTTGGTCCCGTTTTGCCCACGCACGTCTGGTTTCTTTCTAGCGCTCTGCTTACATCGAGGAGAGCGTTCACTGTGGTTGTTAGGTCATAGTACCGTTCATGCTTCATCCTTAGTTCGTATTTTTCTATGGCAAGCCATTCTCTAAGGCTTCGAGGACTTCGTTTCCAATCCTCCTCCTTGCGAGGTCCGATAGTTCTCCTGATTCCTTAGACTCTGCCTCGATGATGGCCAACCTTAGCTCCTTTATTCTTTCAACGTATTCTAGTACTCGCTCGCCGGGTTTCATATAAATATTAGCAAGTTGTCCCTTTATAGTGGCTGGAAGATTCTGCTGGTTGGAACGCTGCTTTTAGTGTGCTTATCAGATGTTTCACGGTGTATAATTCCTGGTCTTCCGTCAGCTAGTACGCGTGTCAGTCCAATTTCGTGCAGATTCTTGTCACCAAGTGCCTTTCGACATCAGCAGAAGGAGAGTCCGGGAAAAGATTCATCGCCCTCTTACATGCCCTAGCGAATTTCAAAACCGATAAGTTGTACCCGTCAAAACGCGGAATGATGTCGGTGATTTCTTTCAATTTAATGTCCGGCGTTCTAAGTGTGATTATTTTGACATTGCTGCTCTCAAGGTTCGCCTTGCTCGCATTTGGCTTTTGATCCAGTGGGTCAGTTCTCCTTGTTGTGGTATCCCTATTTGATCGTTGATCCTGAGGATCGGTTCCTCCTATTGTTATATCCCTGTTATTGAAATTGTCTAGATCTTCGTGAGAAGCATGTCTGCTCCCTTCACGTCGTGTGCTTGCAAAAGGACCGATGCATACCAACCCTGCCGTGTCACTGCCAACACCTTCCTGTCGGTAATCTAATTCTCTCACCCGAATAATATTTTCACGACGTTGTAGCTCGAGTTCCTTCCTTTTCAGGGGCAATTCTCTTCTTTCTAGGTCTACCTCTCTTTCGTTGGCCTTTATTTTCTGACTTCCTAATGCCTTTAGTTGTTCTTGAACTTCGCGCTCTAGATCCTCGAGTCTACACGCCTGTTCTTCATCTCCCATTTCTTTCCTTTTTAGTTCATTCTCGCGTTTTTTGATCCTTCTTTCTATTTGTTTAATTCTCTGCTCCATCGCAGAGATCTCTTCAGGACGACTTTCGATTCGAGACTCTCTCTCGTCTAGTTCTTCCTCGTACAACTTAAGTTCTTCCTCAGTAAGAAGAGCTTTGGTTCCAGTGGATGACTTGGGAGTATTGGCCATTTTGATTTGATGTTAAAAAAAATAAAGGTCAAAGAAGCGTATTTGTATGCCGAAATGAGTCTAGGACTGAAGTCTCCTCGGAGATTTTCAAATCCCACCGCTGCCACCAAAAATTTGTTCCTGCTCCTTGTTACCTCCCAGATGGAGGGGAGCAACAAAACAAAAAAAATACTAGTATTCTCTGAGTAGCTGATACGGTTTGGTCAAGACTTGCGTCCTCTACTCAAACCTCGCTAACTCCTCTCTTTTTGGCTCGTAGCACGGGAGCGAGAGTAAGATATACTCGTTTTTATACCTTAAATTGACCAATTTTCCTTCGGAGGTTCACTGTCACCAATGAGCTTTTTCAAAACTTAGGAACTTACCGAGGTGTAAAAATTCCCCTTGATGATGGTTTGTGAAATCTGGTTATCAATGATGATCAAGACGATGTCCAATGAGATAAGTTAGTATTAGCGCGAATTGGATGAATTTTTATAGTTGAAGAATGAAATTGAAATTCACATACTAAATTTATCAATAAAAAAATTTATTTGATAATACTGAAAATTTACTACACACACAGATTATAACAGAAATTTGTAATAGCAAACCGAAAACGCGTCTATAATGTATATTTTTGATTCCACACACGCAAACCTTACTATTATTTAACGAGAATGTATTTATTATAAAATTCCTTAACAATTATTCAGATAACTTGTAACTGCGGTTACTAAAGAACACAACGCTAAAAATATTCTAAGTTAATTTTCGTACTTAGAAAATTTTCCTTTATTTTATATAAGAGCTGCGGAGAACACGTCCGAACAGGCGGAGCGACGGTAATAGACTGATGGTTTTCGTTGAACTTTTCTCTCAGGTTGAAAGCGTTCTCCTCGAAATTCCAAGTGGCCGGCCCTTTGTCCTAATCCTTATCCCGTTAATCCGACGATTAGTATGCGGAAGGTAAGTATTAATAATTCCCTTTTTACCGACTTATAGTGGGTATTAAGAGCTGTCGACGTTACCGACAACAGACCATATTATTATACTAAAATAATCCTAAGTTTCCTTTTCCTTTTCCTTTTCCTCTTGGCGGGAATACACGCCGTTGATAGCGACGCGCCACCTATACTAGAGTAGTAGCAAATTTCTTTTGGTGGAAAACACGTCGTTGATGGTAACGTGACAATACCACACCAAAATAGTTCCTAGTCCCTCCTGGTGGGAAACACGTCGTTGATGGCGATGTGACATATTACTAGTACTAGTAATCAAAAGTAGTAACCAAATTTAATCAATGATAGCCCTTCTTGTTTAATTATATTATTAATGAAAGTGATATAGCGGTAGTATTGCGTGCTGTGATTATTTTCTATTAAAAATATAAACAATTAAATATAATCTGTTATTAATTTAATCATTTTATCTTACAAGTAATTATTGTACTACTAAAATGAATCCTACGGAACCAACGACTACCGAAACCTTAAGGTATGTATTTATTTTTTAGGTTTATAGTAAAGTAATCTACAAACTTTTTATCAACCCGCGAATATCGATGTCACTTGTGGTTCTGCTTTCACTATACTCATGCGATATAATAGAATTTGATTACTTTACTATTTTATATAAAGTAATTTAAAACAGGTTAAGAGACAGCAGATCTTTCTGCAGAATATATATATACCAAAACTAATTTTATGGGTTAGAAACGATCCGGGGCATTCGCCATCCGCGTCATAGATTATTCATTGTCCAATATTAATTTTTATGTCGATGTATTTTTTGTCAATAAATAAAAAAAAAAAAACAATATAAATACTACAAAATTTAATATTTTAATCAATAAATTTCTTTGGGAATTTTTACTGATTTTTAATATGTATATTAAATGTGTAGTTCAAAGATGAAAGATGTAATAGACGTGTTAGCAATGCAACGAGAGAAAAGGAATACATTACAGAAAAGTATTACAATCGATTATACTAAAGCCAATGACAGTTTCACAGTATCAAGATTTATCTTTGAATGTGGTAAGTTTTATAAATTATAAGTTTTGTATATTATATTTTTAAAAATATTCTAAAGGAAATCTGTTTATAGGTTTAAAATTAGAGGCTCACTTTTTAACAATTGCTACAGCAGCAACTTTATATCATAGGTTTATGAAAGAAGCTACTGCTCAAGGATATGATAATTATGTAAGTTATTTAATTAATTAATTAGATATATAGAAGTAAGAAATAAACAGAAAATAAGTAATAATATTATAGCTATATATATAACTTGATTTGTACTTATTTAATAATAAGGTGATATATTTTACAGTTAATAGCAGCTACTTGTTTATATCTGGCAGGAAAAGCAAAGGATGATAACTTAAAAATAAGAGATGTGATGAATGTATCATATAGCACACTTCATAGAGGTTCTCAACCACTGGAATTAGGAGAGCAGTATTGGAGTATGAGAGATGCTATTGTGCAAGCTGAACTTCTCATCATGCGTATGTTGAAGTTCCAAGTAAGCCCAGTGCATCCACACAAAGTTAGTACTTTTTAACTAATCATATTACTTTTTCTTTTATTAAGTATTTATGAATTAATATTTCTGAAGATATTAATTTAAATCATAGAGTAAGTTTGAAAAATAACAATGAATCATATCTCACTTTTACAATTATTTCATTTTATATTTTTATTCTTCAAAGTACATGTTGCACTATTTGAGATCTTTGCAAGCATGGTTTGGAGAAGAAGAATGGTCAAAATATCCAGTAGCCAAAACCAGTATGGCACTATTACAAGATTTTCATCATTCCCCTGCTATACTTGATTATCCACCACATTTAATAGCAATAGCATGTATCAATCTTGCTTTACAAATTTATGGTGTAGTTGTTCCATTAATGGATGAGTGTGATCAACAACCATGGTTTAATGTAAGTGTTAAAAAAAATTCTCGTTCAAGTTACTAGTATCAATTTTACAATAATAAACAACAATGATTTAATATTACAGGTATTTTGTAAAGATCTGACAAGAGATAAACTTTGGGAAATTATGGAAAAAGTCATGGCTGCATATGATGAGGAACCTGAGACAAGAGATAATTGATATCATACAGAAATTTTTGTAAATGCTTGAATAATATCTTATAAACGTTAAAATTAAACAAATAAATAATTTTTTCAAGAAGTTGGTAGTATAAAAGTACAATAAAATGTTTATATAAAATAAAATTGTCAAAGTAAATAAATTAAAAATAATGAAGTACAAAGCACGACTTAAAAGAAACAATTTATTGCTATCAATTAATGAATATAATTTATAAGTAATCATAGGTATAAAAAAAAGGTATATGTATATTATTTTTCATGGAATTCTTGTAACACATCGTGAAAATCTTTTAAAAATACTTTAGCATGATAATTATCAAATAAGAGACAGGGTTTTAGTCTAATCAACCTGATACCACAGTTTGCTACTTGTACACATTAATTATTATATGAATTGAAATAAATAAATATGAATTAATTTTGAAAAGCAATATAAATAGCATATGAAAATTGTATTCGGATATAATAAAAAAACTTTAAAAAATATTTATATAACATCTTCAGAGAGTAATTTACATATTACTTGATTTTTTATATTTTTATCTTTCATATCCAGTTCTATGATAAAATTCTTTCTTTGTACAGAATTCATAAGATGTGGAAATTCATTGTGTAAATTATTTAATTGGTAAAAGAAATAATTACTGTGAATATTCAACTTCTATAATTTGTAATATTTCCTATTATATAAATATTTTAAGTAAGATCACTCATCTACATATTAAAAATTTTATAAGGGAGTGATGGTCTAGAATTTGTAAGAAACATTATAAGTAATAACATATTAAAACAAGTAATTCTACTAATAAGAAAAGAAAGATAACACAAACATATATTCAATAGCGTCATAGAAGTCAGTTGCTTACATGTATTACTGCTATGTATATCTGGTGGACATATTAATTCAAAATATTCATGCGTCCATATTTTTTGTTGTTGCACTATCATTAGTCTGTATTTCATTAAGTATTAATGGAATAAAGTTTTATACAATTAATTTCTAAATGAAATATTAACATTTCAATTGAATTAATTTTCAATCTTTATTCTTATGATGATATTTTGTAATTTTTGAAAAAATTTTGAAGAATCATATCCATCTCTTTCATATTGGATTGCTTCTACTATAATTCCAGGTATATGTGCTATTTATTCATATTTATCTATTAGGTTTTTTTACCTTTTGAAATGATAATATATAATTATCACAATAGTTATTACAAATAGTTTTATCATTATATTAAAAAAAGTTACCAAATAATAACAAAAAATAAATATATACATATGTAATTGTGTGAAAATAGTATATAAATTAAAATTTTTTAAAAATAGAAGAATATATGAGAAACTTGTTCCAAACAACAATGACCTTTTTTTATTTTTTTGTTCATATTCATCATGTGGGAACAAATATTGTATTAATGATACCATAGGTCAGTCAAGAAAAGGTGTATCTACTCTTTGAATGTATTTAATATTTGTTAAATTGTTAATTGTATTATTTTTTTTTAATCTAATAGGGTATTTTTGGTATTTTCTTTGTCATTTAGAATACCTTCAAATAAAAGAATTGACAATTTAGGATAACCGAATGATTTATTTAAAGAGACTGTTTCTTTCATTTCATCAGTAAAATTATTATTGCTTGCATGGCATGCATATTTGAGCATGTACTACACACATCATAGACATTACATTAGATAATCCTTTAGGTGCTACCTACTTGATTCATACAAATTTATATAGTTACACAAATTTTCTTTCTAATTCCATTTATAATAATAATGTATATTGTTCTTTTATTTTTTTGCATTACATATAGAAATAATATTTACACATGGTTGAAGAAGTAACACAAGTTTGCATGGCCATTCAGGATATGCACCTAAAGCTATAATTCTCTGAAAAAATATATACATTTACAATAAATCTGAATTGAAGATATTAGCGACATTTTATTATTAAATAATGAAATAATTCTAATTCTTAATTATTATTTGTAGATCATACTTACACGATGGCCTGTGCATGATAGGCCACAATTATATATTCTCACTATTAATCAAGAAATAGACAATTGCATACAAAAATTCAGTACATTTCCAACAATATCGGTTAAATAATTTTCAATTGGTTTTTTGGTAATCACCAACATAGTGGATAGAGCCAGTTTTTTAAAGTACAAATACTGTAAAAATATACATTCGATTGTATAATTTTGTAGTTAAACAAAAATTATAAATTTGTATTTTAGAAAATTCATCCCTAAGAGCTTGAGATAGAGTTATAGGAATTCTTCTGAAAATGTTTAAGATTTTGAAGGTTCTCCGGGAAGAAGTATACAATGCATTTGAAAATTATTAATTGTAAAAAATGGACTAAAAAGAATGTTAAAAAACACAATATATAATACTTACTAGAATATTTCTTAAAGTGCTTTGTTGTATATCTTCCATCTTTGCACAACTTTTTGATAATAATTTTATTACAAAAATTCAAATGCATATATTACTAGAAAAATAATATGTTTGATATATTGTATAGAAACACTACAAGAACTATACTATGTAGATCACACAAGCACAGAAATCTTTTAACGTCGTTTATGTATCAATACTTTACGACATATTTTATGTTTTTTTGTCTTTGATTAATGACAAAAGAATGTATAATAATCTTGTAAAGATATAAAATATTCTTAATTTTGGAAAAATGTATCAAGATACCAATAAAATATTATACCGTTATTATTTTGTTAATAATTATACAAGCATAAGATAGTACTAATGAAACAAAAATAGAAGATCAAATATTTTTGACATTCGCGATTAATTTAGTATAATAAGAGTCTTTGTGCATTAATACATATTGCAGTTATAAGAAAAATAAATTTTGTGATGTATTCATCATCATATTATACCGCTATTATAATACATATGTAGTACTTAAGTATACTATTTACAATATGTATTTTAAAACATGTATACTATTACATGCTATTATTTTATTCCATTAATTTATTAGTGCCAATGTCTCATTTATTTTAAGTGTGCCTTTAAATTATTTAAAATTATTCAAAGCACCTGAGAATTTTGTAGCAATATGATAAAATAGTAATAACATATTTACTATACTTCATCAAGTCACTGTCATCCAGCAGTTTATTATTTTGAAACAATTACAAATTAAAAAAGATAAGCTAATATATGAGACTTACATGTTCCTAATTTATATCTTAGTGTAATAAAAACAACAAAGTTTATAATTAAAATTAGTACAAATGTTTGTATTTTAAACTATGTAATATTAGGTTTTAGAAGAATGTAGTTATCTAGTCACACTTTGTTGCTTTCTCTTTAATGAAAATAACACCTTATTACACGATATATAAGCAGAAAATGAAATAATGCAGCATAATAATATGAACTAGCTGCTCAGTTTTCACCTGGTTTGTACACTAGTTCAGTAGCACGTGCTTCAATGGTATCACCGCTTCAATGAGACATGTACATAATTTACAAAGTTTTAGTGTCTCATATTACAACGTACCTGTTAAAAAAACTGGATATATGTAAACAATCTTCATGTACCTATATATATAATGATGCAAGGTTTTAAAACTGTACACATGGGGGATACTTATAATTAATATTAGAATACAAAATACATATTCCTGATTAATGAAATGCATATTGTTTATTGATTAAGATGAACCAGTACAGCTACTGTAGTGTATAAACCTGGAGACTGAAACCTAATCTATACATTCTGTAACTATAATCGAAAGTCGAAGGTAAAAAAACAGATCAGTGCCAGGTCTTGCGATTTTGAATTAAAAATACTGTACAAGCTTTATCCTGGCAAAAATCTACAACCTGTTTTGAGTAATCTGCTTTCATGTTAAATAAACAACCAAGAATCGAGAAGGCATGCCAGAGATTTGCAATCTCATTGATTTTAGGAAATATTATAAATGTACATGTATGATTATATTTTTAAATTTTTCTGTCAGAATTAAAAGTGTGTGGGGACATCTTTTAACCAAAGAATATCTTAAAACTATGAACTTAGAAAAATTCTTTTCTTCGCAGACCCCAGTTGAACATTCATTATTTACTTTCATTCTTGTTGTTCACACAGTCATACCTCAGAAGTTTTATAACTTCCTTAGTTTATTCAGTATATTTGTATGTTTATGTATATATTTATATTTTTTGTTCTTGCCACGCCCATGAAACATTCTTATTGCCAACTATTATTCTTTGACAAATCCCTTCTTTCGAAATATGAAAACCAAATATAATAATTCCTTTGCAGAGATAATTAGTAATCTTTCAATGATATTTTAATAGTTATAAAATAAACAATATTTGTATTGAAAACAGCTGTTTGTGTTTAAACTGATTTCGGTTTTGTATTATACCAAACCAAAGCTCATTTGTTTTTCATAGCATTACTACTCATGTATGTACAAAGCAGATATCTGCTTACTCCTTACAATCTAACATCATATGTTTAGCTTATAAACAATTTCATAGAAAATTTATGTGATTAAAACAATGTAATAATAATTACTTGTGAGCACAATAAACAAATTTGTACAATTTATTATGCGCGTTCTAAATAGTTTTACAGCTATACGACACAGAACGCTTTTATGAGTGAGCTATATGACGAAGTAGTAATTAGACCATTACCATATTAATAAAAACTGACAAATGGTCTTTTATCATTAAATTATCTTCGTTTGAAAAAACATGTTGTATTAGTTTACTATAAAATTGTTGATCATAATCTTAAACATGAAGTGGCACCAACTTTATATTATATCTGCAATTGTGTAGCATGCATAGTTACTTATACATGCATTAGTACATGTATATGTTTATAAATAATGATATCACCTGTACTATATGAATTTTGAACCACAACTTATAATTATAAAAGAAAATCAAAGCAATAAAATATTGTAAAACATCAAAAATGTCAGTAAACATTCACCTAACATGTATGTTCTACATTTCAAATTCATTTTTATGAATCAGCTTATTTCCACTTTATTATTCTCTAATAGACTTTTATATGCCTAATTTTATTATACAAAATCTTGCCAAACAGATAGATGAAGAATAAGATATTTTTGTTATGCATAATTATTGAATGAATTAGTTTTGTCATATTTTAGATACTATTAATATTTAGTAATGATCCAATTAACTAATGTTAATCAAATAGATTCATTACATATATATTATTTAGACCATTTCAACAGTAGCTATGTTACATTGTAATTGTAGTTACTTTATATTCTTCTGTGAACAAGGCAGTTCATTATATATATCACTGGTAATTTATCACCAGTCTGGAATAGTTACAAGAAATAGGAAATTATAAATTCTAGTCCAAAACCCATTGCACAGAATAAGTTTGACAGAAGTTCATTTGTTAAAGGAAATAAAAATTCACACAGGTCTAATAAATATATCCTACTTTTATATACTTATCTCTACCTTGAGTTTCAATCTCTACATGTACTGGCACAGATCATTTTTGTTACACTGCACTATTTAACTGCCAATTTTGCACTTCCACTCGTTTATAGTTACAGTTTTGATTACTTATTTTCCCTCTGAAAACTTTTCCCTCAAGCTTTTAATTTTATGAACAAAATATGTTTCTAATGACTCTGCACACTTGAAAAATGGTGACTCTTTCGGATTGTAATATCGACAATTGTCAAATATTTTGGTCATATCTCCAATAAATTCACTTAGCTTCTTGTAGGATTTATCATTTATTCTTAACTCTATTGTTTGTAGATCTGAAAATAGTGTAATATATATAAATAAAAATAATATATATATATATATATATATATATATATATATATATATATTTACATTTAATATATGTATTAATTTATATTAATATTATATATATTAAATATTATTAATAATTATTTTTAAAAATATAAATGCATACCCATGGGTTCCTTTATAACTTTATAATAATCTGGAGCTTCATTTGGATCTACTGGTTCCATAAACGGCCATGCGCTTTTATGTGCCTAATTATAAGTTTATAAATAAGTTTATTGTTAAAATGGAACACACATTTCAAAATAGAAATATAGATAAAACATAAAGAAAGTGTAACATCTAAATCAATAAATTGTATACCTGTATTTGTTTAATTAATTTTTTCAGTAAATCCAAATCCTTGGCATTGAGATTTTTCATGTTTGCAAAATTAACAGATGAATTACGTTGGCAATTTGGACATACATATTCATCAATATTATCTGCTTCTGATTGAAGGATACCGACGCATCTTCCATGGAACCAGTCTTGACATTTATCGCAGCAAATGTAAAACCTATTAAAAATAAAAATTAATTTTATATATGAATAGTCCAAAAGGAATTAATAAGGATGTACAATAGTGATCTAACACCTCTTTAATTTCTTTTAATATTTAATAATTTTAAAAAGGTTATTACTTACTGAGATTCATCATAAGGTTGCTTACATAAGCAATATAGTTCCTGTGTATCTCGTGCATGTCTACATTCTGTACAAACAAACTCTGAAAGAGACTTGCTCATTTCTTCAGTAATACCTACACAGTCTCCATGGAACCAATTATTACATAAGTCACACCCCACATAGAACCTTTATAATGAATAAATTAATTAAATTTTAAACAATTATATATATATATATATATATATATATATATATATATATATATATATACACGCATAACGAGCGAATAGGCACACACACCACATGACACCTCTTCATATCTCTCATACGTGCACACACATACACACAGAGCGAGAGAGAGAATGCTTACTTTGTTTCATCATAAGGTGTCCTACATAGACAATATAACTTTTCTTTTTTAATTCGACTTGGAGTTGCAGTAGATGACGCACTAGGTGATGTGTTGCTATTTGCTTGAGCCTTATGTTTTTTTGGTCTTCCACCTCGATTGGGTGGACTTACTTGTGCTATTTGAGCATTTGCTTTGCGTTTTGCACTTCCTACTTTAACTTCATCCTGTTTATGCCTTTCTGCTTTTGTTCTTGTTGCTAATTCTACTGATAGATCCTTCTACAATCGTAGTTTGTATAATGATATTAAAAATATCATATACATGTACTTTCTGATATTAATTAATAAGATTAGAACATACCTGAATATCTATCTGTAATTCTTTTTCAAGCAAAGCTCTTTTTTTAAGTATATCTTTTTTCAGAAGTTCTTTATGTCGAAATAATAAAACTTGCATTCTTGAATGAACCTGTTGTTTCCTTCTTTGTTCTTGGTTGTCTTTTAATTTTACAATTCGATTTTTAGATATAGATTCATTCTCTGATTGTTCATTTAATTTCTGTATTCTACCATCGCACACAAAATGAATAGATGATAATTAGGTGAAAATAACGAATATTATTATGATTGTTTCTAATATTGTACAATTTTAAGATACCATATAAAAAAATTATAATGATCATATTAACTATCCCGCTTACTTTGGAATATCACGATTTTCTTGTTTTGGCGTTAACTTCTTTTTGGGAGTTTCTGCCCAATCAGTATCTTTTTCATTTGTTGTTAACTGTATATTTGACGTTGTAGTTACTGATGGAATGTTGGAGGGTGCAGGTCTTTTGCGAGATGGGGCACGCGGAGTTGTTACAATAGGTGTACTGTGGGTTTGATTGCTAGTTACTGAGCTCTCTACTCCTCCCTTCATTTGTTTTTCTTGGTATCGTTGTAACTGCAATAGCTTTTCTTCTATTTCCGGATTAAGATTTTCTTGTTTCAGTGCATTTTTTATTGCTAAAAAAAAAGTAACAGAATGAAATTAAATTATATCAATATTATTGCATAAATTCCAAATACTAAGGTTCTTTTTGATAATAT
This sequence comes from Dolichovespula saxonica, assembly GCA_911387935.1. Lineage (NCBI taxonomy): Eukaryota > Metazoa > Arthropoda > Insecta > Hymenoptera > Vespidae > Dolichovespula > Dolichovespula saxonica. Next base: position 14,341,151 of record OU426993.1, on the reverse strand, counting down.
CAAATATACAATGCATACTTTGTTGTATATAATCTGGCGTAAGAATAAATTTATTAGTTGAAGAGTCATCTTTCACAGATTGTGATGGTTGCTGACCATTGACCACGTTTACTTTTTGAGATTCTTCTGTTACAATATTATTTGCACGACCAACTTGTTGTACAACCACTTTTGGCTTTTCAGGAGAACTTGGTACTGATGCTTGCGGAAGTTCTGGTATTGATTCTATGCCAGTTTGAGGCTCTAAAACATAAATGTAAGTAAGTACTATAACTACTGTAACTTTACTTCATGATATATGTACAAAGAAATGTTGTACCTGTTGCTGGTGGTGGAGAATCAGTTGGATGTTGTACTTGTTGTTTTGCTGTAGGAACAGTGGGTGTACTTGCTGTTGTAGAAGTTTGAGATGTCTGAGCTTGTTGATTGCTTCCTGGAGCAGGTTGAACGGCTAAATAAATTTTTGTAGGACCCAAGACTCCTTGCTTTCCTGTGGTTGCTTGAGCTACATATTACAAAGGAGTATTAAGATTAATTTTTTTTCATACTTCTTTTTTGTTGTTTTTGTTTTTATTTTTGCAAAATTACGTATTAAAAATACCTTTTAGTAATTGTTGTTTCACTTGCTGTTGCACCATTGCAAGTTGTTGCGGCGTAAAATCTGCTCCTTGCAATCCTTGCAAAACTATTCGCGGTCCTTGTGTTGTTTGTATTACCTGAGCTGTGACACATTTTATGACTGTACCTGGTGGTTGACCCGCCAACAAAGAAGCTTCAATGCTTCCAGGTGGTGGAGCGGTAGAAGTTTGATTTGTAGTAGACGTAGTACATGAAGTACTGCTAGTTGATGAATTGGAAGTAATATTCGCACTTGTTGTTTCAGGTGTTTGCGCTGTTGTTGATGTTATTACTTGAGTGGTTTGCAATACCGGAACTATAAAAATACATTGTATACAATGTAGTTTCATGAACTTGTTTTATACAAAAAAAAAAAAAAAAAAAAAAAAAAAAAAAAAAAAAAAAAAAAAAGAAAAAAAGAGGTACATATAGATAAGAAGGAAATTACCTTGTTTATTAGATGAAACAGCATTTTTTACTATGATGCTACTATTTGATGAATTTAAATGTACAATTTGGTTTCCTGTTGGCGTACTACGAATTACAACTTGATGCCCACCAATTGTTGTTAATTGTGCTTTTCCAGATGCAAGTTGTTGAGCCAAATTAGCATTGGTGACTACTATCTGATTTCCACTTAAAACTTGATTACCCGAAGATATTACCTACATATATTAATTCAAACATTACTGGACATGGTAAAGATTATGAACTCTTATATATAATAAATGAATTCAACAATATGTTATTTGATATTTTAACAATTTCATTGTGAATTTAAAATAAATTAAAATTAAACATATAGATAAATACCTGTGCTCCCTGTACAATTTGACCAGTATTAGCAACAACTATTGCGCTTTTTCCAGGTTGTGTAGAAGTAACATTTGCCAATGTTACAGTAGATTTTCCAATTTTTTGTACTTGTTGCGACTGTGTTTGTGATTGCTGTGGTGTTGATACTTGTGACAAGGTAGTTACAACTTTAGCTGGACTATTTTTATTAGATGTAGCACCACTTGATGTGGAGACTTTAGCTGTGCTAGCTGTTGCAGTTTTAGTCTAAAATCATACATTTTTACGAATAAGTAATAATTTGAAATACTAATTTGTTGTTGTGATCCATTATAAATTATAATATGAGAATACAAAACAAATACCTGTGTTGGTGTACTTGAAGTAGTACCGGTAGTATGTGCAATAGTGGTAGTAATAGCTTGTGCTGTATTCAATACATGCAATTTTCCATCTGGCATCTGTACTAATTGTTGACCAGGCATTAATCCACGAACTTGTAATTTACCATCGGGTCCTCTTAAAATTTGTACCCTTTGTTGTACGTGCTGTACAGTGCCTGTAGATGTCCCTAAAATGATATAAATTAAAATATTCATAAATTATAAAAGCAGCATGTTTATAAAATTAAATGTATTTAAAAGCAATTACTTACCGGTTTGACCTGAAACTTTAATTAAAGATTGCTGTTGATTTCCTGATTGGGTTTGAGATGTCTTTGGTAAAATACTTGTAGGCCCGGAAACGACCTTTGTTGTTCCATCGGCAGCTATGTATTTAGTAAAAATATAGTGATGATTATTATTGTAACAAAATGATTGTAATACACCAAACAAAAGAATAACAATTTTATAAATATAACTTACATTTTGCCATATAAATACGTCTTGTTCCAATAAATGTTTTATTTTGTGTAGGTGTTGTTAGAAGTGAAGTTAATTGAGACTTACTTCCACTATTCGGATTTGCTGGTATTGCAACTTTGGAAACTAATTTAACTGAACCATCTATAAAAATAAATCAAATAATTATTTGAAATACTATTAATCAATTGTAAAACTATGAAATAATGCTATAATGGTACCATGGGCAGAATTTGTTGTAACTTTAACAATTTGTGTGTTTGAGGAAGAGGAATTAGCTGGGCTTTTAAGAGTTTCCAAAGCTCTTTTCTGTTGATGCGCAGCCCTTTGCATACGTAATTGCTGTTCCATTTTTTCTTTAATTTCTTCAGGAGTTGCTTTACCACTAACAAGTTGATCAATGCCAGAATTTGATCCAGCATTTCTGTTTGAACCAACAGATTGTGGTACACCCGAACGACTCCTAGTAATAATCTGGGCATTAGCCTTCTCTAACCTGAAGAGACACACACCAAGCGAAGTGTTAGTACAAAATGGTGTTAGGCAAGGAAAGGTATTTTCGACTAATATAATATTCGATTCGTTCTATTTCGGTAATATTGCATGCTTTCCATTTAACTATACAAAAAGCAATTTTATGATAAGCAAGCTAAAACATAAAAATTGCAATTTATTATAATAAATGCCTTAATCATATAAAAGTTAGTAATTTAAAAAAAAAAAAAAAAATAAAAAAAAAAAGCAATTGTTCTACATCACAAAAGCAGTCTTGTATTTTAATTTTCATTATAATATACAAATAATTATAAAATATATTGCTAACCTATCACCATATTGTTTGATTTCCCATAGTTCCAATTTATCTTCATCGACCCATTCTTCTGTAACTTGTGGCTCAGTGCTTTGCGGTGATTCTGGTCGTTTCCTCTTCCTTAATCCACTTCTTATAGATGTTACTTCTTTTGAATGAGAAATAAGATAGTATAAGAGAAAATAGAGCAAGTAATATGTAAACTTATTTATAAATACCTCTGATTTGTTTTGGAAGTTCTAAGGGTATAACAACTTTCCGACGCAAATATTGTGCTCTGTCTAAAAATTGGCCAACATGGCGATGTTTTAGGATCTCCAATGACATAATTTCTGTATCTGTTGTAATTTGATGTTTTCCATCTGTAGATAATGGCTTTGCTGCCATATCATCCCAACGCAAACATCCCCATAATATTCTTAATTGAAGAGCTGCTGCAGCTAAAGATTTTAAACCAACTGTTCTATATAACCAACATGTCTTAAATAATGGTCTAGGGCAAGGATACGGCCAAACTGATAGGTTTGCCTAAAATTTAGAAAAAATAAGATAATCTTTAATGTATTATAAATATTGACGTGAAAAAAGTGATGTTATTTGGTACTATAATATATGGAAATCACCGTACACACATATACACATACACACCTTAGCCATGTGATGAAAACCTTGAACTGGTGTTCGTCCACCAAGTCTGGCTAATTTTCGTAATTCATGTTGCGGAAGAAGTAAAATACTACGACGTTTATTTTTTGTACAGAATGTTGAACATAAAGGATATTTTACTGGTGTTCGTTTTTTCCTTCTATCAGCTAAAGAAATTGCAACTTTTTTTAAATAAACTTTTCCTTCCGCTGAACTGGCAGTATATATTCTTTCAGTTCCATCAGCATTTAATTCCTTAGCTACTGTACTTCGTTGTACTGTTCTTCCTCTCTTGTTAATAATCGTTGTTTTTGATCCTACATTATTTACATTACTGAAAGTCATATGTTTATTATTTAGGGTTCATACTTTTTTAATGCATAGAGAAGTATTAATAGTAAGTAATATAGAAGTAAGATATGTAAAAAAAAAGATCTTTTATAATACCTAGTTTTAGTTTCTGATAAAAATGTTGTTGAATTATGAGAAGTAATGCTTTCCTGCATACTTTGTACAACACCATCAACCGTTTTAATGGTTTGTTGAGTAGTAGTTACTGTAGCTGTTGTCACAATATTACTTTTTGTTGTAACTATAGTTTCATTTTTATTCACATTAGAATCATTTGCCGATCCCTGTAAAAAATTATTCTTCTTATATTTCTTGCTATTACAATCACTTTTATTTTGCTAACTAATACAAATTATTTCATAATGAATCTTTAAAACAAATAAATTAATTACTAAAATATGAAAAAAATCAAATAATAATACATACTTTATGTTCCAATTTAGCTCTTTTAGCACTAGGCGCTGATCCATCTTTGAAGTTTGATGATTTATTTATAGTTACATTTATTGTTTGAAATTCTTCGGTACAGTGAGTTGCTGTAGCCACAGCAGATTCTAAATCTCTTCTGATTGCATCTTTAGCCTCATCATTTCCATCAGTCTTGTTTTGTGACAAGTGAGATGGTACTTGATTATTGTTTAAGGCATTTGCCTTTCGTAATAATGTTATAAGGTCACGTTTTAATCTTGCTTTTTGAAGACACATTGGAGAATAACACGTAGATGTTAAACTTTGTGGTGTAATTGCAATTTTTCCTGGTGTAGGTGTCATATTGCAATATTGTGAATAGCAACTTCCATTCTTTCCAAGTTTCATTATGTTTGCGTATTGTCCTCTAACTTGTTGAATACGTTTTCCTACTGCATTTAACATTTCTTTTGCTGCTGATGACATTACTTTACTAGGTTGTTGTTTACCTGACAGTAGGGATTGTAAAGAACCATCCCCACCATCAGTATCACTTTCATCATTGTTTTCTATATCAATATCAGTGTCACCATCTACTATTTTATGACTACCTGTTTGTCCTGCAAGTTCCTTTGTTTTCTCCTGTATAAAATATATTTATTTACTTACACACATACGATGTTAAGAAATGATAAATTAAAAAAAGAAATAAAATTAAAAAATAACAAAATATAGAAAGAAAAGAGAAAAAATAAACATCATAAAAAAAAAAAAATACTAACAGATTGCAACAATCTTCTCTCTTCTAATAATTTTAAATGTGTTCTACGAGCAAGAAAGTCATCAATTCTAGTTTTCTTCCCAATTTTTGGATAATGAAGTCTGCCAGGTGTAGTTAATGCTTTTGTTATATCAATTTCTTCAAATTCTTTAATTGGCGTAAAAACTTTCTCAATTTTCATGCCAGCTAAAACTTTAAAAAGCATAAGATTTAATGAATTTATAACTTACTATAGAATATATAAAATAATACATCATTTAATATTTATTATATATAATACACTTACAGGATAGATTCATTTTAATTTCTTGTTTGATTGTTGTTTGTTCTGTTTTAACTGCTACTGGCCCATTTTTATCCGCCTCTTGTTTAATTTCTGCATTCTTTTCAGCTTTAATATTTTCCATCTTACACTCTTGCTTAATCTTTTTTGTACTATTATCAACAGACAATTCCTCCATTGACAAATCATCCGTTTCTTTTTTTATTGTTGTTTTATCAATATCAATTTTTTCATCCGGACTTGAACAATATTCTTTAATTAAAAACTCATAAGTAGGAGGATCCAGGGCTAATATTTTTATTCCACCTTGATCTCTAATCTGCACCATAATTTTTTGTGGCCCAGTTCTTAAACCTAACTTTCTCATATCACTAAATCTATATCGTCGACTTGCTGACACCCACAACCAACCTCCTTGTCCATGAACTCTATATTCTTCACCTTTTTGTTTCCATACTTGATGTTTTAAACCTAATGTATACTTAACAAAATTAAATAATCTATTACGCTCTTCCTCATCCTCTCTTTCTTTCTTTTCCTTTTTATCTTGACGTTTTTTCTCTTCTCGCTCAAGTGCAGTTACCCTTTGCAATTTTACATGTCCAAGTTGGTCATGCCAAACACTAGCAAATACAACTGCTTTTATACATGCTTGTAATACAATTAGTGCTCGTGCAAAATCTCTTGGATTTATACATGCACCTACTGCAGTAGTCCATGGTTTGCGTAAAAGTGGCCAGTTTGTATGCATAAATGGAGCTTGTATACTGCTTTCAAGTTGAAGAATAGTTTGCCGAAGGGTACTAACTAAAAGAGCACGTGTTCCTGTTAAGCTTCCAACCCATTTGAATTCTGAAGCTTGTGTAAGAGAAAATTTATGTGATAAGTGGCGCTTCTTATCACGTTCTTCATTTCGTTGAATTTTATTCAAAGCAATAGGATTAGTACTATATTGATTAACATATGATTTAAAATTGTTGTCCATTCCCAATTTAAAGAGATGCGTGCCAGAAGCAATCTGATGTGCCTTTTGTCTTGTCAACCTAGTAGTTTCTCCCTCTTCTTTCAAACTCTTATCTAACTTTTCAAGTTCTTCTCTTGACATCGAAGTGGTACTTCGTCGTTTTAAATCATCCATATTAAAAGTACGAGGTTGTAAAGAACCCGTTTTTGATCTTGTTACTATAGTATGTTTCTTTCCTAGAGAAAATAAATTCCGTTTTATATCTCTATGTAGTTGTTACAAACTTTTTTTATAAAAAATAAAAAAGGTTAATGTGTTATATGACATACCATCTTTACCCATTTTAGAAACATTTTCTTCCCCTTCTGCTGTTTCTTCTTCCATCTCCTCAGATGATGATGTAATATTAGGTTTAACAGTATTGCTTGCCACATCAGTATTTAAGGTAGTAGGTACATCATTAGTAACCCCATCCACTTCAACGTTTTCAGCTATCATCTCTGGTACTTGTGTTGTCACTTGCTCTTCTACTGTTCCCTTATTATCTTGTTCTGTTGTTGCTGCTAGGCGTTCTTCTAAAGAATCAGAACCTTCATGTATCCTGCGTACCATCTCTTCAGCTTCTTGCCTTTGTTTTTCTTTCTTTTCCTCTTCTTCTTTTTCCTGCTTTTCTTGGCGTTCTTTTTGAATTTTTTGTATAAGGCCTATATTACCATTAATACATTTATGTTATCTTTATGTAGACCAATAAGTTATACGTGTCAATTATACTATTAATATTATACAAATGATAATGTAAGTAACCATAGAAAGCTTAATATATATAATATTCACCATTTTCTACTTCTAAGTACGATTTCTTGTTACCCTTGAATTGATTAGTAATTGATTCTGTAAGTTCCATTTGACGTACAATTTCATCTTTATAATCTGATAATTCACGATAAAGTGCAACTTCCATTTCATTACGATCTAAAGAATACATTAATTCTTCTAACTGTAATGGTGTGCTATAATACCAAACTTCTCCATTTTCACTTTCTCTATAAAATTGTAATATAGTCATAATGTAGATAACGATATAAAATTACAATTTTGTTATCATTTGTAAAATAGAAATCTTACACAAAAACTCTTCTTGCAAGAAACCAATATTTTCTGCCATGTCTATCAAAACCTAGATGTTCTTGTCTGCATAAAGAACCATTTTTTTCAACATCAGGAATACAATCAGCAACCCCTGTAACTTTGTGAGCTTTGCAAGTACTGCATTGCCAATCTTCTGTAGGAACATCTACTAATGGAGGTTCAACACATTCTAAATGAAAAACAGCTGGACAAGTTTCACAGCATAATAAGTCCCCAAGACGGTGACATACTCTACAATGGTCATCATAATGCATATTTCCTAAAAAAAATTTATTTATACTTTTTCTACATTTGTTATATGAAATATTCATTTTACATGTATTATACAAAAATATTATATATATCATTAGTAGAATATAAAAATATCAATTATTTATACAAAATAAATATATAAACATTAAGAACTACTTGATAATTTTATATTTATAATTTCTATTATTACAATTTAAAAGATAAAAATTAATAATTATAACATCAATTAAAAATTATAATAAACTATCAGCATGGTCACAATAAATATTATCCTGCTGATTATAGGAACATGATTGTATATGAAAATAAATGATATTGTATCTTGCTAAATCCAATTATTATATAACATAAAATATAGTATTACTATAATATTTAACATATTACTTATCATACCTTCATGCAATAAATCTTCTCTAACTGGATTTGTTATCAAGAACTGATCTGTTAAAAATTGCAAGATCTTGATTCTGTTTTCAGTAGATGTAAAAGGATATTCAGTAGTTGTTAGAATTTGTAGAATATTTTGATCGAAGCTTTTATCACTTTCAACATAAGATCGTAAAACTTCTGGCCAAGTCATTGAATCAACAAAATACAGGCTCACATTAACAGAATCTTTCTGATCTAATGGACCAAAATGTGTTTGTTGCGAATCTTCTTCTCGTAGAAGTGCTTTGATTAGCATGATATGAATCTCAGCTAATATATTAGTTTGATCCTCACACATTAGAGCTGCACAAAAGTCTTCGAATCTAAACGAAGAAAGGCGCACCAATGTACGAAAATGTCTTAATACCTCGTAAATGGAAAGCGATGGCATAACAAGTTCCTTAGGAACCAATAAGTCATCTGAAGATTTTGGCGGAGTAAGAGGCGGAAGTTCTCTGTTCTGTAGCCACAACGGCTCTGGACTTGGCGGTCGTTGTTGACTCAAAAGTGTTTTGCGTGGAGTACCACTAGTCGTACTATAACTAGAGAGAGAAAAATCACTATCGCTAGATGGATCAGGTTCTTCCATACTCTCAGAAGACTCTATGTCGCTTTGCAGAGGATCTTCTTCTACTTCACTCTTCTCACTTGATTCATCACCAAAATCAGATCCATAGTGATATTCAGAGTCATGATAATCCACATTCGGATTGTAACCTCGGCGCTGATATGCACCTGAACTAGAATGACCGCCTTTACGCGAGTGCCTATCCCTCGGCCCACGAGATTTTCGATTTCGCGTGCTTCGTCTACTTTCTTCACTTTCCACTGGTGAAGATGGTCTCGACGCCGTAGGTGTACTCGGTTGCGAATTTGGCGTTTCCGAATCTTTGTTTTGCAAATATTTTGGTTTCTTCATAAGGTGATATTGAAACTTTTTGGGCCTTTCCATGACCACCGACTTCGGTGGCCGGCCCCGTCTTTTGGAACCTCTTCCCGTCATTGTCTGTCACCCACTGCCAAAAAAATGGCACTTACTTAACACGTGTTTTGTGAAAAGGCGCGCTTGTAAACAAATACAAATGACACCGCAGCAACGAAATGGAACCCATGTTTGTACTCTGATCTTTGCGCCATTTTTCGGCTACGGTCACGTGACCAAACACAATTTTCTCATTATTAATGTCCCGTTGAAATCTCGTGAAGCCACCCCTCGATACCACCGATCGACAACTATCGCTTCTTCCTCTTGATAAAAAAGATTTACCAGCAATAACGACAAAACGAAGTACGGAATAGCTCGCTGACGCGGAATGTAAGGGGAATTTACAACACGGTCTTCTCTAAGAGAGCGCTGCTCCAATTGGTTCATCGAATCGCCGCCATGTCAGTCCTCGAAACGCATCTGCTACAAATATAGCCAAGATCTAAACAAAAACTCGCAATTTTCCTTTCGACGAAAAATCCTAATATGGCACACGAAATTCTAAAGAATGCTGATCAATTAAAAGTAAACTATTTATATGCTTTTCCCCTTTTTTCGCATTCACGCAAAACGTATACAAGATCCAATCTCTTTCACCGTAACTACAGAGACCTTATCGAATGAACCATAGGTGGCGACATGCGCGTTCAAAAAAAAAATGCGATTCTAACCGCACTTCCGACGAACCGTCTTCCTCACCTTTATTCAATATGAGATTGCGATTACACGTTCTTTAAAATTATATGTTAATCACTTTAATTAATTTTCTTTTAATACTTCTGATAAAGGAATGACTGATGCACAGACTATATAACAGCCGTAACCCGCGAAAGATCTGCCAATCTAACCTTAGTTTAATAGAAGCTTCGACAGAGGACACCACTTGGGCCAAATCAATGACCGCTTTAAAAAATGTATATTTTAATATAATGTCTATTTAAATAATCTGAATTTTCTTTTGTGGAATGCATAAAACACATTAGCAGTACATTTATTCAATAGATCAATTCAAACATTATTTTTACACATATTAAAACAAGTATTAACAACCACGCCATCTGTATAAAACAAAATTGAATGGCAAGGAATCACGAAATTTGAATGTTTCATTTTAATATTCCTTTAATTTTTTAGATAAGTCAACTATTAAACAAATATTATTTGCCTTATATACAATACTAATAAAATGAAGTAAGATAATATCTATATATTTGATTCTAGTAGTTAAATATAGTACGTAGAAAAATATAAAGTAAAATATTGTATAAATGACAAATATATATTTCTTATTTCACATTCTAAGAAAATACGATTTTAGTGCAAAAATAATAATATTTACAATTAATTCATATTTAAGGTTGATCAACGGCTTAACAAATTTCTCTATCAAAGAACTTTGGATAAATACATACAAAGAAAATCTTCAATTTTTATGGATTTATAATTAAATAACTACTCTCTGTAATAAATTATTTGTATAAAATATTGCAGAACATCTTCACGTTAAGAATTTCTATCTCTTTTTGTTTATAAGAGATATATAAGTATAAAAGTGATAAAATGATTTTAATTAAGCTACAGCAATGCCATCTATGCTTGAAAATGTAATAACGGATGTAGTAATACCTGATACAAGGCATAGAAAGAGAGGAGAGGGGCGGGCAAAGATGGCAAAAAGCAATAGAAGCAGACGGGAACAGCCAATAAAGATGGCTGTCTAACAAGTTCGAAAAATACGAAGCGAGAACGAAAGTGCGAACGATTCGACGAACACGTGTAACGTGATTTTTGTATATTCAATATGAGACTGACTGAAAGAAGCGGCGAAACGACGATGTATACAATGAAACCGATCATTTCCTTGCCCGATATGTCATATCGTACGGACGGGATATACGAGATGAAAAATATTCACGGAGAAAGTGGAAGAGGCGACCATATGGGAACAGGGATCAAGATCGTTGCCGATGTTACAGAGCAGGTTATCGAGTTTTTGAAGGTTTCCATCTTTTTCTAGTATCCATTATCGATATAAAGTGACATTAAATAACAAACTGAATTTACCCTTTTATTCGCACGGCGACTGGCCATGGCACGAATCAATGTTTCTTCTTTCTTCGACCTGTCGTGCATGACTCCTCCCAAAATTTCCACGAGTACTGATCACGATCGACCGAGAATATGGTTCTCGAAGCTTGATCGATGTTTGCCCCTCCAATTTTTCGTATAACAGGATCTAATACGAGTGCCTACCGTGAAAAATAACTCTGCTTCTGGTAACAGTGCAATATAGTGACAATTGTAACAGAAGAATGGCAAGCTTACTAAATTAGAACTGCACTAAAAGCTACAAAAGTACAGTTGTATAACCAAAGATACATAAGAACTAAGAAATGAAACTATATAAATATCAACATAGAAAAATATTAATATAGAATGACACTCAAATGATAGATTTAAAAAAACAGAGACTTTTTCATTACAATTATTATATACAAAGGACAGAGTTTTTGAAATCTTTTTGGAGTATAGTAGAATAAAATATGTTTTATAGTAACGATAATCCTTAGACAAGTATATTATTAGTATAATAGTATGTTAACATTTGAGTATAACTATTTAAATCTAAATTGCTATTATATATTCTTTAGAAAATATAAGATACTATTAATTTATAATTCAGCATACGTAAAATTATTATAGCATCATAGTTATAAGTTAAGTAATAGAACTAAATGTGTACGTATTTCAAATATCATGATTATTTGCAGAATCCATTACCAGAATATGCTTTGTTAGAAGCTAGACAAGAAAAAATTTTAACTCAATTAGCAGAACTTAAGAAACAAGTATCTACTCTTTGCAACTTTTTAAAACATACAAATCATGTAAAGGCGTCAACAGATTACAGTAAAAAGGTAAATAATTATTAACTCTTATTATTTTATATATTCTTTTGAATAATAATGCCTTATCATTTTATAAAATTATCAACAGAAAAATAATATGCTTTCTGACATATATTATGAACCTAAATCAATCAATGTTAATTTAATAATAAATGTAAATCCAAAGAAGCCACCATACTCCATATTAGCACTTCAAAAAGTTTGGAACGATATTAGTATAAAATTGCAGTCATATGTTCATTCAAGTGTTATTGGAAATGTACCTGAGATATCTATCTGTGATATAAATCCATCTAAGCCGAATGTAATAAATTTATTCCTCATATGGAAAGAAGGTAAATTATATAGTAATAATGTTAATAAATGAATATTTTTGTGTAAAAATTCAATCAACATGCATTTTTATCATATTAATTTTACAGTTGAGGATCTTGAATTTATCACAAAATTACATAATTATTCTTTATTTGGCGAAGTTAACTTGTTAAGATATATAAGCAGGGTATTGTATAATTTTGACAATTGTTTAGATCCTGTGCAAGCAAACATACTTGATACTGTACTTGATTATTGCTATTGTTTACAAATAGAAAAATCATCGAAAAAGCAGCAATCGATATTGCAACTTATTACAAAAAAATTAGGAACAAATAAATGGTTTGGAATAAATGAACCAAATATTGTTGATATTGCTGTATGGTCTGTAATTAAACAAATTTCTGTACAAAATCTACCATCGAATCTTAAAAAGTGGTTTAACACTTGTGAAAAAGATTTCAAATAAATGCATTATTTGTACAGTATATAATAAGCGTTTTTATTATATTTAGCATTTCATTTATATTTTTTAATACTTTGTCGTATATTGTACTGCTATTATAAATATATAATTTTTATACTTTATATATTTAATTTATGAGATAAAAATAAAAGTAAATATTTATATTGGCAATTCTTTTAAATTTGTCTAATTTTTTAATAAAAGATTAATCATTTTCTTAATAGATTAATTATAAAATTGAGATAAAACTGTAAAAAAATTATAAAGTTTATTGGCAGTGTTTAAAATTTCTTTTCTATCTTAATAATTTTTAAATTTATCTTTTATTAATCTAGTATAATAGTTTTAATATTATTATAAAAGTATAAAAATTGTATTAATTGGAAAGTGGAAATAAGAAAGAGAAAATTCTTTGTTACCAAGAGTTTATAAATAAAATACATATTAATAAATGGAATATAATGCATTGTACAAAAGGATAAAAAAAGTACTTACAAGTATTTATAATTATGTTATTAATATTATTATTACAGATAATACTGCTTTATCTAGCTCTTCCAAAATCTTATCAATGCATGTCATTTCACACATAAATCACTATATTTAATAGGCACAATAATCAAATGTAGCAGTGTACATGTACATGAAACAAACATAAATCAATATTTCTTGATTTTTATCATAAATAAAAATTTTGTTTCGAGTACGTCAATAAACAGAAAAATAAATGAATTGAAAAAGATAAATTTGCAAGACATAAAAGTACTATATGCACTAATCTTGCTTTAAAAACATTTCATTAATCCATCTACTGACCAGCAGAGCACTATATATTATCGAAATTTTTATTATTTTTTAGATTTTTCTAAAAATTATATACTAATGATTTCATTATGTGCATTATTAAATGCAACAGTTTTATATTACCATAATGTTTTTTATTTTAAAGTTAATATTTGTTTTTCTTATTTCCATTCCTCTTTTTATAATATAACATAGGACGCATGATGGCATAATTACAAAATGGCTGTTGATCTTACTGATTAATTGTGTATAAGCTACAATAAAAAAATTTCTTTCTTACAATTTAATTAAAATAAATGTTTTTTACATATTTCCAAGTATTTCAACTCATCGTTTTATAAAATTTAATTACTAACTTTTCTTATATATTAAACAATTTGTATTGAATTTTCAATTTTATTAGTAAAATCAAAATTACATATTAATCTGAATTTATAAAATATATAGAAAAAATTATTTCATTTGCTACGAATATAAATAACAAATTATTTTTTATTATTTATAAAACGAAAAGTTGAAATAGATAGTTACTTACATAACACTTTATAAATTTAAATATAGACTATTTTAATCATAAAAATATCCAAATTATTTAGATCAACATAAAGCATAGAACCTAATTTTTATATTTAATACATTAATTTCCTTTCCAAATAAAGTATATATGTACAATATCACTACCTTATATATGTGTAGCATTTATGTTCTTAGATTTATCAATCTGAATTATTTATCAGAAATATTCTGATGGATACAAATAATCGTATATTAAACATTAGTGCTCATTGTAAATGGCATTTTACAGTTTTAAAATACTTGATGTGATAATATGAGGCAGTAGTATGTATCACATGTTAATTTTTCTTATATGTTCTTATGTTCTTATATGTTCCATTTCTGCATCTTATATTCTTTGTAATAATTTATAATTTTATCAATAATGCATAACTTAATCGTCAATTAAGTTATTGCGTCAATAAGTAATGCATAACTTCGAATATTAATAGAGTCTTAAAAACTGATAATTATCAGTGCATTGCTCTAAGAACATTATTTATAATAATTAAATTTTTAATTAAAAGGTAAAATCCCAGATGATCTATGAAAGGAAAAACAAAATGTATTCTAATTGAAGAAAAAATAGTAGAAAGGAATAAAAAAGTATTTACATCATCATATTATTTGTATGAAACATTATACATATTATACTTTATATATATGTTTGCTGACAGCATAGCATTGAATATTTTATGTTAAAAGTCTATATAAAAAATTGTTTCATGGAAGTATTTATCATATTATTTTCTTTACAATATTAATTCTAATAATGTTTTTCTACTGATAGTACTGATTTAAATACTAGCATATATATACATATACTTCAACTATCTCCTGGCATTTCAATTTTATTTATTATTTTTTCAGCATCATGCACATAAATTTTCTTAAAAAATGTCATATAACACTAAGTTTGGTGAAATAGTACTACCCTGTCATTGATATATTCTTTCTACATCATATTTGTAGTCAGAAATTCACATTTTGAAATATGATGCAAATAATGACATTTAATATAAATAGTAAAAAATGATATGATGGACGATATTATAAAATTGCATATACTTCCGAGTAGATACTTCGTTTATTTATATCTATGAAGAGATTGATTATGAAATGGAAAACATTTCTAATATTTAATAGACTAAACATTTCAGATGTTAATACAAAATTCATACTATTTTATCATTCACAACCAATGCTGAAACATAATAATTATTCTTTATCTTGCATTTCATATATCCTTTTATCTATAAATATAGATATTGGAATATTTCTAAAAATTATTTTACATATGTTTTCATTACTTTTGAAATAAGTAAGGAATGATAGTATAAAATAAAAGAGAGATATACATCCATTATGTATACCTACAAATCTGTATGATATACTACATATTATCGAATGAAAATTATACTGTTTTTGTATATGAAAAACAATATTACTTTAAATGATAAATAATGTGTATATATGAGCGCGCGTGTGTATCAATATATCACAATACGAGGATGTCAAAAGCTTTAAAGTTGAACTTATGAACTCTACAACTTTTGCATGCGTGAAACACTTGTAAATCCGTGTTTCCATATAAGTCTTTAACTCTATATAGAAAAATGACATTGCTCTAAAGTCATGCTTTAGATATTGTCATTTTTAAAGTCATGCTTTAGATATTGTCATGTTAAGGAGATACCTTAACTCTATTTAATACTTATTTAATTTTAACTATTGCATTATGATCATACGAATGATGAAAAACCAGGCAATGGAGCTCTTGATCGAGCCATATTGTTCATAATGATTTGTCCACCATTTAAACTAACAACTGCACTACCTTCTGGTTCAGAATCAGTATACGAAGAATAATTCCTTACTGGTTTCTGACGTTTCCAAGATTGTCTTAATGAATCATTTACATTTGCATAATGATTCACAAAGGAATGTGGATCCGACTGTACACTTTCATTTTCACTCTCAGAACCCTGAAACACGTATATGATATAATTATAAATGAATAATAAATATAATTAAAAATGGTTAATAAATGATTATTAAATAACGGATAATACCTGAGAATCTGTAGAGCTGATTTCTGAAGGTTTTTCTGTGACACTACTATCATCAGGATTTTCATCATAACCTTTAAGACTTTCTTCATCACTATGATAAGTAACTGATGCAGGTGAAGGTCTAGGGGGAGATTTACCTAACATTGTAGGAGGAGGTGGATGCATAGATTTTCGTGCTAATGTATTTCTTTTGCTTAATGTTCCACAAGTATTTCCTGCAGTTATGCCACTACCACCCCCTTGCCGAGATCGATATAGTTCTAAATCTGACTCTTGTCTATCATCAGTATCCATGGCCATAGACTCTTCAAGAGTTTTTTGCGCTTCTTCTAAAGATTGTACGACATTATATTACTATAGGATCTTGGAAAAATTAGAATAATACTTATAAATATTAACTTACGCTTATATTTGTAACTTTTACTCTTTACACATAAAACTGCTATAACCATAATTATAATAATGATTGATGTAGCAGCTAATGTTACCATAAACCAAGTTTGCCTGTAGAATGGTTTATGTTGTAAATAAGCATATTCCAGATATAGCTTTGAAGGTGTCAAAATCTACATAATAAAAAAAGTATATATTAATTAACATAGTCGATATAGTTAATAATGTTTAAAAAGTATAAATAAACAAATCACGCACTGTTTCCGTAGAATACACTGGATAACTAATGCCATATCGATTATAAGATATTACTCTGAACAGATATGAAGTAGATGGAAGTAAATTTTGATAAGACACTGTGTATTCTGTCAAAGGTCCATTACTACTGCGCACTATTGTTTGCCAACGTGTATCATCTGTATAGCATAAACAAAAGAATACATTTATTTTAATAGTTCTTAAAATAAATCTCAATAAAGATGAAACTAATTAAATAAATTAAACATTCAATATATAAAATTTATAATATTTATGAAGTTAATAAAAAGTTTAAATCAATTATTATATCACATATGAACAATATAAGGATGAAATATATATATATTAATACTAATAAATGGGAAATATTAAGATCAACTTGGAATTAAATCTTGCTAAGCACAGTTTTAAAGATGTCTAATAGGATTTTTAAACAATGTCATGCCGGAACATGATCATGCATTTTGTTAAATATATATGTTCTAAATATTTTTAGATTAAAAAGTAATTAAATAAAAATATTTACAAAAGATATACTTTAGTAATACTTATATGTACACATCAAATCTAGCATATATATATTTGTTCAAAAAAGTAACTATTTTTTTCTACTAATGTACATGTATGTTATTATTTAAAAAATCTAATATAATGATTCATCTTCAGCAAATACACGTGCAGTGACACTTACAATGCTGCCACTCTTCCATTGCTGTATTGTTACAAAAAGATCAGAGTTAATACATATGTGAAAAATAAACAAAAATATAATAGCATATAAAATATTTATATGCATAATGTATAAGTTTGATTAATATTCTATACTTTCTCAGAATTTGATAAATTATAAATTATAATGAAGATATAGAGATAATTTATCAATTCCTTCTTATTATTCTTTTTCAAATGAAAGGGTATTATAAGATATTACGAGATTACTTTTACCTTTACGTCTTGTTTCAATGTAATATCCTAATATAGGTCCTTTTCCAGAAGCTCCATTTGCCCATTGCAATTCTACACTTGAAACAGTTTTAGTAACAGCAAGATTACTGGGTGCCATTGGAGAACCATCTTGTGGTCCAGTGGTAACATTACCACATATTGGGGGTCCAAAGTCAATAGTTTGTGCTCGAACCATGAAAGTATACATAACTTCTTCTTCTAACGATTGAATGAGTAAACTAGTTTCTGTTATTTTTTGCTTGACTTGTTTACTAAAACCTTTAATAATGTATTGATAATTTAATATAAAGATATCAACATTTTATATATTCATAATGTAATATAAAAAACTAGAAAAACCTACGATCATTTTGTTCTGCTGTTTCATAAGTTACTACATAACCAATTATTTCACCATTTCGCATTTTTGGAGATTCCCAAGATACACGTAAGCTTGTCATTGTAATTTCGGAAAATTGTAAGTTGTTAGGTGGTCCTGGTATATCCTAGAAATAATTGCATAAATTTTTATATATAGTCTACATTAATTACATTGAATAAATGTTTACTGTTACATACTTGTTTTGTTCTCACAGTAATTGCTGGAGATCGTGGACCGTCGCCAGCAGGATTAAATGCTAATACTTGTATACGATATTCTGTATACTTATCGAGGAAAACTAAGCTATGAGTTAAAGAGGATGCCGGTACAACTTCTATTTCTTCTTCTTGTTTTTTTTCTAATTTTTGCGGCGAATCAGTTACCAGATAGAATATCTATTTTCAATAAATTAAGACATTTAGTATTAATTTATATAAATAGATAAAAGTTACAACTAGTTACATAGATAAAATAGAAACAACTTGCTTTGTATCCAAGCAGATCTCCATTCTGCATATTTGCTTGTGGAGGTTTCCAACGTAATAAAACTTCTGTAGAAGAAATAGATTCAGCTTTAACGTGTTGAGGCACCCCGGTGGGTACTGCTTCACCTACATATACAGTAACTGGAGGACTTGGAGGACCTTCACCCTCAGAATTAAATGGTAGCACTATAATTTCATAATATCTATCTTCTGTCAAGTCACTTAATATCATTTTTGTTTCCTATAATAAAGAAAATAAATGCATTTGTCTTATTACAAAAAAAAAAAAAGAACTTTAAAGAGAAACAAACAAGTTTAAACAAACCTTTATTCCTAAAATATCCTCTTTTGGAGTTGCTTGAAGAGCTGTTGGAAAATCTGATACTGGTTGATAAACTACACGATAACCACCTGTTTTGTGATCACCACTCCAATAGATCTCATCAATAGTATTCCAATATACTTCTACACTTGATGTTGTGATAGGTACAACTTTTAATCCAGTTACACCTCGTGAAGGAGCTATATAAAATTTTTATAAACGATACCTAACTACCGTATTGTATAATGTATATACTGATTACATATGTTTATGATTTATATTAATTTACACACCTGCTGGTAATGTCTGCACTGGAATTGATTCTGTACTCCAATCCGAGGGTCCTATATCGTTAGTAGCTTGTATACGAAATTGGTATAACGTAAACGGTTTTAAATTATTTGCAGTGTAAGATGTTAAAGAGGGATCCACTCTTTCAGGAATCGTTTGAAATGGTCCAGAATTTTCCGACTGTTGCACCGTATAATATCTATTACAGATATGAATATTTTCAATTTTCTTACGTAATTCTATATCTAATACTTTAAATATATATATCAATATACCTTAAAGGAGCAAAACCATCACGTCCTGGTGTCCAACTAAATGTTATTTGACGACTTTGTATTTGTGATTTACTTATTTGAGGTACTGATGGAGGTTGAGGTCGTTCTCTGTTATTTGTTGTAAATACAAGAGCATATGCTGTTTTACCCCATCCAAGTCGTGTCTGTGCTGTGACGGAAAACATATAATATTTTTCTGGTTCTAAACCAGTAGCTCTGCAAAAACAAAACGAAATATTTAAATTCACAAATAATATTTATTTATAATATTTATATATATATATATATATATATATATATATATATATATATATATATATATATATATATATATATATATCAATATTACATCACCAATAATTTTACCTAAAGGTTCTATCTGAAGCTGGAAATTCTTTAGAGAATTGATGATCTTGACTGCTATTAAGATGGAACATGACCTTATATGCAAGAATTTCTCCATTTGGATCATCTGGAGTGTCCCATATAATGCGTGCTGTACTAAAACTCACATCAGGAAAAGACACATTTGACGGAGGTCCAGGAGCTAAAATAAAATTCTGATGAAAGGACTTTGCATGTAAAAAAAAATATATATATATATCTCAAAATAATTTATTTGTACCATCTTCAAAAGTTTGAACTCGCACCGGGGGCATACTCAAAGTACCATCACCTAATCTTGTATAAGCTAATACTTGTACGTGATATTGCACAAATTTTCGTAATTCCGTCAAAGTTGTTGTGAACGTTGTATTACTTGGAATATTTTTATATTGAAACGGTGATCTAGAGTTGGCTCCATAGTAAACTTTAAAACCTTCTATTAATCCATTTTGATGTTCAATGGGTACATCACCCCATTTAACAAGTATAGTTGTAGAGGAAGTAGCATTTGCTTCTACATTAACTGGTCCGGAGGAGGGAACTATAAAAAAAATTATATATTATAATTTTTTTATGTTCTATATAATAATCTATAAATCTATAAATCTATGTAATCTATAAATCTATTCTATATAATAATCTTAAAATTGATTTGAGTAATAAATATAAAGTTTACAAAGTTACCGGATTCACGAGTTCTTTCAATGGCTTTAGGACTTAACGGAGATGATCCAACATCGTTAAATGCTTGCATTACTATTTCATAAAGTGCATAACCTTTCATATTTTCTAGAATATAAGAATTTGCAGTATGATCTTCTATAGTAATATTTTTTGATATGTTCGTTCGTAGTTCTGTATAAGTGATATTATAACCACGTGGATTTCCGTACCACTCAACTTGCTGTAAAGGCTATATAGAAGTACATTAAAATTATTATATTACGTTAAAACAATTGTTACTATGAAATTTATTATTATCGATAAATGAACTACATAAACTTACAATCCACCTAACACGCAACTCTGTAGCACTCATTGCTCGTACTGTAACATTCTTTGGAGGATGGGAGGGTGGTGCTTGAATAGTTTGAAATTCTTTTGTTGGTTCTGATGGCCGTGAAGGACCGACAACATTATTAGCAATCAAACGAAGTTTATATTGCATAAAAGGTATTAAACTACCAACTGAGATTGTACTAGCATCAGGGTCAGAAACTTCGTATATGTTGTACCACGTTGAATTTCGTGCTGTTTGCGCCTAAACAAATATCAAAACGATTTCTTCTTTTAATAATTCCAAATAAAATTATAATCCAAAAATCATTCAAAACTAACTTGTACTGTCCACTTTGTTATAGATGAGTTTCCATCAAAACCTGGAGTAAATTGCAATACCACAGAAAATGCATCAATATTGGATAATGCCAATTTAGTTGGTGGCTCAGGCAAAACAGGTTCTACGCCAGATTGTATAATTGCAACTTTAGATTTACCAGGTCCTACTGAAGTCCAAGCAATAACTTCAAATTTGTAATGGGTCAGTGCCTATGCAAAACGAATTAAATATAATATTTTATGACATGAATAAAATTGTACTAATATAGTTTCAATTTCTTAAAAATAATTACTTGTAAATGTTCCACTTTTGTTGATTGAACGTCTGCTGTGAAATTTTCAGTTTTGAGAGATTCTGGTAAGTCCTTCATCATATATTTTAATTGATAGCACATAAGCACTCCATTTATTTCTTTTGGAGGATTCCATTTCACAGTAAGAGCACGATCACTTATGTCATCAAATTGTAAATTTTCTACCTCTTCAGGTACTTCAAAAAGTAAAACAACATAAATCAATTCAAAATGTATCAAGTAAAATTTAGCATCACAAAGGTTTATAATATATCGCAAAAAACGTAAAATAAGTTGTAATTAAAGAATTTATACCATCTTCACGTGTGCGAACTTCAATAGGGATGCTTCTTTCACCATCTCCAGGATCAGTAAAACATAGCACAGTTATATTATACAAAGTATATTTCTTTAAACCCACAAAAATAGCACTTTGTTCAGCCAGAGGATCAAGTAAACTCGGTGGTACAGTCATTGCTTTGTATTCATTTGCTTCTGACAAACTATTTCCTGTCCAAGCTTGTAATTTATAACCTTGATTTATTCCATTAATTTTTTGAGGATTTGGAGGTTTCCACCAAACTTTTACTGCGGTAGAATTAATTGCTTTTGCCTTAACATTAGTTGGTGGAGCTTCAGGTACTAAAGTGAAATATACATTCCATATAAATTATCTATACATATTTTTCATATAAGCCAACAATAAAACTATCAGTTGACTTTACCTCCTTCCTTTGTCTTTATCTTTAATTCCTCTGTAAATACACCTACGCCCTTGTCATTATATGCTGCAATTTGCACTATATAATCCTTCCATGTTATTAAGTCACTTATTAAATAATTTCTTTGAGCTTCATTGGTAATATTTTGAACAGTCCATGGGCTATCATTGTATCTATATAGCCTATATCTCAATAAATATCCTAAAATATGACCATTACGAAATTCTTCAAGCGGTGGTTGCCATTGTGTGATTATTTCTGACGATGATCTGGCAGATCCAACAAAACCTATAGGTGGCCCAGAAGGAGCTGTGAAACACATATTCCATGATAATAATAAAACATATATTTGAAACTTAAAGAATATAATATAACCATTAAAAAATATTAAATATATATATATATATATATATAATATTTACGTTCTTGTGGAAGAACAACAACATTGCTTGGATCCGAAGGAGGTCCTTCACCGACACTATTTTCTGCGCTCACACGAAATTGATATGCTGCGGCTGCTTTCAGATTATTTAACAATATCCATCGATTTTGAGCTGATATGTTGTCTCGTTCAATGGACCAATTTAATAAAGGGTCAGGTATGGGTCCTGAAATATGTGTTTAAAAATCTTGCATTCATATTATAATTGCTTCATTATTATATTGTATGAAATTTACCTAATTCGGGAACTTCGCGACGTTCCACTTTAAACTTCTTTATAGGACTGTTACCATCGAATCCTGGCACCCAAGTAACATTTATTGTACGAGGTGAAATTCGTTCTACTCGATCAGCCATAACATTTATAGGAGCAAATGGTATTTCTATTACACTAAGTCGTGCAGAACGTGTTTCATTACCGCCCGGAGAAACGACAGAACACGTGTATTCTCCTACGTCAGAAGCACGTACGGCAATAATTTCTAATGTACCATCATTACGCATTTTTATTCTTTGACTAGCTTGTGTATTTATCACTCTAAAATAAAAAACAAAATTTTAATGATGGTACATGAAAACGTAATACCTTCAACATAGAACTATATATAATATTATATCATTTATATACTTATAATTATAAAAAATACTCACTGTGCATTATGAAACCATGCAATGTCGTATAAAACACTAGGATCGTTTGAAACTTTACATTGTAATTCAGCAGTATGGCCAAGAAGAACAGAAGTATCAACTGGAGGTTGAATGATTTGTGTTCGAACTATAATACAGGAAAATTATATAATAGATGATTTTTTAAAAGCATTATGATGTTTCAAACAATTATTTACAAATTTACCGAGGACAGTGACAAATGCTGACCCATTTACAGAACCAGCTTCATTTGCACGAATACAAGTGTATTTACCAGCATCATTTAGCTTCACGGCTGCAATTAAAAGATCGCCATTTTCTAAAACTTGTACTCTTCCAGCAATTTCAACAGGCATTGTATCTAAAAAAAAAAAAAAATAAATAAAAAAACAATGAGGAAGTGAAATAAATTTGATTTGAATATTAATAATTTAATTTTTTCATTTTTTAATTACCATTATAAATCCATGTACAATTAGGTACTGGTGCTGCAATAGCATTGCAAGTTAATACTACATCTTTTCCATCTAACACAGTTAAATTTTGTGGACCATTTTCCATAATTGGACCAGATGCTGTAAATAAAAACATTCATGTGATTGTTATTTTATTTATCTCAAATCATATCATACAATTCAAAAAGTAGCTCTGAACTACAGAATAATAAAAAAGGTTTCTATACCCATACCTTATCAATTATTAATAATAATTAATATTCATACATATAACTCATAAATCATCTTATCTGAGGATTAAACTTTTATTCAGATTTATAAATGAAACGATATACTATTTAATAAGCTAAGTAAGCTAAAGAAACTCAAAATATGAACACAAACCTAAGCTAAAGGTAAAACGTGCACTTCATACAAACATTCTAACTGTGCTATTAAATGTGCTTCTAATAGTCGGGAAGTGAATAAAAATGTGCAAACATACAAAAAAATATATTTCTCTATTTTCAAGATTTAAATACTCTATTTTAATTAAATAAGATTCAGCAAGCAATATTAAATATGTTTAAATACTTTTAAAAGCTGTAGAAATATGAAAAATGAATGATCAATTACTAGACCATTCGTATAATTGATAACTTATACCACTCGTGAATTAAAATATATAACAAGGCAACATGGTCCAACTTTTTTAAATATCTAGATACTTTAGCATACTTTCAAAGACTAAAATATTCGTGCCTTTTAACAATTATAGAAAAAGAAAACTCTTAAAAATATATAAAAATAGCTAGTAAGACCATTAATTGACAATATGCATTCCAATATGTGCTTAAAAAACAAATATAAAAAAATTTAGTGCTGAAAATACATGTCTCTTACTGGCTAGATATTGAGAGAACTTAAAACGCCGATCAGGCTGGCGAGCTCGGACTACACTGTAGCCAGCTGCCCAGCGAATAACTCTGTTTTTCAGATAGCTTCTCAATCCTTCTGTTCCATAAACAAAGTATCATTTATATGCATAATATGTTGGTATATTAAAATTTAGAAAACGAATTCCTTATAAAATAACTTAAAAAATAGCTTACTTTTAGCTTTCAACCATGTGTAACTAGATGCTTCCCCAGCATCATTTGAAGCAAGACATTGAAACATTCCAGAGTCATCCATAGTTAATTTTTTGATTGTAAGAGATCCATCTTCTTCAATTTCATACCTAAAAAATATTATTATTCCATTAATATAAAGATTTTATATACAATGTGTCCTAGAGTTTACCGGCCAAATTGCGAGAGCATATTCTACAGATGGAAATAAAAAAAAATGTTATTTAAAGTTCGATTAAAAAATTGTCCCTTTCTACTGCATTCATATGCCAATTGCAAAATTCAACTAGAAAAATATGCTGTTACCTTATCCTATTTCATTTGTTTATAACTTTATAATAAAGAATTTCTAACCAAACTTCAAATAACATTTTTCTCTTATTTCCACTTGTAGAATATGCTCCTGCAGTTTGGCCGGTAAACCCCGGAACATATATTTATATATAAACATCCAGTATATATATAAATAGATCATAAAAATCATTAAATTTGTAATATTGACATTGTTTGGAATAACATTACCTAGACCCTAGTAGATGATTGATAGGTTCAGTATTAAAAAACCAACTTATTTTTGGAGGTGGAACACCAACAGCATCACAAGATAATGTAACAGTTGAACCATAATCACTCAGAGTTTCCCTCTTTAACTCTGTTATAAATGTTGGTTTTTCTATAACAAATATCATATTTTTAGTCAATAATGATAACAGATAATCATATGCAAAATTATTAATATTAGGTAAATATAAAAAATAACTTTTATTAATCATACCGTATACAACAACTTCAGCACTTGCATTTACAGTTGGATAACCACCACTTCTCAAATCAACATGACAAGAATACATGCCATTATAAGTTATGTTGGCAGAAATTAATATTAAGGTTCTATTCCATGAATCATTGAAACTGTATGATATTCTGGAGTTCTCAATGGGTATACCATCTTTTGTCCATAACGTTCTTAATTCATGAAGTGATCTATATAAAATATAAAGCTTTATTTTATATACATTATATAAAAAAAAATATATAGACTCATCATGTAATTTATAGTATCATTATACCTAGCATTTGCAATACAATGTATGTATGTAACATCTTGATCCTTTAATATTTGAGTATCTTGTGGTCTTACTATAATGGTAGGAGCTACTTCAATGTTGGGATCTCCTATAACTTGTAATTTAAAAAATGGACTATTCTCTTCCTTTCCTAATTGCGTGTTAATAGCTCTGGCTCTAGAAAATATTGAACATAGTAAAAGATAGCAGTTTGACTTAAAAAATAGTACTATAGGTTTACAAACCTGTATAAACCTTGATCTTCTTCCGAAGCGTTGAGAATAAGTAGTTTATGATCTGTAGTTGCATATTTTATTCCATATAATAACGATCCATCAGAAGTAAACCATGTCACATCAGGTATAGGATGACTTTCAATTGGTGGTAGCTCTAAAATGGCAGCACTGCCCGATTCTACAGTTACTATTCTCTTTGTGAGATCTTCAAATAAACCCATATCTGAGGATATAAAAGTGATAATTCAATATTATATGTCTATCCATATGGCTATCCAATACTAATACTTTTTTCATGGAAGATATGCAAAAAACTTACATGCTACTGTGAATGTAATTCGTTCACTAAATATAGATCCTACACTATTTGTAGCAACGCAATGATATACCCCTGCATCTTCTCTATGTGTACTTTCAATTCGAAAGTAAGGTTCTGAAGTGAGCTCATTACTAAGGGGTTTACCATTTTTAAACCATTGATACTTTGGTTGTGGGTATCCTACACAGAGAAATTAAATTACTATAATTATATAAACATAACCTTTTGTCAATAAATTAATGTTATTTATTGAATATATATATTTATATAATTTAATTTTACATAATTAGGGTATTAAAGTAAATTATTTTGAAGTAATTTTATATTCACCTCTTGCTTGACATTGTAGAAATTTTTTACGATGTTCACTAAGAATATTACCACTACTGGAAGGTTGTGTTGTAAATCGTGGCTCTTGAAGCGGTTCTACAATATAAACAATATATTAAATATTATAAAACATAAAAGTACGTAATTTATTAAATGTTAATAATTATTATTAATATATGTTTATATAAATTTATAAAACTCTATACAAACTAAATAACCTTTAAATAATAATCTTTAAATTTGTGGGAAATAGAAAAATGCTAGGGTGCATTATTCAACCATATTTTAAAGTCATTAGACCGTAATAAAGTTGGGGTTATCACGTGTCAGTTTACATCTACACGACTTGGCTCCTCTTTAATATCTGCCTATTCACACTTTTCTTTTGTCTTGAATCCTTAACAGTAATAATGTTACAAAAAATTGAATGTTTTTGATTTTCAATCCTAATTTCTTTACGGGATTGTTATGTCAATATTATGTTATATTAATAATTGTTAGGTTTAATAATGATCGCTGTTATTTTTTTCTGCTCGTATGATCAGTAAAGCAGACGCGACGCTGTTACGATATATCGATATATTATCTTAAATACGATATACCATATATCATCTTAAAAATATAGCATAATATATAATAATATATATAGTAATATCATATTGATTTTATATATGTATAGAATTAACAGTAAAATGATAGTTCTAACGTGTTCATTATCGTTTCATAGAATTAGATAAAATGTCTTTGTATATCTTGTAAAATGCATTTAACTGATTTAAAAAACCCATTAAAAATTATCATTTATAATGATCATTGAATATATATTTATTATTTTATTAAAATTATTTTCCCTAAAAAAATGAAAAATTCAGATATACCGAATAATAATCGACATAATCGTTTTATTTATTATTAACTTACGCTTAAAGCCGGTGTTTTTAAGTATGCTTTACTTAAACTCCAAGATGTATGCTGATGAAGCACCGAATCTCTATTTTAAGCGATCCAGCTGTCACACTAAAGTGGAATGAGTGCATTTAAAGAGGGAAAGTTTGGAGTGTCAACGATGGATTTTTATCATCGTCAAGTAGTTTATCTATCGAGTATTTTTAAAAAGCTTTTATTTAGTTTGTAAAAAAGCGATGAGATAATCTTACGATGTGGAGGAAAGTTGACGTAACGAAAAGTATCATCTCTTCCTGTAAAATTGATACGTTAACTTTTTAGCATTGTTTACGCTGCTTAATTTATATATATATATATATATATATATATATATATATATATATATATATATATATTTATCAAATAGAACTGACAAAATTTATTTTCATTTCTTTTTGTTCTTATATAATATTAAAAGAATAGAAAAGTTAAAACGAGATTTGATTTTTTTTTCTATGAAAGGTAAAGTGCATAGGAAGCCCGAGGTTGATCACCCCCAGACTGCAGGGAAAGCAACCTATGCACACGAGCGAACGGCGGAAGCTATAACAGGGACTGCGTTCCGTAAGACGCAATGCGCAACGTTTTGCAGAGGCTCCCCACCGATTATCGGTCGAGATATCTCACGCGAAGCCGCCCGAATCGAAGTGAAATTCGCAATCGTATTCGCCAAATGCAACACGATGGCGCATTTATTTTGATCTTCTTATTTTTAATTTTCTATCATTTTCAATTTGAATATCCCGCTATTTATATTAGCAACTTAATGACAACGAGAGAGAGAGAGAGAGAGAGAGAGAGAGAGAGAGAGAGAGTTTTCCTAAATTTAACGCGCTTATAATACAAAATTCGAGATACTTCCAATTATTAAGTCAAAAACAATTACTTATAAGAATAAACATTATATCTTAACAAAGAATTTTATATATACATATAAATCGTACATATAAAAATAAACATTTTAAAGGATAAAAAATAATTTTTAAATGTGCGAACTTCTGGTACTTTGATGAACGTGACGACGATCCATACGTTATTCGCATCAAACACAAATTCTCTTTTCCCGATAATTTTTACGACGGCTATATTTCGATTTCTCAGAAATATTCTCGATTTCAATGTCGACCATGAACTTCGTTCATTTCGCTTTACTATTGGCAACCAGCCAAATGTCTCGATAACGTCGTTTCAACTGCCATCAACGTTTCTTCTTCTACTACAGTGCATACATAACTATATGTGAGAGTAAAGTTCGTATCGATATAAGCTCGCGATTGACCATCGTTTCAGATATAATCGCATTTCAAGTACATTATACATTGAGGTCCAATGCCACTCTGGATCGCCCAATGTTTTATTGCTTTCTCAAACCAGTTTTTTGTGATAATCGTGATCGTATGGGTGTCATGTATGGAAATGTCGCGAGTCTTATCGTATTATGTCATTTATTAGTATACCGCCTTTCTCCTATTCTCATTCGAGCATACGCGAATCGCTTGACATAATTAAAATTATTCTTGAAACGAATAACTCGAGAAAATAGAAACATCTTCTATAATCTATGTTAGTTGTAGTCAATGCATATCTATTGTTTTTTACAGTTAACGTCCTTTCAAGCTGTTTTCATTCGTGAAATGTAACGGAATTTCGAAACTTGATTACAGCTTGACGAGAATCGCAGAGATCCTCTCGTTGAAAGCGTGAACGGAAAAAGGTTGCGCAATATCCGGACGACCATCATCTTGCGGTGTGAATTTTAAATTGCTTATTTTCCCGAAGTGATTAAAAAGGACCGTTGAAAGAAATATCAAGGAATAATGTTAATTAGATATAACAAAAATTAGGGAGGATCCGAGTTCGAGAGTTTTTCTAGTGCGAGCGACGAAAGATCGATGACTCAGCGTTGAATACTAGTATAGAAAAGGGGAGAAGAGTCAATTCGGCCTCTTTTTAGAGGGTTTGTTTTGAAATAACCGCCCATAGACTTTCTCGGCAACGAAGTGCACTTATATACACATACGTCAATGCAGTCAGAAAAAGAGCTGTGCATATGGTACTGAGAAACGCGGTCGAATTAGTTCGTGCCACGTGTTTGTCCGGGTCGTCGCACGGTTTACTGACGGTCCAACATAAAAAAAAAAAAAAGAAAAAGAAAAAAAATACTAGGATTCGGTTAGGATAATCGCCTCGTATTCTATTGAGCGTGAACAATGCGGTAAGAATGCGGCAGATTTAAATGACCGCTCGCTGTTAATCCCTTAATTGAAAAATATGAAAGAATATTCATCCATTTTAACGCGTACGTCGAACCACGTGTCTCGAAAGCGGGCTTAGAAAAATTATCGAAAATAGAATTATCGAAATAGAAAATTAGCTGTCCTAATGATATTCCCCGGAAATATCGGCCTTCTACGATAACCATTTGGGAAACGAATGTATCGTGTGTATCCTACGAAGTTATCATGTTAGAAAACAATTTAAATACTCACGTCGTACGATTTATTTTTGCGAAGCTATCGTTATCCTTCCGCACATCTCCTCTTTACCTAATCGCATGATCGCTGTGAATAAATCAGAAGTTCTTACGGTATTTTGTCAACAATTTGCGAGATTTTCTGTTCATTGAACGACATTAAGAAAGTTAACTTAAAACAAACTATGTTCGCACGCTAAGTTCAGTTAGGCCATTAGTACCCGAGGTTGTGAATTTTGTTATGCATGCGCGAATGTATCCGCATATACAGGAAGAAAACGAAGACGAACAAATACAAACAAAATAAATAAATAAACAAAAGAAAAAAAAGAGAGAATACGGTGCAAGAAGAATCTCCTTCTCTTTCTCTCGCTTCTCTCCCTCTCTCTCTCTCTCTCTCCCTCCCCCTCTCTCTCTCTCTCTCTCTCTTCCCTTCATTTGTAGACACTTCGGGTTCAGTGAACAATCGGCTAGGAACGAGGCAGCTGTCAGTCCATGTGCCGCAGCGTGATATGTAAATGGGACGTAAATTCGTAAGCATGGCGATGGGGTAAGCAGCCATTTAGAGGGAAACCCCTAGAGGGTTAAGGCAGACGCTGTAGTACGCTATTATTTTTACATCGATGTCACGGATCCGTCCACATTTTACGCCAGTCGAATACACTGTATAATGGGTATTTATTACTTTTAAGTAAAAGACGAATTCTTCGGATATTATTTGGTAAATGTGTCGATGAATATTTCGAAATAACATTATCATTACTATTAATATTCATAACGCCTCGAAATAATTGCTATGAAATAATATCTTAACGCGAGATATGTATTTATAGTAACGATTTTTTTTTAAATCGTCAAATTATTCAGAACATTGTCATAGATTTCAGAATTTCCCGTTAATAACTGAAAACGAGAATGAATGTCACGAGAAGTGCAGCGAGTTTACGTCATTAATCGATAATATTAACCAGAGTTCTACGAAACGGTTATTGTACCCTACTAAAATAAGCACGTAAAGAGTCTCGTAAAGAAAGTAAGTTATACTACGATTAACCCTTAGCGCTCTGTTGGCTCCGCTACGGAGACATCCGTCATTTGTTGAAAATGTATATTTATAAAATAAATAAAATCTAAAACATTTACAAGCACGTATAATTCTTACCACTCAAAGTAAGACTTATTCTTTTCAAAAGTTCCGCCGTAAAAATGTTTCGGAGTTGCTGGGTATGCAATGGTACAAAAACGCGCGGAGCGCTAATGGTTAAAATACCAAAAAAGAAACAAAAAATATATCATTGGTGGATCTAAAGAAGATCAATTTATATTGTACAACAAAGAAGCTGTTGAGGAAAACGTCAGAGACCTTATAAAAGCAAATACATGCATATATATATATATATATATATATATACACACACACACCACACCACGAGACTAGCTTATAAGTGGACAACGTAGTGCTCTTATAGTCTGTAACGAAAGATTATGTCTCGCATTAAAGCGCGTTATATTACGACCTTGAGCAAATTCCGTCTCGTCAAAGAAGTTCTTTAAAGCTACTATGGATCGCGACGGGAAGTGTTAGCGAGATGGTACAAAATGGTTGAAGACTTCTGTTTTTTACGATCCAGATACTTTCTTCAATAACATTTTTTTGTTAATTTTTCTCGCGATACATCATACATATATAGGAGGAATGACGATACTGGAGCAATGTCTTGCTTGCCTGCCTGCCTGCCTGCCTGCCTGCTTGCCTGACTGGCAAAGAAAAAGAACTCGAGAGAGCGGATGGCTCGTTAACGTTGGGTCAGGTTGTGTCTTCTATATCTTACAGAACTTAAGGCCACAGTAAACGGCAGTTTCTCAGGACTTCTCCCACTTTTCTCCGTTCCCAACCAAGAGGACTTAATCGTTTCTTCCTTAGTCCACCTATCGAGCAACCAGAAATTTCCTCTATTTTTCTCGCTTTCTTTCTTTAACCTTCTCTTTGTAACATCACCCCTTCGCGAACTTGACTCACGACACGATCGTGTCTTCTTGGTGGGCTCTACTCCCTCCCTCCCTCCCTCCTCTCTCTCTCTCTCTCTCTCTCTCTCTCTCTCTCTCTCTCTCTCTCTCTCTCTCTCTCTCTCTCTCTCTCTCTCTCTCTCTCTCTCTCTCTCTCTCTCTCTCTCTCTCTCTCTCTCTCTCTCTCTCTCTTATTTCCCTTTCTTTCTCTCTTTCTTGAGACCATCATTGCCACTTCCTCCTCTTTCTCTTTTCCTTCAACAATGCGAACCAACTCTCGTGTAAAGTACGTGCCGTGTATCCTAAAAGCATGGCGATTATAATAGAAAAAATTTAATTTTCTTTACGTTAAGATCATCTACAACGGTATATTTGCAATACGCAAATTGGGGAAAGAGATAGTCGGATCGTTTCGATATTATCCCTAGATAATTCTGTATCCCCAGATTCTTTTTTCAAATTTTTCTATTAAAATCGATCATTCTTATTGACAAACAGATAACGAAGGGATTTACGTTATCGGCTAAAATTTTCTACACGGCGATATGTCCGTCATAAATTATTATTGTTTCGACGATGACTATTAGCATAACAAGGATATTACTTCGTAAGACAGTTGTACTTTACAAGATCAGTTTTATAAAAATTACAATCGTATTACATATAATGTAGTTACATACATTGTTAATTATATAGTACAAATTATACAAAACGGCCCAGAGAATTCCGTTTTTATTATCTTTTCCTATTCGTGCTCAGGTAACCGAGAATTTCCGTTATTGATAGAGACCTTGAGAAGTAAATTGTGCAATGGCCGACCGTCGACGCGTTAGTCCATTCACCGGTAGTACATATTTTCACTTTTCACTGTAACGCATTGAAGATGATCACCGCCGTAACGAAAAGTGCGCTATATATCATTGAATTTCATGAAAAAATGTAGAAAAGCTTTGAAGAAAGAATTTCAATGCTTCAAACAAAATTATACTTATTTCCTACAAAAGAATTTCTTTATATTTTTAATGAAAACTATATTAATGCATTCCCGAAGAACAACTTTTTTTATTATGTAATTTGAATTTGAAAATGTACCAGAAAGTCGTAGTTTAAAAAATAATAGAAAAGCAAAATGCAGAATAATGTTGCATATGTCTTTTATAAGGCCTTTGCTATTGTTCTCAACATTTTCTTTATTATACGATGCAAGTTATTCTCCTCTTGACTCACCGAAGGAATTTTTACACCTTTTTTTTTAAAACAGTACTTTTAATTTCATCGTGTGCTTATTCTAGTTGAACAAAATACAATAATTATCCTGTAAAAACTCCGATTGATATTATGTAATATTAATGATAGCATAACTCACATCCTATGACATTCGTTTTGGTTTTTGTTTTCAATAATCAACAGAAAGCACAGAAATCTATGAAAATGTTTTGACCAACCTGACGATTACAAAAATTATATATATATATATATGTATGTATGTATATGTATATATATATATATATATATATATATATATATATATATATATATATAGCGACTGAGATTATCTTTGGCAATGTAACAAAAAGGCAATTTACTGTGAAGAAATAAAAAGTGTCGAATACCTAGTTGTAAATTGAATGGCGTTCGAGAGATTCGTCTCTTCGTTCAGACAAGAAACTGCATCAAGCCTAAACGATTTTAAACCGTAACAATACAAGTTGATAATCCAATTTATTCAACTATCAGAACACGTAGAGTCTCGGATCTTGAAAGGATTCCATTGAAACGAGTCACCCTGTGAGAAACTCGCCACTTTTGTACCGGGTTTTAGTCATGTTAAAAATATTCCAGACGTTGATTTTTAGAAGACCATAAAAACACTTCATAAAATTCTAAATGTGGAAAGTAAAATTTATTAGCGATGTAAAGATGAGAATATTGATCCTTATTGGAAACTTATGCGAACACTATATATATTATACGCACACGGGCGCACAGCACGCAACATGTGTAGTACGAGTACAGTACAAAAATGAACTTTTGAAGATGATATAGTATAGTACATTGTCTTAAAATATAATGCGTCAGAAATTACGATATTCAACGATCTATCCTATATTCGTGACAACAGAAATAAAGCTACGTTATAGTATTCATAACAAATTCATAAACGATAACAAATTAAAAATAATGTCGTTCATTGTTCCTGATCAATGTGTCATTTTTGTATTGCTATAAAAAGGGGGGAGGAGAGTGAGAGAAAGAGAGAGGGGGAGGTACATTTTATCTCATCGGTCGTGCTTTTAATTTTTCCCCGAAATGAAAAGAAGCGTAGTTGTTTCTACAGTTTCATAGAACGCAGATCCTCGAGGCTCGTCCGTCGTTCGGAGGCCATTACTTGGGGACTCTTAGATGCGTCTCTACTAAAAGTACGCATGTATATACAGATGCATGCACACAAACGCATAGTCTTCCATAGGGAGACGAAGAATAAAACCGAAAAGGAGGAGAAGTGGAAGACGAGAAAGCCTTGCCGGGGGCGGTCAGTGGCCTCTGCACTGGCTACCAGGAGACTCAAAACCGGCATTACCCCACTACTCCTCTCCTCCTCCGAGGAGGAGTTCCATTGGGAATAATAATGGGAATTATGGTAAATGCTATCTTTATCGAGCTCTAAGAGGATCGTTCTTTTCATCTGTCCTATCGATAAGGATATCGATCGATGATTAAAAACGATACGATTCTCGCGAGATTATCGAAAGACCTTCTATACTTTCAAGCTTCTCGTCGTGTATTCGTCCTTAAAACGAAAGAATGACGAAGACTAGAGGAGAAGTATTTACCTTTTGCAGAAATAAAGAATAAAGGTTCAAGAGGGTGTGCGATACCCTTAAAAGTAAGCTTCTTCTATCCGCTTATGCACTTATTCTTAACACCGAAGCGAAGTATAACCCCCCTCCCCATGGCTAATCGTTGACCAATGAACTTCGAACTAATGAACAATAATGCCAAAAGATTTTGCGGGAATGTCGATCTTTCGATTTTTCTTTTTTTTTTAAACATACACATTTTTATACAGATATTTCGCTAATTTTACTCAATTAATGGCAAAGTTTATTGAAACAATAACTATTATAATTCGAAACAAAAATTGAAAAGAACGCGCATCTTTTTGATTTTTTTTTTTCAAAAATTATTCTTGCGTGCCAGATTTATACTCTCGAAGTAGATCATACGTCACGTTGAAATCTAACATGAGTGCATATCAAAGAC
Organism: Dolichovespula saxonica; assembly: GCA_911387935.1. Classification (NCBI taxonomy): domain Eukaryota; kingdom Metazoa; phylum Arthropoda; class Insecta; order Hymenoptera; family Vespidae; genus Dolichovespula; species Dolichovespula saxonica. The sequence goes on along the minus strand of OU426993.1, from coordinate 14,305,307 downwards.
GCTGTGCGTGTCCTATCAAAATGATAAAAAAAAAAGATTACAAGGAAGGACGCAGCCAGTGTTATGAAATGTCACGAAGAAGAGAAGAAGACGAGTGATAACGAACAGGATGAAGTTGAGAAATACAAGGCGTGGATGAGAGAGAGAGAGAGAGAGAGAGAGAGAGAAAGAGAGAGAGAGAGAGAAGGTACGGGGGGGAGGTTAAAGCATCCGGTCTCGTGCAGGAGCATTCAGACACGTACATACCTACTTCGGCTTCGGCTATAAGAGCAGCAGCACACAACACTGCTGCCACTGTTCAAGAAAAGAGAGTGAAAGAGACACAGAGGGGATGAGACAATGATAAAGAAAAAAAAAGAGGAGAGACGGCAACTTATCGATGATTTTTTTTTATAATAGGCCGAAATTGCCAGCGTTGCAACGTCTTCTCTCTCTCTCTCTCTCTCTCTCTCTCTCTCTCTCTCTCTCTCTCTCTCTCTCTCTCTCTCGCACGCTGATCGTAAGTTCACACTTTAAAAGGTTCAATTGACTCGATATTTTTTCTTTCTTTCGACCATACTACCTATATACGCCATTATGATAAAAACAAAAGCAACAGTTTTTACGGTACTTTTTCACGGTAGGATCGTGAATAATGATAATCGGTGAGAAGAGATACAAAACAATTTATGGAATCAGGAGAAGATATTTAGAGTACCGTAAAGAAAAATTAAAGCGAATTATGACTTTCACACACAAGAGAGAACAATCGCCGGTTGAACGTTGGTATCGGCGGCGATCCTCGGTAGCATCTCGTCTGACAGGAAGCAGAGAAGAGAATTCTCATGTTTCCAGGTCGATGTGGTCGCCATGATGTATCTTCAGGCTGACGCACGTAAAAAGGGCGTAGGTACGAGGAGGTTCGGGTAAGGCTGCACGTGTAAAAGGTAGATGCCGGTAAGTATGGGTGTATATAATGCCAGGAAAGGTATCTATCACTGACGTCAGCTCAACCAAGGCACAATAGAAGACAAGGGCCTTTGCCTGGTCCTCAAGCAAGCAGGTTCCCCTCTTCATGTATTGCCCTCCATTCCTCTTTCAACTTCCCCTCCTTCCTTTTTCACTACCATTTTCTATAGCATTCTTCTCGTTTTACCAGCTATCTACCACCTTCCTATACGCTGCCGTTGTCTTGTGGCTTCACTCGATGATGCTTCAGAACGTCATATTGGATCTAGAGACTTACGTAGACGACAACATGCAAGAATCAGTCACCAATTATGCCGAAATTTTTGTAAGATTTTTTAGTATTTGTATAGAAATAACAAATGCTATAATATTAGGAAACGATGATGCATTACTCAACTGTTGAGAAAAAATCACTGTTTGAATTTTATCACAGTGCTTTTTAGTATCACAACGGTAAATCATCTATCAGGCGTATTATTAAAATTAATATTCCTTGAAATATTCTTTTCTAGGTTTTTTTTTCTAATGTTTCCTTCCTGCCGAGTCACGCTAACACTCAGCTAATGATATACTGCCGTGATACTAAAGCAGTATGGTAAAATTTAAACTTATTTCTCCTCGACCGTTTAATAGTTGCATCGTCTTCAAATAGCATTTGTTATTTCTGTACAAATATTGTATTCCTACAAAATTTTGCGCAAAATCGGTGATCCGAGTTTTTGTTGTTGTTCGTGTAGATAAAAAAGTGTCTCCTTACCTTGTGTTTTAATCTTAATCGTATCCTGAATCATCTTTGGTAAACATTGCTTAATAATAGAATACTAACTCTCGTAAGATTTTAACAGGGAGAAGTTGACCTCTTGGAGATATGCAAAACGCATAAAATTCAAATTCAAATCGATTAAAAAATCTATCATTACTATTATTATCATAAATGAGTTGTTATCTAACAATGAAACGAATAATGGTTCTAAACTATTGTAATGTTTATTTTATGATTATTACTGTCTTTCGCGGAACTATTTCATGAAGAAAGACACATAACGAACAAATAGTGATTATATAAAAAAAAAAAAAAAATGAAAATGAACCATCCATTACCAGTCTAATACGCGAATTGATACTCCTTCACTTTTCCTTTCGCTTTCTTTTTACGACTGCACGATCGTTAAATTGTGAACAGATGCTTGCTCACCCACGCTATGTTTACCGATTTACCTTTACTACCCAACGCATTCTCTCCTATGTATATACCCTGAAAGATATTACAATAGATTATACATCGACCTGAAAAATATGGGAATTTTTGACCTCCTGCGATACGACTCTCATCGAACGTGATCGATACATTTGGTTTTAACCGAAAAGAGATTAACGATCTGAAATTATAGTAAAAATAAAAAAAACAAGTATCCATGATGAGAACCGTCGAAATTACATTATCGATCGAAATCTCTGTTAAAAGATCGTTTCATGTACGTACGTACATCCATCAACGATTTTTACTCGCGTATTTTTTAAGCGAATAATCGCACCCTATCGCACGCGGCGCATTCGCCCGTTATAATCCTTTTGTATTCACATATGTACTTACATATACACAAAGCCTCAACACATATGATACATACATATGTTGGATCTGTCCCAATATATATCGTTGAACCGTATCAGAAACAACAAAACCTCAATGTTCATTAAACATCTGCATGTTGCAAGAGTACTCAAGCAGCTGATCTAATTCCTTCTTAGCAACGAGCGTTTTTGTTAGTTTATTACACGTATGAACGTTGGAAAAGATAAAACGTTGGGCAGTATTGATAAAACGCTACTGATAAAAAGATAACCCTTGAAAGCGTCCGATATGAAAGACTCTAACCCTTTCCCTTCCAAGTATTAACCATATTCCCTTTTGCTTCAAACTTAACGCTTAAACAAATCCAGCAACAAAACCACGAAACTATCAACTTCGGACGCCATATTGTACAGAGTTACTAACTACTGGTAATTTTAAATAGTTTAATATTCACAACGATTGTAACGGATACGTCAAAAAAAGTTTTCGTTCCATTAATTATCACATTGTGAACCACGAAATTTGAATAAGTCCATGGTCTCTTCTATTTTATTCCCCCTCCCATGGATTATGAAATATGGAGAATGAATAATAAAAAAGAAAGAGATAAAAGACCCTCGGCACGATTAAGAGAGACTCGTCGAAATTGGGTCATAAATCCGTGAGAAATACATCGATAATTAAAACTAAGATGAAGATCGAGACAAATCGAGAATAACAAACGCACGCTTTTTTCTCCTTCCCAGTTCTTCTTCCCAGCCGTAGTAGAGATGTTATTATGCATTATCTCGTCGGTTGCTGAATTTCTCTCTCGGCACGAGGCTAAATTTCCATCGGCACGTGCTCCGGTATCCTTTGTAATTGAGACAAGAGGTCAACGGTTTAACTTCGTTCGTACAATTGGCCGGATTAACGTCGGTAATAAATCTCAATTAGGATGACGACTCCCACGCCAACGACACGTCGACATACATACATACATACATACATTAAATTGGAGATTTTCCCCAGATTTTTCGCCTCCCTAATCCTGTCGATAGATTATGACGTTACGAGGATGAAAACGCTATTCTTTCTCATGCAAATTACCCTATAGTCAGTCCTCGTCCCAAGTTCAAACGGATAAAAAATAAAATCTGGGTAATCGGTGTCACGATATTTTAAGGGAAAAAAGAAATTTTCGATGGGTTAACTGAACCGATTTCCAACTTACAAGAAATCGACGTGTTTTTCCTTTTTTCTTTTTCTTTTCCGAAACTACGAAACGTGTTTACGTAAAGTTTGCTTCGAGGCCAGAGAGAGAAAACAAATTTGCAGTTTTAGATAGTTCTTCTCATCTAGCATTTAAAATTAATATGGATTTGACGTAACTCGGGTCAAGAAATAAACACATGCATGTATACACGCATACACACACACACACACACACACACACACACACACACACACACACACACACACATATAAACATAAAATTATGTTTCCTTGTATATATGTATATCTTTCAGACAGGACTCGCTTTGTCAGCGATACAAAGCATTTTATAGTATTTTGACGTATGAAATACACACACGCGCACGTATACGTACTTATATCCTGCTCTCGTGCCATTCACATGACACAGCACGCCGCGTATACAGTTGGCACGCAGCACCGATACTAATTACTATCGATTGACTTTACCGAATACCGGATATCTAGGAACGATTGATGTGAGAATGGAAAAAACGTTAAAATAAAACGAATTAGAAAAAACGTATTACCTTAAAATATCGAAGTTAATTGACCGATACACCCGAATGAAGCGTTTCAAATGTTAATATCCAACATCTTATCAATATTCGATTAAAAAAAATAGATAGTTTAATCAACAATTTTTGCAATAAATCCAACACTAAAATTATTATTTCGAGTCGTGGTTACTCGAAGAGCTTCTTATACCGTTGAAAATATCGGTATATTTGCTTCTTATTAAATCGTAATATTTGCGAGATGAAAGGGAATGGCGTAAAGATTGGGTGGATTTGAACAAAAAAAAAAAAAAAAAAGAAAAAGAAAGAAAAACACGGAAACCATTAAAAGGCGCGAAAACTCACCAGTGGCGCAGGCGCTGCTCGTGATCCATGCGAGGCAGATAGCGGTAAAGAGAAATTTTCGTATCCTCGCGTCCCTCTCCGAATCGGATCTATCGTCCGACGGATATGTCGACGATCTACTTCTCCGCGATATCTTCATTCTTATAATTTGAACTATCCGAAAAATGTATCGTTGATGACGGCACGTTTCACTCGCTTCACTTTGTACGTCGCACCTTGTAGCGCTTCCACTCTTGCCTCGTTAGGATGATTCCTCCTTGGACGCCTCGGGGATATCTTGTCGTCGAAACACGTAAAAATTCACGCGACGGCCATCGAAATCGCACCTACGACGTTTACGCGCTTTTTCTCCGCGTTCTCTCGCATCTTTCAAATTCGCATTCGTCGTCTGTTCGACGCTTTGACGAGAGAGTGTTTATTTATTTTTTTTCTCTTCCTTTCTCTCTTAGAAACGCTCGAGGACGCGCACGTTAAAGCGAGAGAAAGAGAGACAGAAAGAAAGAGGTGTATATATCGTGTATACACCTGTTAACAAGCAGCATTCCTTTCGCTCTTAGTAAGATACGCGTCGATGCTGTTCCTCGATAAAAGAAGCGTCCACCTTCATTCACTCTCGTCCCTCTTGTTCGCGAAACTCTTGATCCCGTCCGATGATTTGTCTTTTTCGATTGAACGAAACCTTTGCCTGCATTTTTTTTTTTTTTGAGATTTCCCGTTGATCTCCGGTACTATTGGGTTGTCGGGAATGCCGCCGTACTACGTTCTTCCATCTTCGTCTCCGAAAAAACAAACACGTGAATCCACACGAATGAAAGCTTCCCAAGCCGAGTGATCGTACACTCGAAAAACCGTTTACTTTTATTATACGTTTGTCTGGTATTTTAAAAGATACGTCATATTTATCGTACACGCGAAGATATTCATCGAAAACCTTTTCGATCGATATTCCGTTGGGATCGTTAACGTTTTCAAACCCTCGGATGATTTTCATAAGGGGAATAATACTTTTCGATGAGCCTCCTCTTCCTCCTCCAATCGGTTGCAAATAAAAATTTGTGTCTCCTCGTTATCTCATACACTTAAATTCCTCGTAGACGTTTCTTTCGCAAGGGTGCCAGGTAGTAGTACAGCCCTAATGGTCACATTCACCTGGTAACACCTGGCAACGTCGTCTTTATACTCTGGGCACATTTCCTAACGATTTTGACGAACACGAATATCTCTGAGGTAAGAGCATGAAAAAAAAAAAAAAAAACAGAACCAAAGCGACTACTTCGTTGTTCGACAAAAATGCGAGCCGACACGGGTATCGGAATGGTGCGAGAGAATAGCATTCGAATTATAAAGTTTTGTTGACCGTCCGGCGACGGCTCTGTTCACGCGCAGAAGTGCAAAGTTGAAATCACGATCACGCGCAGCACCGCTATACCTAATACTGTACCCAGCGGTGTACCTAAGTACCGACGACTACGTTCCACTCTAAAAGCGCTTGCCGGAGTGCAATAATGCATTTCGAATGCGTTCACAGCTAACATACCTGCGAAGCCATCTAGCGTTCCGCGTTGACAACTATAATGAAAATCAAAATTTCGACCTGCGCCCACGGTTCGCGGTCAATCGCAGAATGAATATTTGCCTTTCGTGACCAATCAACATTCGGGATTACTTATGACCTAGTTGATTTTTATTGGTAACCTATAAGGACCAATGGCAATCCATCTTTGAATTATATTTAAAATAATATAATCGCTGCAATATTTAATTTAGTTTATTACGTGTAAATTATCGTCCTTGTATATTATCGAATATAGACGTGAGAATAATCGTTTAATTTTTCACGTATTTTTAGAAAACATTTGAAATAGTATTGTATATACATAACAATGCGATTCTTCGGTACGTAAGTTGCGTAATTTATTCTTAAGTGAGGTCAATAAATGACTTTTCACTAATGAAATATTTAACAGTAAACAAGCATAATGAGTACATACATCTACATAGGAAAAAATCACAATTTACGATTTTCAGCAAAAAAAAAGGAAATAACATATGTTAAAAATTAAATATATCCATTAAAAAATATGAAGTATTTTATATTTCTAATTAGATATTCTATGAATGTCTATCGACGTTCTTGTTATTGAAAGACATCGTAAAAACTCTAGAAGATCAGTGCAATATATTCAATGATGATGCTCTGATTATACTTCGGGAAAGGACCTGTTTCGAATAAAAAATATCAATGCCGTAGTAAAAAGATTTTAAAGTAGGTTCTTGTGGTAAAAAAAAAAAAAAGAAAAAAACAGAAACAAATTTAGAATTATTTTTATCAAGGTAATTTTTAATTTGCTAATTTACTAGATATTTTTCCTGTTTTTTTTTTCACGAGGTTTATAAAAATTTCTAATTTTCTTATTGCAAAAAAAAATTATCGAATGCACACAGTGAATAGCCTATTTTATCCTTTGTATGTACGATACTGAGAAAACTGCGCGCTATATATTCTGTACGATTTTACGTCATGCGTATAGTTACTGCGCATAGACGACGAGTACACACGTAATCCGTTGAAACCGACACAGTAACACTATCATTTATCATTATCATCGCGTAACATTCCATTGTCGGAACAGTTCGCAGTTGTTCAACAGTCGTGATTCAGCATTATAAGAAAACGGATCTTTGCTTTAAAGCGTAATACCATATAACGTGGTCATTTTATCCTTATTAACTCAATAAAATAACTGCAAATATGCCGGTTAAAGCCGTTTGTGTACTACAAGGCGAATCCATTAAGGGAACTTTGTATTTTGAACAAGCTAATGAATCGCAACCGGTAAAAGTAACCGGAGAAGTTTCTGGACTTAAGAAGGGATTGCACGGATTTCACGTACACGAATTTGGAGATAATACTAACGGCTGTACAAGCGCTGGTGCTCACTTCAATCCTCATGGAAAAGAGCACGGTGGTCCGAATGATTCTGTACGTCATGTTGGAGATTTGGGAAATATCGAAGCTGGAGCTGACGGCATTGCTAAGGTCAATTTAACTGACAAGATTATACAACTTCAAGGAGAACATAACGTAATTGGTAGAACCCTTGTTGTTCACGCCGATCCTGATGACCTTGGCAAAGGTGGTCATGAATTGTCAAAGACAACAGGAAACGCAGGAGGTCGTCTCGCGTGTGGTGTAATCGGAATTACAAAATCTGGTTAAATATATCATATTAGAAATATGTGGTACAATTATATGTATGGCTTTAGGGATTACAAACAGCTAAATATATCAAATATACTCTCATAACTATATATAAAATCTTTATCCAATTGCACATGAAATTCTTTATAGAAAGAAGAAACGATTACTGATATGAAATTTAATAAAATATTATTCAAGAAATAATAATTAGCATTAGTGTTTTAAAGACATTTTATTTATTTAAATAAACAAAAATTAAAAGAAAAATCCAAGAATTTTTCCTCCCAAATGTTTCCTCCTAGCTTCTTCGTGATCCATAATGCCGCCACTGGTTGTTAATACAACGTATCTATAAAATGTAAAATTTTAGTTTTATTATAAATAACAACTATTGCCAAGTTTTTGTTATATCATTTATAATTAAAAGAAAACAAAAACTCGTATTTATTTACCCGAACTGTCTAGATGGTAAAAGATTATTGGTCCATTTTTCTATATCATTGATTGGTACATCGAATCTTGGAGATATAACACCACATTTATTTAATCTGCCAGTAAGATTTACAACAACCTTACCACTACGATGATCATCGACAATTTCAAATTCACCGATGTATCCTATAAAATAATATTAGAATCAACAAATACTCACATTATTATCATATTAGAAGCAAATCATAATAATTTTGATATAGTTTACTCACCATGTTTCATCATTACTCCCAAAAATTTAACAATTACTTTAGAACATGGACGTAATAATACTTGTCTTTTACCACGCTTTTCTGCATTGTTAATTGATTTCAATGCATCGCTCAGAACATTCATTCGTACCATGGCTGTCAATATACAAATATAAATTAATATTATTATGAGACACATCCATTATATTAATAGTATAAAAGTAATATTTATTCTTATACATTTAATTGATAAAAGTATAGTGTATTTGTGTGTAAAGTACAATTATTTACTCATTAAAACCGGTGTTTTGAAATGCAATTATGACTTAGCTTCACATAACAATAGACCATAACCTACAATCCGCCACTACAGGCATACTTTTGTAGATTATTAAACACGAAAAAGAACACAGCATTTAAATAATAATTTTTACATAAGATATATTATATATATATAATACACACATTACATTATGTCGTGATATATTTTATATAGATAAAATTAACTTAAAAATATATGTTAAGTATCCTTTTATTGGAACTTTACACATTAATGTCATGTGAATGCTATATACAAAATAAAATAATCCCACATAAATTAAAAAATTATGTATTACAATAAATTTACCGATTATTTTTAGTGGATGTATTTCAGAACAAGAGATTACCTGCGATTTATAGTTTATTTATTAGAGCAACATACACGCTTGCTGTCGGAGGAAAAAGAGAGCTTGCAAATCTACAGGACAGCCTTACTAACGATATACTTTCCCCCAGTTCAGTATCTAGTAATTTTATTTTACTTTTCATCTTCCGATTGATAAAACCAATAAAATTATAAATAGTAACATTTATTTATATTTAACATTAAATCGTTATAATTGAATTTTTATTATTGTTAACAAAGTTCTCTGTATTAATAGAAAAACAAACTATATATTTATATTTTCAACTATATATATAATCTTTCCGGTTTTTTATTGGAGAAAGGAGGAGAGAGGAAGAAAAAATAAATAAAAACCTCAAAAATATTTAAGAAGTAATTAGTACATTTAAAAATAATAAAACATATATAATTATTTTATAACCAATATCAAAGATTGATATCTCATATCAACCAATCACAGCATAGTATTTTGTCAGAGATGCATGAAAATCTTGAAGAACTGCAGTCGATAATTCTTTAAATCCAATCACTTATCGTTATTAATTCTAAAATACATGACAAGAAAATATATCTGTCGGTAAAGTAGGGGAATATCACGATCGAATTACTGAAGATTGCCGAACGATTCTATGACGAACAAACTACGGTTAACTGGATGAGCGATTGGTGATTGAGTGCTTCTCTCAGCTTCTTTCCTTCCGCAATTGTGGATTTGTCTCAGTTTTCGACGATAACTTATATTAAAGTATCCTACGCTACTTAATACGATAAATTTGCGAATCAAAAGCGGCACATAATCCATAACAATAGTGCACGTTAAAAAGCTGCCTGATATTTTCGTCATGCTGTCAGAATTGGCGAAGGAGACAGAATTGACGGGAGATTCTTGTTGATATGGAGGTTGCCGAGAATTTACTGGTCTGTAGTTCGTCTCTTCTTGGAAGATTTCTCGGAAGTTTTCGCATCAAAGGATCATCGGAAAACTTGAACTGCACCACGAGAATTCATGGTGCTATTGGTACCGTAAAATTATAAGGAACGGATTAATTTTTCGATCGTTCAACTGGCACCTTGTGTACTTCAGTGACCCTTGAATGCCAACACAACGCATTTAATTATTTTATCTTGCTTTGTCAAGAAACATTAATTACGAAATGGCATCAACCTCCAGTGCTTCGGCACAGGTGTTGATGAATAAAGGGAAACGTGGTGCTGCTGCATATATTCATGCGGAATGTAGCAATCCAACCAACGATGCAGCAGGTCCACCACATTTGAATGAACTCTTGGATATTCTTTTGAATCCCAGTAAACCCATTGATGACTGGGAAACTATCGATTGGTGTAAATGGCTAATGGCAGGTGGCCGTACACCAGATGAATATGCAAATACAGGTCAGAGGGTCACCTATTTATATTACTAATTTTGTGCTTTAAATATATCATTATGAGCATATGTTGAGTATATTAAGTAAATGTTACAATATTTATTGAATTGAATTAAGTATATTTATGAGATATACTGTTGTATTGAAGTGATTTTATGATGTTGTATAATGTGTATGTAATATATAAATATACTTTTAGTATATAGAGAAAAAAGATATATTATTAATTTTCTTATATTACTTGTATAAAAATATGCACTTGAATAATTTTTAAAAAGATAGTAACCTCTATAATTCATATGTCACTTCATTTTATCGATCTGTTATAAATTTGTTGAAATTTGTGCATTTTGTATCTGTAAAATCTCTTTATCTATAATGTTACAATTAGTATATAAATGAATTGTGACAATTAGTATATATATGGATATCCAATTTGAAGTATTATCTAACTGTTTAGAATTTTAATTCTTAATTTATATAATTTTATTATTTATATTAGTTTATATATCATATGAGTACATAAATATACTTTTTAACCTATTTGAAAGTTAAGCTTTAAAATTAAAGAATTTTTTAATAGTAATATATATTTATATTATTTGTAATAATAGTAACATTGGAGTTTTTAATGTTTTAAATTTTAAGTGATATATTAGAATTTTATATTGCATTAAACAATTTCTTAAGTATATACAGGATATCCCTGAATAAATAAGAAATATTTTAGAGGTGACATAAGTACATCTAAACAATAAAATAGTTTATAGAAACGTATATCCTATTTGATTTTATTTTTGAGTAATAGTGGATTTGATTTTCAAAAAATTCTATATGCTTAGTTTTATAAAAGATGTTTGAAATTACCTCATTGCATCTAAATACAAGCCTATAGATATCTAACTAATGACTATCTTATTTTCTCTATATATTCAGAATTTACTGGAAACTATTTTTAATTCTTTCACATAAAGTCTTAATACTGTCAATGGTCATTCTGTACACAATCGATTTTAAATAACCACACAAGTAAAAACAATGTCAAATAGGACATATGTTTATATGAACTTTGTAATTGTTTTGATATGCTGAAGTTATCTTTAAAATATTTCCCACTTATTCTGAAATATTATATAAAATATATATATTAAACTTTGAGACATTGAAATTCATTAATATCATTATATTTTAGTAAGAACTTATGACAATGCTACTACATGTGGATTAGTGTGGACTCCTAATTTTGTTGCATATCGTTGTCGTACTTGTGGAATATCACCTTGTATGTCTCTTTGTACTGAGTGCTTCAAGAAAGGGAATCATCATCGTCATGATTTTAACATGTTTCTTAGTCAAGCTGGTGGTGCTTGCGATTGTGGTGATGCATCTGTTATGAAAGAGACTGGGTATGTTATTATCAAGATTAAAAATTTATGAATTAAACTGTTGTAAAATAAAGCTATTTGATATATTTTAAAGTAGTAGGTAATTGTTAAAAATGTTTATAAATTGAAAATTTTCTAAATATAAGTAATAATGCGATTCTTATTTACAGTTTTTGTGATAAGCATGGACCAAAAGCTGCTGTTAACAAATCTGCTGCACCTTCAGATTTGATGTGTGTTGCAGAAGCAATGATGCCCAAAATTATTTTGCGTCTTATTCAACATTTAAGAGAAAACTGGTAAGTCAATTTTCTATTTAAATATTTTTTCAAATAAATAATTAGAATATTATGAAATACATTTTTCATTTTAGTAAAGTCGGATTATCCAGTATACGAGAATATACAGATTATAGGGTTGCTATACAAGATGCAGATGTTTATTTAACTATGCTTCTTGATTTGAACAATATGGGTGCACTAATGAGGCATGTTATGACAACAGCACTGACTAATCCACAAAAGTACAGAGGTCTTATGGATCCTTCTATCGTTACTGGTCAATCAGAGTATGATAGCTATTGTCAAGATAGCAATAAAATATACCAAGATGCTGTTAAATCTTTACCAAATCCAGAACCACCTGATGAATACAAAGGTATATTATAAATCTTTGATAAATGATGTACGCAGTTTTTTTGTATTGTTAAATATTAATTTACTAAAACATCAATTTTTCTAAATTTGCAGAATGTGCATCTTTACAAGAACATTTAGAACATACAACCTTTTTGGAAGAATTAATGTTTTGGACTGTTGCCTACGAATTTCCACAAAAATTAGTATGCTTATTATTAAATATGTTACCTGAACCTGATTATAAAGAAGCTTTAACTCGTGCATTTGTTCTGCACTATAGCAGAATTTCTATGATGCTAGAACGTTCTGCAGACCCAGATACTCTTAGCAATAGGGTTGTGCATGTTAGCGTACAGGTAATTGTTATTAATTCTGATATTTTTTTATGGTTCTTTTCAATTCAATTAATTTATAACTAAACTGGTTCCTTTTTTATTTTAGTTATTTAGTAATGAAGGTCTTGCATTGAGGATGGTTGATCAATTGAAATTATTACATGTAATGGTTATTAGTTTGAAATATATGATGAGTAAAATATTAATCCAAAATACATTACATGGTATGTATTTTATATAAGTATGAAATTATTTATATAGTTTATTTATCCATATATGTTACAATGTAAAATATTACATTATTAAATTAAATTAATTTATTTGGATTATTTATATTGCTTGTTTATATTGTAGATCCGGATAAAAATTTTCATTATGTCGTTGACTGTGCACGCCAAGTAATGAAAGAACATTGCTACTGGCCTCTTGTGTCAGATTTAAATAATGTTCTTTCTCACAAACCTGTTGCTGTAAGATTTATGAGTGATGACACGCTTTTGGAAATGTGGTTTGATTTTCTTTCTATGTTTCAAGGTATTACTAATATATTCAATTATCTATTACAACAGATAGTTTTTGTCTTTATGAAGTGTAACTTATTTTAATCTCTTTTTCGTAAAGTAAGATTTACATTTTCTATGCAATTTAATAAACATCTTCTTTTCTTGACAATTGTTCTTATCGAAAACCTTAATAATGTTGCATTAAGGATAGATTCTTTGGTATTATATTATTTAAAAGAGATTTTTAAAGCAAGAACAATCTGTATTCTGTTCAATGTACTTATATCCTAAAAAATGATTTTACTTAATGAGAGTAATTGTATTGCGTTTATTGTAGGAATGAACGTTAATCAGAGAGAATTAAGTCAACATGTTGAATTTGAACCCAATACATATTATGCGGCATTCAGTGCTGAATTGGAAGCTAGTGCTTATCCAATGTGGGCATTAGTTTCACATCTGCGTGGACCTGAAAGTGCAACTCTTAGTAGAAGAGTTCTTACATTTTGTCTTATAGCTTTGCAAGATTGGTTAGATGGAGTGAATTATACTCATCCTAACGTGGTAATGATCCTTTAAATTATTTTTTAAAATCATAAATGTTTGTCGTCTCGCGGATAATTGTTTTGCGGAACATAAAACTTTTCGCTACTATAATGACTATAATCGCTATTCACGTACGACGGGCAACTAAAGTTGCTCGACATATATAACATTTACTAAAATAGTGAATATACATTTGTTGATGTATTTATGTTTTGTTTTTATAGCATATTATTCGTTGTCCTGTTCTTTTATTTTTATTACTACTATTTTAATTTTTATTATCAAAGAAAATTTCAAGGCATAAAAAGCAAATTCGATTTGTCAGAGACTGTCCGCGTGCAAATTGTACACCTACGGCATGCAATCCTGTTCAGCAGTGGTAGTCCTGGCAGCTAGTTCTCCTTAACGAAATAATTAAATTTAACATATGATCCAATTTGATTAGTCTGGATATATTTTTACGTTTAAATTGAATTAAATAATGAAGTAGCATTGCAAGTATTATTAAATGTAATTGTGTTGCATAACAGACTAGACAATTGTTTTTAGGTTTAAAATATTAATTATACTTCATTTTTTGTTTCAGAGTGATAGTCTACAAGTATCATTTCATCTTCCCCTTCATAGATACTTCGCAGTATTTATGTGTCAAGCAGTTAGACAGCAAGGTGTAACGCTTCAAGATTTGTTACCACCCACTGACATGCTTCATCTCCTTATGATGCATCCACTGCGAGTTCAGGTAAGTTCTAATTATTTTTATAAGATATGCTTATAAAAGTACTCAATAAAATGAAGAGATTAACTTTTATGAAGGTAAGGTTAAAGATATATCTATAAAAAAAAATTCTAGAATTAAAAAATAGCATGTCTATTTTACAAAATGAACATGTGTTATAATAACACATAGTATTTTATACATGAGCAAACATTGCACAATTTATACTTAAATTTTTTAAAAAGAAAAAAATTTATAAAGACGACCTAAACAATATTACTGTTCTTTTTCTTCTTCTTATTATTATATATATTTATACTGTTATTTATTCTGTTCATAATTTTTTAATAGTTATATACGTACAAAATTAATAGTTTTAAAACAATTTTTTTATAACAAGAAAGACAGGATAATGCTTATTTATATGAATTAGTATTATAAAAGAAAAATAACACTATCATTAAACTACATTTACGATTATTCTAGAGTAATATTAATTACTTAAAGAAATTGTAATACAAATTAGTTGAGTACTGCTGTTATTTCATTAAATGTTTCAATAACGGGTGGTGAAGGTGGTAGGTCAGTATGTAGATGTGGAGCAAAATTATACGTTATCAATTTTAAAGCAAGAAATCCTCCAGAGCCTGACCTACCCTTATGAAAAATCCCAGCACCTGCTATAGGTACTGGTGGGTTTGGCTCCACTGGTTGAATGTCTAAAAATGGTATAGTACTCTGTGCAGCATCTTTTTCGCGATCACTAGGAGCGAAGTTTAAATACTGATTTACACCCGAATCAGAGATATGTTGTAATTCTGAATGAATTGGAATATCTGGATTCTTGAGTTTTAATTCCGTCCTAGAATAGTTTAGGTATAAATAGATATTCTTTGAATTAAATACCATCTAGAAAATCTAATTTACCTGTCAGTAATGTCATTACTTATCCAATAACTTTTTTTTTCCGGTTGTATCAATTTGCCTGTTGTGAAATTGAATGGAGTTACCATTATTTCCAAGTTTAAGCGAGAACCGATTATACGTAGCTTTATGCCTAGAAATGTTTAATAAATTAAAATTATTCAAGATAGAAATATATAGCACGTGATAAAAGACATTTAAATTTTATATAAAATACCTGTTAAAAGATGATTTTCAGGAGATTTTAAATCATCCATATCGATTGCTCGTTTTTCCCACACTATAGTATGATAATCGATTTCATTCTTAATATTAGAATCGTAAACAGTATATGCATCTACTGGCTTCCACGCTATAGTAGTTGAATTTATACCTCCACGTGGAAGCAGTTCTCCTTCTTGAATTTGAATATGTATTACTTGGTTTAATTTGGTTAATTTGATTCCTGTTATTACTCTACAAATTTAAATATAATTAATTTGTGATTAATTTATATAAGAGTATTTATATAAAAATAAGGAATTACATTATTACCTGTTATTTTTAATATCTGCCATAACTGGCCGTAGATTAAAATATCGATCTGAGTTTGAATTATGATCATCACAATAACAAAAACAATAACTGCAATGCCAAAATAGCCAACGCCACCAGCTATCAACTTTAGTAAGAGATTTTTGGCAAGTCTTCTTTTGTCCATATGTTTTACCATTTTCATATTCTATGTACTCATATCGCCTTGAACTAGTTTTCTACTTAATCATAGAGAAAAAAGAAATTGTATGTATCTGATAAATAGTTTGAACAAAAGTAACAAATGTACATACCGAAGGACAGATCCACATATCAGAGTCAATATATTCACAATTTAAAAGTTTACCACCACATGTTCGTTGTTGCGCACAGATGTGATTATCATAACATCCATAGACTTTTGCATATCCATAATAGGCACAGTTTTCTCTACATGTAGAATCACTATTCATATCAACTTCATTAACAATATATCCTTGAAACAATTGTTTTAGCTCCATATATGTCTTGTCTAGAGAGAGAAAGGGAGAGAGAAAACGTATATTTAATAATTTACCAGTTTAAAACAGTGTTGTTATAATTCCTATTAAAGTAATATAATTATTGGATGTACCCGACTCATGTTTGGTTGGATCACATCTCCAAAATTCCTGAGGAGCAAAAGCCATTGCAGTTTTTACTGCCCTTAATGTTTCTGATGTTCTTTCAGCATATTGCTGCTTTAATAAATCCAATTCTTCATTAAAATTTGAACCTAAAATATAATTAATAGAAATATATATTTTAAATATCAAATATGTAGTAAATGTTTTAAATAATTCATATTTTTATGAAAGAAGATATACCATTGATATATAATCGCAATAACATATAAGAAAATTGCATTATTGTATATCCTTTAATCTCTGTAAGTGCAATAGTATTGTACAAGTTGAATAGTAATTGTTGTGGAGATTGTTGTTCACTACAGATCTGGGATGAAGCTTCCTGCATATACAGACAAACAAAGATTCATATCACAAAAAACAGCTTAAATAATACGTTCTTTATAGTTTGAAGTTTCAGTACTTTTAAATAGTTTATATAGGAACAACGCAGATTCTTTTTAAATGTTTTCTAACATCATTTACATTAAACACACTACCTGATAAGCTGAAATGAATAATTTTTGGTTCACAATATAGTCAGATATACGCTGTAATGCTTTAGGTATTGATGCATTGGGTTCGTTTAAAATAGTTTTTGCAAAATTTGTCAGTCGTTTCATATTAATCGTTATATTTCGATCCACAACTTCATATTGCATTTCTCTAAATATCATGTACAATTGATCTATGCCTGTTGTTTCTTGTTGTGTTCTCGCCCAAATCCATAATGAATTTAAAGAATTTAAATGGATCTGACGATTATTTGGAAATAACTGTTCAATGTGGTTACAGAAGTTTTTATAAAATTTTATAATATATAAATATATATCAGAATCATTAGCTGAGGTCCATTTGGGATTATCCAATTCCTTTTTCAATGTTACTTCAAGCTCGAGCAATTCGTGTCTTAACTCGTCGATCAAGGAAATGTCATTCTTACTGGCACTTTTTATCGTCCATATTCCGAGCAAGAAAACCAAACACATCAATGACTTTAACAGTATCATTTTTTCCTCCTTCTCGTAGATTCTTAGGTTTTACAACAGGCCACAATTCACAATGATCTTTTAATAATACCGAATTAAAGACTTACATAAAAAATTTTATATTAGAGATCTCGAAAGCGCGGAATACTTCCAAGGTTTAGATACCGTCGTTAGCATTACATACATCAGATGGAAAATAAAGGTTACTACGTGATAGTTAATACTCATACATCGGCGATCATTCGTCGATCTTTCATGGTAGTTAAAATTGATAAAAATCTAGTCACTTCCTGTTTAATAATATATAAAATAAGAATACATATTCAAATTTCTTTCTGCGACGTTTCCTTTACTGTAGAATTAAAGCAGTCATGTAATTATGGAATATACGCGATAAAAAATTTGAAAAGCGTTCTAAATTCTTAAACTAAATGGTATAAAATAAAGAAAAAATCCATATAGAGACACGTGATAAATTTTTCGAGTATACATACATTTAATTATCTGTTATTGGATTGCTAGGACGTTCAAAGTCGATCTTTGTCAAAAATTAAATATATTTTAACCAATATTAAATCTTACACTGATATTATTATGTTCAAATATTTTGTAGCACGTCTGGGTTAATTTCATAATCAAATATTTAATGGAACCTTAAATAATCAATGAAGATATCTTATGTTTATTCAACTTGTGATTTATTTTTACGACAGATGCGAATTATATAATTATGATTGCTTTGTTTTTCGTCTACAATTTGTACGGTTTCGTAAGCGATATTTTAAATAGTGGTAATTTAAAGCAAAATAATTAATAATAACATATATTCAATGTATGAATAACAAGGAATTTAATTCTTTTCTACAAAAATTCTGTTTAAAACAATAGGTAATATATTATACAAGTATTGTCACACTACTAAAGAGACAAAGAGACTTTACTCATGTTGCACCGCGCGACTTATAAATGCATAAACGTTTATACGACGCGACGAGAAACGTGAGAATGTTTAGCATTCTTTGCGTCTTTATCATATAGCTTCCTTTTTATTTTTATTTTATAAAGGAAGAAATCATATTGACGTTCACAATTTTTATATCGCGCATTTATTTATTTATCTTTTTTTTAAAGCTGAAATTTCGCGAAGAATCTTGAAAAAGAAAAAAAGAAAAAAAAAACGAAACGCGATCTTACAATTTATCGATTACTTTACAAGCATACTGCTTGGCTTCTTTTAAAAACCT
Organism: Dolichovespula saxonica; assembly: GCA_911387935.1. Taxonomy (NCBI): domain Eukaryota; kingdom Metazoa; phylum Arthropoda; class Insecta; order Hymenoptera; family Vespidae; genus Dolichovespula; species Dolichovespula saxonica. The sequence goes on along the minus strand of OU426993.1, from coordinate 14,286,290 downwards.
TATTTAATTGCACGTTAAACTTATTTGCGATATTTACTTTGCGATTAATATTATTATTCTAGTATTTTTGTAATTTTTTTTATTTATTTATTTTTTTTTTCTAGAAAATGACCGACGATATGCGTAAGCACTTTTTTCACGAAAAACTCGCGAACACTCCTTTCAAATGTTTCAAACTAGACTGGGGAGAGATTTCTCGTTTATTTCTCATCGTTTCACTCTCCCCTCTACTTTTCTCGAGTAAGTAATGTTATTATGTATCCCGCGCATGTCCCTCATACCATTCTCATTCTTTCTCTTTCTAACTTCGTTGAACTACGTTGTATGGATACAGCTTGATTCAAAAATTGTATGCATCCGAATTATATACGTAGAACTAGAATATTTTCTAGTTCAACTAGAGATACGAGATCGGTATACGATTATTGATGTGCAAGATGATTGAACGAGTTCCAAAGATCAAAGTCGCCTTATCTTTTCTTCTTTTCTTCGATGATTTATAGTAAAAAATAGAGTAGCGTATATATACAACAGGCTTTTTTTTAGGGGTAGTGAGAGGTTTTATGGTTAAAGATCATTCATTTCTTCTTTTTTATAAATCGTTTTTCATTCGTTGCCATTATTTGATTCTAGTTTCTTATTAGATTTTTAAATGGCTTCTATTTTGGAATGGAATACGTAGCAGTATAATATAGTTATTACTTTATAACGTTCATACGTTAACTTACGTCGCTTCACGCGATCGAAAATATTATATAAATTAATTATATTTAATTCTTTTATTTAATATTTGAGGTTTTCTTGTCTTTTGCTCGAGTCAAAGATGTGTTCCAACGAAGTGAATTGCGCAAAATATGATTAATTGCAAAGTTTGCAGATTGATTATTGTTTACTATTTACTCGTATCGAAGCATTTTTAGCATATAATATCTCATAAAAGTTTTTAAAAAACATTGATATGTTTAGATATTTTCATGACGTTCCAGTTATTTTTTTTTTTGTTTTAATCCCTCGAACGATGGCCGATATATTTTTCTATATCTGATAGCTCGTTCATGGTCAGGGATTATCAGAGTCGATTGGGTGACAGGATATTCGTTCATTTGTCGATCTTTCGTGGTAGTTAAAATTGATAAAATCTAGTCGCTTCCTGTCTAACAATATCCATATAAAATAAGAAGAATATATATTCTCCGATTTTATATTTGATTTAACTTAATATCACTATAATGATCGAATAATTTAATTGTTATACGAATGTATTTATGCATTTTTTATTTTCAAAATTAATGACGATACCACGGGTAAAATAACTCCGAATTTACGAATACTTATTTTTATTTATTTATTTTTTTGCTTTCATAAGGTGCATATTGCTCTCCACGTGAACAATTTAATGTCGTTCAAAAAATTCGTTAAAAAAATTCCAGCGTTATAATTGTCAGATTTTGAAAAGTTTCTCTCCTATCTCGTTGAAACTATACCATTCGTTCATTCATTCATTCATTCATTCATTCATTCATACATATGTACGTACGTACGTACATCATGAAAATAGCACGAAGAAACACAGAGCTATTTCTCTTGCGGACTTACCTTCATTTGATTTGAAAACGAGATGATAATACTTCTATTGTATAGCTGTGATTCAGTTGGTACGACTAAACGATGAAGTGTTTTCAATACATCCGGAAGAGCACCTAAACTAGGCGAGATACTGTTTTTTGCAAAATCCTCGAGCGTAAACCTTTCGTATGTTTCAGGCGCGGTAGCATATTTCACAAAGACATTGTAAAGGTCATTGATCTGACCGACGTAGTGATCGAAATCACGAAAATTTTGTTCCATAGATAACTTCTTTGGTAAATTATTCGTCAGTTGCTCTAATACTTTCTGCGTTCTTGCTTGGGTTCTTTCCTCGTAAATATCAAGTTTATGCGACACCCGGTTTATACGATTTTTCAGTTCCTTCTCTATCCTCTTTACGAATGGAATATTATCTTCCGTACCGGGCACAGCGTCCGAGACAATGTCCAAAGTTTCGAGTAAACCATGTATGGTTTCATGGCCGAGTCTAAGTATTTCGCTTATATCGCCGAAGGTGAAATCTCCTAAGCTATCGTTTGGTTGAAAATGAAAGGATATAAGAATAATTAAAATCATTGAAACCACTTTTCCGCTCCATTTTCTCGTCATTTTCGAACAGTTCCCCTGTGATAATATCTTCTTCTACGACTCTTCGGCAAATAAAGTTCCCTTATTTTCTTCCTTCCAATTCGTTCCTTTCGATTCTTAATCGATATATCATACACTTGTCAAAGTTAATAAATGAAATGATACAAGATGGCATGAAGATTTATAAGAAAGAGAAAAAGAGAAGTGAAGAACATGGCATCTGTTACGTTGAAAGGACCGTTGCGAACTGACGCGGTGCCACCTCGTGCGAGATTCATTCTTCCTAAACTACTTCGGATTGGTGGACATATTGAGAGATTATTATATTGGGTTGTTGGAAAGTTCGTAACATATTTTTTAACATATGTTGATTAAGGCATTCGTTGGTCGTCATTCGTTTTATTTCTATATAATTTTAAAAAAGGATAATTCTAAAAAATAAATTTGAAAAAGCAATAAATTGTATTACGCGTATAACGACGCTAAGAGATGATGATTAGGAAAATGCATTTTCCGCATTTAACGTTTTATTATCATCGTAAGAATAAAAATGTATTTGAAACAAAGAAAAATCGAGAAATATTTACGGTTTATGGAAATGACGATATTGGTAAAAAATGTATGGTCTTCATATCTCAAAACCACTCTGACCGATCATCCGTCATTAAAAATGACGAAATAAAGACGTTAATCGAAAATAATCCACGATATCCTACTCAAGACATTGACGAGATGTCGAGAATACGAGTGTTTGAAATTACTTGAATACTTATCAATCATTATGATGTATGGGTATCTTGATAAAGAAAAACTTAATGGATAGTATTTCTGTATGAAATTCACTATTAAAATATAATGTATAGATAAAGATCTGACAAAAATTTTATACCTTGACTGGGATCTTTTATCTCATCAACATAGTATTATCCAATTATTACTTATTAATCTCCTTCCAAACCTTTTTTCCAAGAATAACTTTTTTTTCCTTACAAAACCATTTAAGATTATTCATTTTGGCAAATAATCAAAAGGTTCTTGAGAAAGGAATAATAAAGTACCTGAAAAACGGCGAAAAGTCATTGAAGAAAATAATGAGTAAAATATTTATTTTTCACAAATATATCAATTCTGAATTTTTCTTAAATTTTGTTAAAAAATTTCCAAAAGGACTCAATATTATAAGATTTCAAGGAAATGAAAGTAACGTGTTATTTTTTTTTTTAATTTTTGTTTAGAGGTATTTTAATGTAGGATTGAAAGAGAAGAAATGTATGTTCTTTTTATCATAATTTAAGGAAAAGGTTGACAATTTGAAATATCTTTATGAAGCTTTCAATCAAAATATTCTTAATTGTCAGTTGAAATAATTTAAAAAAATTAGTTGCCAAACAAGAATCATACATAAATTCTAATATTTAAACATAAAATTATCTCTTTTTAGGTGGCATTTTCTGAAATTTTAAATGGATTATGGGTACGTAATGGACTGCAAATAAAAGGACAAGCTATGACATATATACAATGTAATTTCTGCAATTCAATGGTTGATGCAGATTTGTATTTATTGCAAATTTGTGCAACAAAACTACAGCCAGATGTTTTTCTGAAAACTGTTATTGAAAAGTAATATATTTTTTTTTCTAAAGTTTGTAATTATTTCTATATAAACATGCAATATAATATATTTTTTATTTACATAGATTTCATGTACGAGAATGGATGAGTCTGAGTTTATATCATGCACCTCAAAATGAATATTTAGAAGGTGAACATGACACTCTTATGTTAGAAAGCTGTTTAACATTTTTAGCAACTCTAGTTAATGTACGAACGAATTTAGGTATGTATATATTATTATTAAGTATGTAGTACTTTTATTATATCATTATTTGTGAAAATTATCTTCAGGTTTGTCTGACCCTGAAATGTCCTGTCTTGAAATGGTTACTTTATTATGTATGGGAGATAAAACTCATAGTCAGTTAATGGAATTAATGCCAGAACGGTGTGGCACTACACAGAACAGAGATTTTGAATCCGTTTTAGCTGAAGTATGTTCTGTTATTTTTATATAGCTCTTAATATATTATCTCTTTTTCTATTTGTATATAATTACTTTATAGGTAGCACAATATCGAGCTCCAAATCTCGAAGCTAGTGGATATATGCAGCAAGGCATGTATGGCCCTAAACCACGAGTTTGGGATGAATTATTTGATCCATTACATGTTTTACTAAGGGCTGTTCATCGAAGAGATTTTCAAATATCTATGGATCGTTTTACTGAATAGTAAGTTTAAAAATTTAGTAATGTGAGGCATATCAGCAAAATGATAAAATTTATATACAAATATATACATAATCTGATATTGTATTATTTAGCGTAAAGCAATCAGGCAAATTAAAGAATAATGCAACGCCATGGCCACCTTTTCGATATCCTGCACCAGTTTCACCAGATTATGATGATCCACGTCTTGTCCTACGTACTAGAGTATTTCATGCTATGATATTTATAATATTATATAAGGCTGTGAACGGACATAATATATCAGAGCATGTTATGGCATTAGCCATTTATCTACTAGAAATGGCAGTTGTTACTGCAGAATTACCTAATAAGTCTGTAAGTTACATAACATTTTATTTTAATAGTTATTAACAAATTTAATAACAAAACTTTATTTTAGTAATTATATAAAAAGCTAAGTACTTAATTTTATTTCAATTGATTATTTAGATCAACCCTTTATGTCAGTATATGGGTGCTAGTTCAATTCGTACGATTAAAGATATGGACTTAGCAAGCTGGTATGAAAATGATAATTTATCAGAGAACTTGAGGACTGTGATACCTCAAGTAATTCTAGTCCAAGAGCCAGAACCAAATAGTTCAGATAGTAAGAGTAATTTTCTTTGAATTAATTTTTTAGAATATATTATTAAATAATAATCGTTCAGTTATATACGTACAATATTTATACATGTATTTTAGGTGAATTTGAATGGGAAATTCAAGGTGAAGCCACTGAAGTTACTACTACTTTAATGTTAAATGATGGATCTGAAGAAGGTTCATTGGAAGTATTGGCTCTACCATCAGTAGAATCAATTAATGATAATAATGATTTATCGACCACTGTAAATGTTGGTTCTCTTCCAGCTCTGCCACCAGCAAGTGGTAAGTTATAATTTGTACTTTTTAAACAAAAGGGAAGGGAATCTTAAGAAATGATTTGGTAAACATACTCCTTTGTATTCAAAACATTTAAAAACATTTAAATTTGACCTTAGTACCCAGATGAATTATAATATTAAATTTTGTACATTATTTGAAATATTTATAATATGGGTGAATGTGAACATTCAATTTGACCTTCCGATATTCTAACCAGACTACCAAATACTCCCTTTAACCACGTTTAATTTTAAATATACTTTATTGAGTTTATCTTTACATACATAAATAGTATTTTTATATTTTATATAAATTATGTGGATTTTATTATAGATTTACGTATTAAATTTATAATTTTTTACGAAAAATTTAAGATAAGATAGTAGTAAAAGCTGTAAACAATAATAATTTGAAACAACTATTATTTGCTAATATTGTTTAGCATCAGAAATAGCTTAGAAACATTACTTACTTTAGAAAATAGTTATGTTTTGCATATTCTTTTTTCTTCTTTTTTTTTCTTTTTTTTTTTTTTTTCTTATATTTTAGTCGACTTTGACATGGCAATTATACCTGAAGATGGAATTGTTGCTATACAACATGGTAACATTGAAGGTGATTTAATGCCACTACAAAGAGCTTTACCACCATCCACTGAAGAATCCATGGCCCTTGCCCTTGAATCACCTCCTTCACCAAACAGTATGTTGTTTTTAATTGTATCCACTCTGTCACAATTCTCTATCCTTACTATAATAATTTATAATTCACTGGAATCATTACAAGAGAATTATTACTTTTTATTTTTAAATAACAATAGAAAATCCTTTTTAACACTTTATTGTCTACTCTTATATCTGGGTAAATAGTATATAACTTAGTATTTCAAAAGTACCTACTAAAACATTCCTTCTACAAAAGAGCTGACTTTTAACAGTATCTATAAGTCAAAGTTTTTTGATAAAATCACAAATATTATATGAAAATGTGTAACCTGTAAAAAACCCAATATTATTTATGTTTAGTTATAAATTAGTAGCAAACTAATTTATATTTGTAAATTTTAGTTAATCAGCAATTTTACCAATAATTAGAATTTGCTTAAACTAGACAAATATGAAATAAATATTATGTATCATTCTCTTTTTTATAAATTTCACACTTACATATGAAATTAAGACATTCATTTTTAGTATCATTTATATTTTAGTATCATTTTCATGATATACAAAATAATTTTTATTTAATTATAACTAGATACAGTTGGTGGACAGCCTGCATTACCGCCTGTACCTCAACGTCCTGCTGTTATGGCTGGTAACGAAATAATTAGTACACAAACGATGTATTCACGACTTAATACTACTGGAGCAACAACGACGGACATTGTTCCATCAACGTCAAACATGCATAAGCATTGCAAGCGAAGAGACCCTCAAGTAAGTGTCACTTTACTATATTTTTTATATTTTATATTTTTAGTTTATTCTTCTCTTATACTTGATACTAATGTAAATTCTTTACTAGGCTGGGCCACAAACTGTGAAAGTAGGTGAAAGCATTATTTCATTGCTTTTGAAATTACATTCTCAGTTATCAGGAATACCAGATAGTTATAATCCTGACCAAAGTGTAATGGTAGATAGTGAAGCAAGTAGTAGCACTGCTACACCAGCAAAAGAATCTAGGATCGGGGATGGCCCATTCTTTATTTCACAACTTCTTAAGAAAATTGCAAATTTAGACCCCATGTGTAAAGATACTATTATAGAAAGCAGAAATAAATTATGGCCACGTATGCAAGATTGTGAGGATGAACAACGTGAAAAGGAACATCGAGAAAGAGAAGAAAGGCGTAAAAGAGCGAAAGAAAGGCAACAAAAACTTATGGCAGAATTTGCCAATAAACAAAAACAATTTATGGAAAAAGCAATGAAAACGGGTAAGGATTTATTCTTCAAAAACAAAGAAAGATTATTTTTTTGCAATTAATATTAATGAAACGTTCATGAAACATATTAAATATACAGATGAAGCAGGTGTATCAGGAATGGATTGGGATCAAGAGGATGATACAACAAAATTGACTAGACAAAAGGAATATGATTGTGTAATATGTAATCAAACTACACCAAGTAGTGAAGATAAACCCATGGGTCTAGTTGTACTAGTACAGGTAATGTATGATATATAAAATTCTTTATTTAATTTTTAACTATATATATATATATATAGTACGAAAGGATCCTCTCCATTTAATATTAATTTAATTACAGGCAACTAGTGTTATTGGTCATGGAAGAAAACGATCAGACAGACTTATTTTGCCTACATCCGATGAAGATCCACCTATACCAAAAGGTGACACGCATGGTGCTCATTTTGATCATAGAATAGATGAATTAAATCGACATTTCGATACGGTAAGTCATTTTTTCTGTGTTTTATAAATTTAAAAACTAAAAGAACGTAATTCAATTAATGTAATATATAAATTTAATTTATATATTACAGTTTTCATGGTTACTATCCGTTAATTTGGGTTGGGAAGGAGGTGTTCATGTACAGACATGTGGTCATCATTTACATTTAGATTGTTTAAAATCTTATTTGCAATCGTTACAAAGTCAACAAAGGCAACCAACTCTAGCAGTTGATACAGGCGAATATTTTTGCCCGCTTTGTCGACAATTAGCCAATTCCGTTTTGCCATTATCACCGCAATTAGGAGAGTGTGCAGCAGTAGTACGATCTTATCAAGCCTCTCCGGCAATAATACTTTCAGAATTAAATAACCTTTTAAAAGAGATACAACGAAATCCAGTAAGTGTTAATTTGTTATAAGGGATTTTTTTTCTTTCTTTTTTGAAATTTCCGATAGATTTAACATCTTTGATAATTATTTCATATTTTTAGGTCTCATCAAATTTAGCTGTAGCAATGGGAAAAGCCATGGAAGATATGACAAGTTGCACATATTTAAAATATAAGCAAAAGAACTGTTCTCCTAGTCACCAAAGCTTGTTCCTTTTTGTAACTTCTATAGCAAGAACTAATTTTGAGGTTGAACTCGTACAACGTGGTGGATCGTTATATGTTCCTTCGCCTAATTCTATACCTTTAACACCAAAACGTGACTGTATCGGTATGATTGGTTGATAATATTCATTTTTTTTTTTTTTTTTTAATAGCTCTTTATGGACGTATAATAACAATTATTTACTATTTATATATCTTCTTAATTATCGCCCACTGTTATTGCAGTTGCTCTCCTTCATGTTCTTGCAATGCACGCAAAAGTACTAACGACATGGCCGGTACATCATACTTGGCAACAATTATCGGGCATACCTGCGGAGCCCTGTGCACCGCTCGCATTAACTCCACATGAAAGAGAAGTTCCATTGTTACTTAGAGATCCAACCGCCCTTCTTATACAATTTATATTATTACTTCCACTACATTTGGATCAAGGTAAATTGTATAAAACCATATTGAATTATTTTTTTTATATTATTATATCGCAATTAATTTTTAGCTTACTTCTCGAGCGTTGTGAAAGTAATATACAACTTGCTATACTATCAAGTCATAGTGCAGATAAGCTGTGACCTTTTACAAGCTGAACGAAATACAATTCTAAGAAGAGGCCAGTGTGGCGAATGTACCGCAACTTCTTTAGAGATTATATTGTGCAGAGTAATTGAATATTTTAGTGACAGTGATCTTTATCGTACAGACGAGGCTATTCATAAACCATCAACTTCATCCTCTGTATCTTATGCCAGAGTTAAAACGCATTGGATCGAACGACAGGTAAGTTGTAAATATTATTTTAAAAAATATTATACAATTATTATAGAATTATTTAAAAACGTATAGATGTACATTTGGATTTTGGCTCTTTTCATATTTATCATTTTTCTTTGCAGATACAGTCTTTATGCTTACCATTTTTAAGAGTGGCCGCATTACTCCGTTATCATCTATATGAACAACCATTGCCTTTTGTTAGGTCACGGCAATTTGAATTTGTCAAATTAGTGTATTATTTAGAATTAGTTGCAGAAGGTATGGATTGGGATAATTTCAATTCAACGGTGGCACTAAATTGGCAGGACGTTGATACAAGTATTTCGGTTCCTCGTCTATGGTGCGATCAGTTACTTGCTTTTGTTAATAGAAGCGATGCAGCTAGAAATTTAATAAAGGAACAGCATGTATCTTGGCAAATACCAAAACTGCTCAATCTCCCAAGAGAATATGAAAAAATCTTTACGGTAAATAATAAACATTTATAATGTATTATATCAATATTTTTTTTTGTTTCTGCGGATTCATAAATTAATTTCCTTTTTTTTTTTTTTTAGTATTATCATGAACGGCAATGTCGTCAATGTCATTCAGTTCCTCAGGAAATTAGTATTTGTTTATTATGTGGTGCTATTGTTTGTCTAAAGCAGAACTGTTGTAAACAGATGAATGTGTGTGAAGCTGTTCAGGTATATTTCTTTTAATATCCTTAACTAATATTATTATTGATCAAAGCTAAAACGATCGTATGATTTTTTTAAATTCGCACGTATCAAATATTTGTTTATAGCATTCGATTGATTGTGGCGGCGGAACTGGCATATATTTAGTGGTAACGTCAACTTATATTATTGTAATTAGAGGTCGAAGAGCTTGTCCATGGGGATCTTTATATCTTGATGCATTTGCAGAAGAAGACAGAGATCTAAAGTAAGTATTAGGGCACATCATTTTATTATTATTTTTTTTTATTACTTTTTGAAGATTTTGTCATAGATTTTATTTAGATACTTTTCTAAATAATTTAATTGAATCTTAATAATTGTCATAAAGTAAAGTTGAATCATTCTCATTTATGCAGGTGTGGTAATATATATATATATATATATATATAAACATTTTAGAGAGATGTTTATTTAAAAAGTTAATATAATATTTCTTCCCATTTTTATAGACGAGGTAAGCCCTTGTATCTCAGCCAAGATAGGTATCGATTATTGGAACAACAATGGCTAGCTCACAGATTTGATCACACGAAAAAAACATGGGTCTGGCATCGTGATTCTCTGTGACCTTCCATAGTACTGAATGCTCATAAATTTGAAACGAAGTCAAGACTCATTTAACTTGTTTATTATTACGCAATCTCTCGTTTACGATAACAACGCTTAAAGGATAAACAGGTTGTTCAAATACTTTACGAATATTATATTTATTATGATGCAATTGATAAGTAGGCATGACAATGAATGAAAGTATTATCCTACAATGGACACTGAACTAAATTGTCTACAGTCACAATTCTTGAATAATTATATCGAAGACGTATGTTTGAAATCGAGCATTGTATATTTTATTTAAATACATATATAAATATTACGTCCTAATAAGAGGAGAGTACTTATCTAGCATCTAGTGTTTGTACTTTATAGAGGATTGATAAAATTTTAAGTGACAATAGCAATTTAGAAAAAAGAAGATAAACGTTAAAATTTGTCCGAATAATTATTTGTGCAAACAAATTATGGAACATTTAATCAATATGACTTATATTTGCATCTTCTTGGTTATAATATTCATAGGCAAATCTATTAAATTTGACTTCTCTAAATGCAATGCATGTTTTCCGAATTACATTATTGGAATAATATATAAATAAATTTAATATAAGCTGGATCAATATTACGAATAAATTTTATATTTGGTCATAATATTATAAAAAATATAAATCATTGATAAATTAATGATAGAAAACATAAGAAACAAAACATACTAAAAGTGTATCGTGTTATAAATGCGATGAAATTAAAAATTAATGTCTCTTCTTTAGGTAATTTTTTTTTTATAGCTTATACATATTATAATTGGTACTATTAAAATTAATTATTTTATATTGGATATATAGAAAGGCAAAAAATTAATTTGATAATTTAAATATAATTCTATGGTTGAAGGTATAGTATAACTTTTGTAAGAGAATTGATTTATTTAAAAAGTTTCTCTTATTAATTTTGTATTTTGAAGATTTACTGAAAAATGTTGTTGTTTATTCACTTATTAATTTAATATTGTGTCTTATATCGGATTGTTAAGAATTGTTTAATTTTTATTATATAATAAAAAAAAAATAATCATAATTTATAATATAAATAGGTTTCTTGTTTAAGATGCAGGAAAGAAAGAATGTAACAATAAATAATGATTACTATAAATATTTGTTTGCGCAATAATAATTTGCTTCATATTGATGATTCAATGGAAATTAATGTAAAATTTAAATTATAATTAGAAATATATTAATATATGTCAGAAAAGAAACGTTATGAAAACGATACCTTTACATCAAACTTAGTGATCAGTATGTGTATACGGTATTTTTACGATAATAAGAATCCTAACACGGAGATAAATAACATATACAAATGATTTGCTGATTAAAGTGCTGCATAGTGCTGCTATTATAAGAATTGCTTCTTTTACAATAGATATTCGTAATTTGTAAATATGTAATAATTATAGGGTATTGCATATTGCATTATTAGTCAATGCTCAAAATCTGATGATCTGTACATAATTAATAATTATTTTTAGGAATCCTTCTGCTTATAATATAAGAACATACAATAAAGCATTATACAAAAAAGCTGAAAATTCATTAATAATGGCAATTATGAATCATGTTTAATGTATAAATACAAGTGATTCTATTAAAAAATACTAACATTTATTATTTTATCCTTTCAACGTTTTTTTTTTTTTTTTTTTTACAACAATTCTAATAACACAGTAAAGGAATAATATTTTATCAATTAATCTTACAATTACAAAAAAATGAACAAGTGTAAAGTGAGGATTTTTAAATAAATACACGAAAATCTAGTAATTTGCCAAAAAATAGTACTTATTTTTATTATATAATTTACCAAGATCCAGACGAAAAATGTGCATGACGTATTACAAATACAGGATTAAGAAAACATTATAATGTAAGGTTTATTTTTATGAAGAGGTAATTATCAGCACTTCCTCCATGCTATTTACTTTGTATTCATTTTTGAACGAGTGTGAAAAGAGAATAAAGACAAAAAAATTATTTTTATTCTTTAGTGTGCTGACTACTGGAACTGCTTGAACGTGAATGTCGTTTAAATTTTGGTTGATCTACAGAGTCAGAAGAAACATTCTGATTCTTCTTCGGTTTATCCCTATTAAAATAAGATGTATTCCCATCCGTATCATGTTGTGCATTAGACGTACCTCTTCTGTAATCGTTGCGCCTATCATAATATCTATAATTATCTCTACCAAATCTGTTAGTTCTGTATGAATCACGTCTACGAGGAGAATAATTTCTCCTACTTCTTCTATCACGACTAGATCTGCGATCGTAATCTCTATCCCTCGATCTCTGACGACCCCTTGATCTAGAGCGTCTACTGCTGCGTCTTTTGGTTCTCTCTCTCGAATCGTATCTATCGTATCGACTCGTTTCGTGTTTCGTTGACTTCTCATTTTTACGTTTTGTATCTAGCTTATCATTTGACGTAACTTCATTAATATCCAAATTTTTATTTACATTATCTTCGTTCTCTTGTACGCTTTTATTTGTAGTATTTTTTTCCTCTATTTGATCATTTTCCTTATTTTCCAATTGTTCGGGTATACAAGCGCTACCTTCAAATTTTTCCATTAAATAATTATCCTTATCAACCCGCTCTTCAAACTTATCCATTTTATCGCCATCGGATTTACCTCCTTCCTCTTCCTTTTTTAATCGTTCCTTTTCCAATTTCTATAAACAAAATTTGAATGAACGTAACAATTCATCGATATTAAATATCACAATTTTTGAAACATACCTGAAATTCATGCAATTTGATAGTACGATTTTGTGCTTGTTTCCAATGAGGCGGAGTTACACTTCTAGAACGGCTTCGCGAAGGGGTGTGATAACGCTGGAATTTGTAAAAATTAACAATAGTAATTTATGATGTATCACTTTTTAAATTTATTTTATGATGAAATTGGCATTAAGTTCCCTTTTATACAAATATTCAATCATTTTAAAAGTCTTCTCACAGATGTACCCATTCATCTATATACGACTATAGAGATGTAAAAATCATTTATCGTTTGGCTAATTTGTAGATTAGTAACATAAAACAGATTATTAAAGTGTGATACGAGATGAATTATTGTATTTTTTTACTTTTAAAGTAAAAAATCACGAATACTTACGAATACACCTCGTCCCTTAAAGACACGTCCAGTTTTTCTACGTAACCGTATACGTTCCCTGCCAAAATGTTGTCGAAATTCCTTTTGATTAGCATTGTTTGTAGGTCCTGCCCTATATAAAAATTTATTTGCAGGAACCTCGGGTATCTCATCAGGATCGATTTTCGTAACGGATACAAGTGGATGAGGCTTCTCATTTTCTTCCTCGTTTGAATCATGGATTTCACCGTCTTCTGATTTAGCCCTTTTCTTACTAATGTGTAATATAAGTATATAATATACGAAATATACAAGGTTCATGTTATGTTACAATAATAACGAGAATTATTTTAATTCTTCTTATACCTCTTTTTACTTCTTTTTTTCTTGCTTTTCTCTGCATGAGAATCGGAATCTGATTCTGAAGAGCTACGCTTTGATTCGTGTTTTTTTCCTACGAATAAATTAATTTATTTAAGAATTATTATACTACATATTCTTTATTATATACCATATATAAATTAAAATTGAGAAGTTCATAAAAATTCATATTACTAACCTTTACTTTTAGTTTTCAATACTAATTCTCCACAATTCACAACCTTAGCATCCTGCAATGGACGGGACATACGATCAACAGGTAAACCCTCAATGTGCATAACAACTTCCTGGCCAGACACTACTTCTCCAAAAACGACGTGGACACTATTAATTTTATGAGAATTCCATTAAAAATCTATACAGTATTACAATTTAATTATTTATTGTGTTGTTTACTTACTTGTCGAGGTGAGGCGCTGGTTGTGTTGTACTACAACAACAAAATATGATTAAGGTGATGAGAGATGAACAGAAAGAGCCAGCGTTCAGTGGTCATTGTGTTGTAGTAGTGGTGTGCAGACCCTTCCCTCATGACTACACAAAAACATGGCTATAGTTATTCATTCTTTCACATTTAATATTATTACTATTCTTTTCAAGATTCTCTGCAAGTCCTATGTGTAATAATGAAATGTTCCAAATACCACATTTCTTAATGGAATAAGATAAGTAGTATGATAAAACTTAAAATTAAAAATGTCTATTTAATTTTTATGTGCTTTATACTGTTCGGCATTTCTTTTTATAAACATAACAATTTGCCCAGCTATTTCAATTTAATTTTATTCCCTTTTTTGGATATCTAGTATCACCACCATCAACTAATATAGATAATAATTTTTTAGTTACTTAAAATATCATATAAATTGTTATTAAAATTGTTCCATAAAATTAAGAGTAACATGCAAAAATAATCTTAATAAATAAAAAAACAAAAATGAACTATATATATAAACAACTTTTTTGATACATTTATAGGATTTCTATAATGCAGAATGATAGAAACTATATTTCTTTTAAAATTACTTGATCTAATAGTATATGTCATCCATTGGCGGATTTAGTCTTCAAAGGGCCTGAGGCATTACCCATTTTTGGGACCCCATTAAAATTATGCATAATATATATTTTCTCACTCCAACTGTTCATACAAATGATGAAATGAGAAATACATTGTTCAAATTCGATAACAGTTGCAAATATAGAATTAAAAATAATATATCAGTTACCAGATATTAAATCAAATTTATTTTGTTTTGTTCTTATGATGCCCGAGATGCTCGCCTCCACCGCCTCTGTGTAAATCTGCCATTGATGTCATCATATACAAGCAACTTTTTTATATTCAGAAAATTATTACAAATGAGACTACAGACAAAGAACAACTTTGTCAACTGTTAATGATAAAATAGTTGATTTTGTAATTATATATGTAATATATGTAATTTGATTTACTCCATTTTAATTTACTTCTTTTCAAGAACATATTACTGTATTAAATAAAGGAATAGTCTACAATACCATCTTATATATTATAATGAAATAATCTATTGAGAAAATTATACACATGCATATACTAATATTTTTACTTACATAAAAAATTGTGACCCATTTGTATCTTTACCACGATTTGCCATTGATAATAAAAATGGCTTATTATGCTTCAAAATAAAATTTTCATCTGTAAGAATAACATTATTAACTGAAAGAGAGAGAGAGAGAGAGAGAGAGAGAGAGAGAGAGAGAGAGAGAGAGAGAGAGAGAGAGAGAGAGAGAGAGAGAGAGAGAGAGAGAGAAAGAGAGAGAATTATATCTGTATATTAAAGTAATTGCAAAAAGAAACTTTTAAATTTAATCATATATTATAACAATTCAAAGAAATATTATTAAATTATTATACAAAATATGTTGATGGGCATATAATATTGTTTATACTAAATTAAATTTATATTTTTACCTGCAAATGTACCGCCATAGATAGATTCTCCACCTGTACCATTACCTACTACAAAATCACCACCTTGAATCATAAAATCTTTTACAACTCTATGAAACACAATTCCTTTATAATGTAATGGTTTGCCAGTTGTTTTTCCAACTCCTATTTCACCAGTAGATAGAGCACGAAAATTTTCGCATGTAATGGGACATACATCAGCAAAGAGTTCAAAGATTATGCGGCCCATAGGAAGGCCACCTACTTCTATATCAAAGAAAACTCTTGGATTGACGTTGACCATGATGTTGTTTCTTTTGTATATCCTACAGAATAAAAGAAGCTAGTTTTAAAGGTAAGTTTTGATCAATACAGAGAAATAGGTTACACTGGTGAATTAGAAATGTCGTGTTAAATAAATGAATGAAATATCTGCTATTTGTAACAATTAATTAATGATTGTATGTAACTTAATGTACTACCACTATTTCGATATCCAACTATTTCTTTCTTTCTATGCTAAATATATTAGCTCGAATCGTAAAACCGTACGAACTTCACCTAAGCGTTAAGCTTCATAAACGTGGCAGAAAGTTGAAAAATAGTTTGCCAAATAAGTACGGTTATATCGAGAAGTAATGAAATATATACCGTCTATATTTTTAAACTTAACTATTTTTTTTCTAATACACTTAGAACAAAACTTATTTATTAACAATACATTACAACTACTCGAATTTGTTAAACGAAACTCCAATGCATCACCATTAAGAGTATGGAGGAATGGAAAGAGGAAATTATAGTAGTTCGTGCTTCGCATTGAAGAGGGCGATATTAGCGAGCAATTTGGTTACGCACGTAAGTTGTTATGTAGTAACATGGAAACAAGAACACAGAGCAAAAAATCTTTTGGCCTCTCGATGTTGGCAATACTATAATACGAAACGAGAGCACGAGAATGCTACTTCGATAGTAATTTCCTGTCGGAAAATAGGTGAACAGGACTATGAGATATGAATGATTGCTCTTTAAGAGATTTACATCTGTGATAATATTTTTTGGCCGCAATTATTATTATTACTCTATATGTCATTCTTATTCGTTATATGAATGGGATGTTAAATTCTACACAGTTGTTTAGTCAGATCAATTGGAAATATATTAATTACCTCTTACAGATTCTTTTACACGTTTTATCGAATTAAAGTTTTCTGTTATTTTCAATCCTGTATTATAGATATTCAAGCGAACAGTATTTGTATATGTTCGTCATCTTAATTTATCGATTTAATTCATGTGGAACCTTTTTAATTATTTACTATTAATATTAATGACATTAATTATTTAAATTAATATACATTAATTACTTTAATTATTTTAATTGAAATTATTATACGTATATATATAATTCTAATCTTCCTCTGTCTGGATCTATCTTATTACGTTTCTGACACCTCGCTTTTTAATCGATATCTTATAACATATTGCGCTTAAACAGTATATTTTTACTATACTGTAGAAAATGACAACTGACGGGCAAACATGTAGGAAAGGCATAAAGTGATTGGTGCCTTTCAACAGAAAATCTTAACAGTTTAAAGCTGCTTGTTCCGCTGAACAAGCATCTAATAACCAATTGTTTGTTTACATCAAGATAGCAATAATCCGAATGAAGAAATTAGCGTTTAATAAAAGTTCGTATTTAAATTTGTTTCTATTCACACTTATATAATATATATCATATTCCTGAATAATAATTGTGTCGCATTTATTAATAACAATTATATCATCTATGTTGACAAATTATTTGAAATTTAGGGTTTCATTTGATACCAAATTTGGTAGTAATAACTATTATCCAGGTGAAAGAAGTTATGTATTAAAATTTTTTTTATATCATTTATATATTACTCAAAGAAAATACATTGAGCAGAGTACCATTTCACTTTTAATCTAACTTAACAGTTGGTTAAAGGATTCTCTATCATATTTTTTAAGAATATAAAAATAATCATGAAAAAAAAGTAAATTATTTCATTTCATAAGAATCCTCGATTAAAATAAATTCTCGAAACTTTATTTCTAGGAACTTTAGTTAAAGCACTATATATTTTCTGCAAATGAAAAGTAAGCAAAAGCTATTGATGCAGCGAGTATATACTGCGTGAATATATACACACACGTATTTTTCTTTCCAATGGCTCTTGTATATTACTTGCTAAATAAGGGCCAATCTTCAAATATATAAATTATTAATATATAAACATTGTTGAAGATGATCACCTATTTCCTTAATAATTCTTTAAACACACTGTAAATAGATACGTAAGTTTCCGTTATAATCTTCCGCTACATAACGTACTTTGATGGTCTGTTGCTTTTTCGTATTGATAACAGCTTGAATATGTTTCTTAAATAATATATGTTGCTGCTTGTCAAAGTATCTGCGTCATGCACAGATGTTTATAGATATAATATTTATAACTGTTTTGTCAACTATATTTTTTTATTGTATTAAATTAGTTTATGATTTTTGTAAATTAGCACGAGCACGGCCTTGATTCTGGTATAAATAAATATATAGTCGTAAACAAGACTAAAGAAAAGTATAAATTTAGTGCATAATTTAAAACATAACGTATATGTTTCATTATGTAAAAAGACAAACGCTTTCCTTAATTTTACTTTTATTTTATCCTTTATAAGATGTTTGCAATAATCGTATATTTTTTTTTTCTTATCTTCAATAAATATTTTTCCCATATTGCAGTAAGAATTATATATAGTTCCCTTAACCTTCAATAGCAATTTTGTTGCATAAGGAAAAATTATTTAGACTAATAGAAAATTCGTCTCTTTATTTATAAGCTATTTTATTTATTATCTATAAATAAATAGTTTTTTTTTTTATTGATATTTAACGTAACAATATATAATTTTTCTTTTTTGCTTTACATCTCAATTGCAAATCTATAATGAAATTTTATAGAGAAGCTATATTACTTACGAATTATTTTTTATAGGTTCTTACAGATTACTAAAACAAGATGTCTTTAATAGAAGGTGTTGGTGACGAAGTTACAGATTTTTTTATTGCTTTGAGTATCATATTGGTTGCTTGGTTCGCATGGTGTTCTACAAATATTGCAGATCAACCAATAATACGCACAGTACTTATATTGCAACATCGAACACGCACAAATATTACAGAATTAAGAGAAAGTCAGCACACCAATACTCTTAATCAATCTAGTAATTTGGAAGTATCAGATGAAGTTTCTATAGAAACAAATACTATCGAAAGTAATAATTCAGAAGCAAGTTGTCCGGAAACATCTATTACAGGTATTAAGTACCAGTTGTATATCAGCAATATATATAATAAGAAGAATTAGATGATTTGAGTTTATAATTTTTAATTTTATATCTATATTAGATGCTACTGCTCCAGCAGTAAGAAGAGTACCTGAAGCTACCACTTCTGAAGAGGTCCTCATTGAGACTATGGATTCTTTTAATAATGAAGAGACAGTAGTATTAGAAAAATCTAATGAGGAAAATTCTACAGATGAATCTAATAAACCCGAGTCATTGTGTCTTAGTACAACAGGATGTACAAGTGAAAACTTGTCACCTGTCAATGCTAATGAAATTAGTATAAAACTGAAATTCATAAATGATGATCAAAAAGTAGTAACCGGAAGTCTTAAGGAAATGCTTGGAGACTTCAAAAGGTAAATTATATTTATTTGTAATACTAATTATAATGAATATATTGATATGGAAAAAATTTTATTTTACTCATAATATTTTTTAGGCGACATTTTCAAGTAGAACTTGATTCACATAAATTGGTGCGCTTAGTATTTAAAGGTCAAGTGCTTCAACCGGATAGCCAAACATTAGAACGATGTGGCCTTTATAATCATTGTGTAGTTCATTGCTTAGTACATCAACCACGGCCAGCTACAACATCATCACGGGCGCATACATTGGATGACTCATCAATTTATTTCAATCCACAGACTTTCCAAGACCTCCCTGTGGGTAATGGAATCAGCTCAGTACATAATGAATGGGACTTAAACAGGCTTTTAGTGAGCATTTTGACTCTAATCTTAGGTCTTGCTTGGTATTCTCGTTACCACTATGCGCAATTATTTACTGCGACAACTACACTTGCATTATATGCACTCACTGCAATATTTACAGTTTTTTTATTTAGCAATTTTTTCCCTGATCAAGATAGCATTAGAAATATTGAATGAATTGATGTTACTGTCTTATTATTCAAAGAATTTTGTGAATCAATTTTACTGATCATAAGTAAGTAAAAGAAATGGATCTTTAGCACTCATCTTACTTATTGATTTATGCAGAAACATTGTCAGGTATAATGAATAAATAAATAAAAAATTGTGATTTTTTTAATAGCTTGCAAATAACTTCCGGGATAAAACGAAGAGTAAAAACTCAAACAAGTGATTAATATACATGTATAATAATGTAATAAAGTATGAAGTCTTTATTGAATTATTTGTTAGCTTTAATGATTACTAATAATCTCTAAAAAAAAAAAAAGAAAAAATTCAGAAAATTTACATACCTGTTGATTATTTTATGAAAAAAGTAGCAACCAAGAGGATAGAATATGGTTGCATGCTGGTGCTTTCTTACGTTATTATTTGTTCGATTACTTTTATGTATTTGTCAATATAATTATTACTTTTGATATACCTGGTCAATATATTGGATTATTATTTTTCAAAAGATATTTGTAATTTATAAATACATTTAGAAAGTCATTACTGGCATTTGAAACTGTTAATGACTCTTAATGGTATTATTAATACATTTACAGTAATATATATATATATATGTATTAATAATACATTTAGTAAACAAAATAAATTATAAAAAATATATATACTTATCATATGTCATAGTTAAGTAAGAGTATTAAAAAAAAAAATATTTAATTATCTTATGTTGCAGCTATTTCTAATGTGAAAATATTTGCAAATGAAGTGATCCAGATGCAAGTAATAAGTCATTTTATTATAGAAATGATTTAAGTAAGTGTAACTTTGCTTTTTAAACATGAGTCATAATCACATTCCAATTGATATAATAGTACTTATTATGAAAAGAGAAAACGAAATTATGATAATCACAATTTTAATAGTGTTTCATGTTATTTCTTACTTTTTAAAAATGGAAATGATATATTTACATGTTAAAGTATATCACATGATACGTAAAATGTCTTCTTTATGTGTTTAGTACAATTAAATATTTTCTTTGTTATAATTTTGCTTGTTTTAATGTTGGTTAAAGCGAAGTATATATAATTATCTTGGAAAAAATTTATAATAGGAAAATAATACACAAAATAATGACTTATTTATAATTTTGTAAACTATTACAGAATAAAATGATCAATTATGTTATTATTTCTGATATTTCTGATATTATTGGTCAATGTTATTAATGCATAACAAAAAAATCTATGTATTATTTCAGATATGTTTCTTATATTCATGTGTTGTATAAGAAATATCTTATAGAAAACTTGAAAAATAAAGTAAATAATAAAATTGTAATTGTTTAATATAATATGAATAAATGTTTATTTATTTGATATTTTTTTGCATGTTTATTTTTATGAATCTACTTTAGTGGTTATGATCAGTTGTATATTATAATTCTATAAATTATTTCAATATCATATTACATCGCTAAACATTTATTGGATAAATGAAAATATTAGGGATTAAAATTGTATTATTTACACATTATTAATTGTTTATTTATTTATGCTTCCTTATGTACAAAGTATTTTTTTCTTGGATTATTAAGTTTTATAATGTATAAATAGTTATATTTTATAAGTTTTATGAATATAATAAATAGGTGATAATGCATGACAATAGATGGTATAAAACAATAAGTAATTTTTATTTTTGAATTATTTGTAACAAATAGAAAACATGTGATTTGATTTTATAGGAATTAATCAGGTGAATAATTTATGTTATTCATATCTTTTTGAATAATATTATTTTCAAGAAAACTGACTGATATCTATTGTTTTAGCATGTAATTCTAATATGGATGATACATTTGGAAGTGAAAATAATACAGTATCATTTGATGTAAATAAAGCTTGTATATATTGTTTTAGTGCAAGTATATCTAATGTACAATTTCCTTGAGGATTTTCTAGAAGTATAGTAGCTTTTCTTTCATTAGTAATCATATTAAGAAAATGACAATTAGGAGACTTAGAATCAGCTATTGATGGATTTGCCGGTGAGCCAATTTTAACCACTTGAATAGTTTTTTTATTTAATGAAACAATATCTGTATTATTTGTAAGTATTTTTCCATCAACATACAGGTCATAAGTAAATCCATAAATTCCAAATATAACATCTATGTTCTGTCTTAATTGTTCATATGAAATTAAAGTTGTATGTTCAAGTGTTTCTACTTCTAACAAAATTGTACCAGCAGGTTTGGTAGCACCAAATCTTGGCTTTATATTAATTAACTCGACATTAACGTATTTTGAAAATGGTTCAACTTCCGTTGTATTATCCTTAAGTGTGCTTTCTATTTTATTCTTAACAAGTATAAGTTTCATATCAATACCTTTAATGTTCTGCATTTCCTCGAGAATAATATTAGTATTATTTGACAATTCAGATATATGTTTTTGAGGAGTTTTAGTTGCATTTTCAATAAACTCTTTATGACTGAGAATTACTTTAGCTAAATTACTAGTTACATTTGGAATTTCATAATAAACAACTGCTTCATCGGATGGTACCAATTGTGCTTTCTTTCTCAATTTCTGTACTCTATTAATTATTTCTCTTGCTATTCCTTCGTTTTGCATACTTTCATCGGGTGTAATTCCTAAAAGAATCAATATGTTTCCTTCACTGTGAGCTTCATATTGCTTAGAAAGTTCTTCAGCCATTGGACCAGTAAAATTAAACATTAAGCGTAAATCACCCTCGCCAAGCTTATGACCTTGTATTATAATTTCCTTCGAAGCTACAAATTGTTGTAGTTGTTCATCTGACAATTCTTTAATAGCTTGTGTAACAGATTTAAACTCTCCTTTTAAACGTGCACCTAATATTTTATGATCAGGTTCAGCACGTAAAGTTACACCATATTTTTCTTTATCCGTTGTGGTTATTAATTCCTTTACATTTAATTCTTCGAGTATGTAGGATTTTAATGAAACAATGTCTTTCAAAACATTGTTATCTTGATGGATAACAACAATATTTGGTAAAGGATATTTTACAGGGATAGTTTTCCTATCTCTTACAATTCTGCCTAACTCAATGATAATTTGCATATAGGATACTGATTTTTCAATACTTTCATCAATTAAATGAATGTAAGGATTAGGAATCATTTGATAATGAACACTATCCATATTAGCATTACAATCAGGTGGAAGTAGTTTTGACAAGCGTTGAAACATAAATTCTGTTAAAAATGGAATGAATGGTGCATTAATTTTCACCATTGTGTAAAGTATACAGTATAAAGTATTCAATGCATTTTGGCAATCAACACTACCACTTTCACCTTTTATTCGTCTTCTGTTCATTCTTACATACCAATTAGTAAGATTATCTATGTATTTAATTAAATGCGGTACCACAGTATATAGTTTATATGCTTGCATTTCTTGTTTAAGAAGTTTCAGCAATGTTTGTGTAAAAGATATTATCCACTTATCCATTATATTATTAGAGCAACTATTAATAATATCCTTATACATGAATTTAGTTTTTTCCTCTCTTTCAAATCTTTCAATATTTTGCATTAAAAATCGAAATGCATTATACCAAGGAAGAAACACATCTTTTATTATATCCCTGACTCCTTCTTCTTTGAATCTTAAATTTTCTGCTCTAACAACAGGTGAATTTATTAAGTACAATCTAAGAGCGTCTGCTCCATACTTGTCTACAACCTCAATGGGATCAGGATAATTCTTCTTGCGTTTTGACATTTTTTGTCCATCAGATGCTAAAATTAAACCACTGGCAACAAGATTTTTAAATGGTGCTTTGCCAAAAAGTGCAGTAGATATAACAAGAAGGGTATAAAACCAGCCTCGAGTTTGATCGATGCCTTCTGCTATAAAATCTGCAGGAAAACTTTCTTCAAAATTCTTTGGATCTTCAAATGGATAATGCATTTGTGCATATGGCATGGAACCAGATTCAAACCAACAATCAAATACTTCTGGTACACGCCGTAAAGGTGGATGTCCAGGCCGTACAGATGGAATGGTCAAATGATCTATACTTTCTCTATGTATATCGGTCACTTTTGTACCAGTTAATTTCTCCAATTCTTTGATACTTCCGACGCATACAACTTCTTGACCGTCTTCAGAAATCCATAGAGGTATAGGATTACCCCAATATCTGTTTCTGCTAATTGCCCAATCTCTGGCATCTCGCAACCAATTACCAAATCTCTTATCTTTGACATAATCTGGTACCCAGTAAGTATCAGCATTGGCCATTAATAATTTGTCCTTTATAGCTTCAACTCTAATAAACCATGATGGTACAGCT
The DNA here is from genome assembly GCA_911387935.1 of Dolichovespula saxonica. Classification (NCBI taxonomy): domain Eukaryota; kingdom Metazoa; phylum Arthropoda; class Insecta; order Hymenoptera; family Vespidae; genus Dolichovespula; species Dolichovespula saxonica. Next base: position 14,261,755 of record OU426993.1, on the reverse strand, counting down.
TTATAAATTAATGGTGTATCAGATCGCCAACAATAAGGGTAACTGTGTTTAACAGGGTTGCTATGAACTAGTCTATTATTAGCTTGAAGATATTTTATAATATCCTTATCTGCATCCTTTACATATTTCTCTTTAAAATCATGAACTACGTTTGTAAAACAACCACGACTATCGATAGGACATACAATTTCTTGATCCTTTGTAATAACACCTGCATTTAAACAACATCTGTAATCATCTTCTCCAAAATAAGGCGCTTGATGTACAATACCAGTTCCACTTTCTGCAGTAACATAATTATCATTTAATATTACAAAAGCACCTTTTTCTTTTAAATGAGAAAAATATGGAAAAAGTGGTTGATATCGTTTCCCTTTTAAATCTGATCCTTTTCTTTTCCCGCACACAGTATAAAGATCTTTAGATTTATAAATAAGACTTAAAGAAGATTTTAATAAAATATAGATATTATTAGATTTATTATCCTTTACTTCTATATATTCAAAAGCAGGATTACAACATAATGCCAGGTTGCTAGGTAAAGTCCAGGGAGTTGTTGTCCATGCTAGAATAGATACGTTTAGTTCATCTACCAAAGGAAACGATACTACCACAGATGGATCTACAACATCCTTGTAATTTTGACCAGATTCAAAGTTGGACAGAGGAGTATTGCATCCAGTAGAATATGGCATTACCTTGACACCTTGATAAACAAGTCCCTTATTGTATAATTCCTTAAAAATCCACCATATAGACTCCATGTACCATGGGTACAATGTTTTATAATCATTTTTGAAATCTATCCATCTACCAATTCTACCAACTATTTTCTCCCATTCTGTAGCATATCTCATTACAATACTTCTACATTCTTTATTATAATTTTCTATACCAATTTTTGCGACATCATCTGGACTTTTGATATTCAAAGCTTTGTCTATTTCAAATTCGACGGGTAAACCATGCGTATCCCATCCAAATCTTCTTTCAACGTGATACCCACATTGATGAGCATACCTTGTTATAATATCTTTTATTGTTCCAGCTAGTATATGTCCATAATGAGGTAAACCAGTTGCGAAAGGTGGACCATCATAGAACGAATATTTCGGTTTACCTTTTGACAATCTTAAACTATTTTGGAATACATCCAATTTTCTCCATAATTCTAAAATTATTTCTTCTTCTTTCGAAAAATTTATCGTCTCTGGTAGTTTCTCTATCATTTTGAAATGATTATTTTTTATGCACCTTTAGTTCGTAATTCTTCACCGTCTGTTGCAATGTGTAACCATGAAATTTTATTAGGTTATAAAATTCATGTACCACATAGAATGGAATCATGAAAGAAACACAAAACCTGTAAAAGTTACACGCCAGGTGAGGTATCTGTAAAGTAAACATTTAGAATTACCGCACACAGTTCAACCAAATATAAGAAAGATCCAAATGGGATACTACTTTTTGATTCGTTAATTACCGACGTATCCGCATAGGTCTTTAGAAAGAAATATTTTTCTTTGCGCCAATAGAAAAATTCAGGTGAAAGATTTTAGTTACGTTCCCATTTCTGTTAATTTTTTGCTTTCTCCGATAGTTAAATTTCATACGGAATATAGTAAATTATTGTTGTGTAGTGTACAAAAGGAGAAGTAACAATTGAGCGTGTAGGTTATAGTTGCGCAGCCGCGTTATGTCTGTATGTAAAAGCGTGTCGAGTGGTATTGAATGTTAAGTTTGATCACCCTAAGCAGCCATTGTCTTATTATTGTTTTGCGCATAAACTTTTATGAGTTTATGATCATTAAATTTTGTAAAATACAGAAGGAAACTTTGAACATTATTTTATTGTATATTTTGTACGTAATCGTTACTTAATCGGAATCATGACTGATAGATCAAGTAACGGAGATTACAAGCATGAGAGAGAAGAAACTCCAGAGAATGACTCTAATTTGCCGATGAATAAAGAGCGAGAAGAAAAGGATCATCAGGTTGATAAAGCCGGGGAATACGTGAGAGAACTTTTGCAAGAGAAAGTCGAGTTGGATTCACAAAAATGGCCCAATGCAACTCGTTTAATCGATCAAGGCAAGAATTTGTTGTTCCCTATCGTTTTAAAAGAATGTTCGAGACAGATTACGTAGAAACCAGAATTTGATAAATTATTATTATTATTATTTTTTTTTTATTAATTTACAGAAATACAGAAAACTCAAGCTATCGGAAAGCCATTAAGAGATCCAAAATATGTAGATATTTATCGTGAAAAACCGATTCGCATTTCTGTTAAAGTTTTGGTGCCTGTTCGTGAGCATCCAAAGGTGATTATATCATGCCAATATCTTTTGAGGTGGATAACATTTACAGCAAGTCTGATACCGATGTGTTATTAAACTTTATTTGTAGTTTAATTTTGTGGGGAAATTATTGGGACCAAAGGGAAATTCCATGAAACGTCTACAAGAGGAAACTATGTGCAAAATGGCAGTTTTAGGAAGAGGATCAATGAAAGATCGGCAGAAGGTATACTTAGATTACATTTAAATAACTATAATAATATCTACTTAAGATATTTTTAACAGCAATGATACTTACTATTGTCATTTATTATTACAAAATTAAAAGCATACTGATATATTGTAGGAAGAAGAATGCCGCATGTCCTTGGATCCAAAATATGCTCATCTGTCAGATGACTTACATGTAGAAATAACAGCTTTAGCACCTCCAGCTGAAGCGTATGCTCGTATAGCATTTGCGCTTGCGGAAGTTCGGAAATATTTAATTCCAGACAATAACGATAACATACGGCAAGAACAAATGCGTGAAATGGAACTTAGTATGGCTGATGATTCAGCAGTTGGAGAAGATAGAAGACCTTCTATCAGAGGTGTTCCTCCTGCGGCAGGTGGTATACTTAGATCTACCACAAGGCCGACGTTGCAAAGATCATCAAGAGGTTTGCTGTTTTGAATACATAATATTATTATTCTATCCGTTAACATTTTTTCGCATGCTTAAGAAAGATATTTTACTGCTAACCAAAAATTTTTTTAGTTTTTCAATCAGTTTCAGCACCCGTTCTTCCTCCGCCATCCAATCGTGGACCAATTGCTCGATCGATGCCTGCAAAGACAAAAGTTTTCTCTATATTAGACCGTGCGCGAGCTGCCATGGATCAGAGTTATGGGTAAATGTTTAATGTGTACGTTATTTCTAATAAATAGTAAAGGAAACGTTATACGATATATTTCTTTTTAAAGCTATGAGACTCCAACTCCGCCTTTAAATAATCGCGTAGGAACACATGATTATGAATATCATCCATCTTCAACCACAAATACTCGATATGCAGATCGTCATTATACATCGACTGCAAGGTATGTATAGGTCATAATCAGAATCAAGGATTACTCTCAGAGTAAAAATTAATTTAGAAGATTTAATTTAAATACATTTTATCAAAGTTAGTTCAGGTAATTTGTTAGATATTGCATTTTATTATGTATCCCCTACACACACGCACATGCACACGCACACGCGCGCGCGCGCACACATGCGCACACACACACACACACACACACATGTATGGGCGTATGTAGTACGTACGTATGTATGTCAAAGATTTTCTTTAATATGATAAATAAATGTCTTTTTATAGAAGAAAGTTTAACTAAAACTACGTCATGTTAATTATTGATATGTACGCGAATAATATTTTTCTTTTATAAAATGATCGTTAAAGATTTTTTTGTTTTGTTTTAATATCATACAGCGACGACATATATCCTACTTCGAGATATACGACCTACGAATACGAAGAAGAAGCTGTACCGCATACATCCCATGATTATTATGAAATGTCAGATTATCCAGGTAAGAATAATATATTTTTTACCTTAAACTTTTTGATTTTAAGGGTGCTTTTTTTCTGAAGTACCCCCTTCGGAAATCGGCGTAAGATTTATGAAATGCGAAAAATACTTTATAAAAATAATTGACGATAGCTGTGTATTTAATAAAATCGATTATTGATCTATATAAAATCAATTATCAATACGATGATTAATACGTTTAACAATTAATAAATAAATGAAATGAAACTTTAATATATCTCAACAAATTTATGAAATAATATAAAGACAGATAAAAACTTAACATTTGGGTGGGCGGTCTTGGATAAATGTACAATCAATAATTCTACGGGATGTTTTGTTAAAATAATGAATTCCTTATAAAACAAATCTATCAATAATTGAAGTACATAAATCCGTAAAATTCGCAGAGGATACAACAAGCCGCGCATGGAAGTCATACAAGACTACAACAACGTCAGGCTCGAGTTCGCGATATCGCAGCGCTCCATACACACGACCTTCCAAGTAAACATCTGCAAAAGTTTTTTAATTTTCTTCTTGATCTAAAATTATTCATCAGTCTATAAATACTATTTTCTCAACGTTATTATTTCATAGCCCTAAACCATTGACGTGTAATCTTCCTAATGTACGGCGACCTATGATGCCGGCAATTCAGAAACCCATAAACGAGCGTATGCCAGATCGGCTTTGAGCTAACGGAGGCATTGAAGCTTAATATGGTAAATTATGATCAGGAGTAATTTACACATTTTCCGTCAATATTTTCTACGTATTTTCTACGTTTAGTTAATACGATAAAAGTCACGAGTTACCATTTTTTTCCCTTCATTCTTTGAATCGTCTTAATCACACAAATTTACTTTTATTTCTTCTTCTCTCTTATTACTCTCATTTGATTTCACTTGTTTTTTTTTCATCTCTTTCGCTTGAATAAGATCCGCATCATTTTCAGATGAGTATTTCGCGGTCAATGGATAAATCAGAATATATTAATATAACGAAACGTATAATCAAAGCATAAAAGAAAATCCAAAGTTTTTAATACAACAAGTTAGAAGCGAAAGTTCTAATCTCGGCAATATATAAATCACAATACAGTATTAATAGTTCCTAATTTTTTTGTAAAGGTATAAATTTCACTTTCAAATCATTTGTCAAAAATATGTTACATTGGTAATGATATAAATTATAATGACAAACAAAATAAGGTATATCAAACATTTAAATAAGCAACTAGTAAGATGTAATGGACGGTACAATATATCGCGAATTTTGCAGATTCTTTTTTAATTTTCTTTTTATTAGGTCTACATAAATTTGTATATTTCATTGTTTAAAATGATCAATTACTGATATTGACCGTTATTTTTGTTTCACACATAACACATTTTTTACCAATTATCGAAAGAACTTTGGATAATCAATAATTATCGAATTATAATAATATCGAAGTGTAAGAAATAAAAATATTTAATTTAAATAAGATAATTATTTTACCTAAATAATTATATTATCTAAAATAATATACAGCACCATGGTGGTAAATCAATGATTATATCAAATGATACATACGAATATTATAAAAATAATTTTCATTCAAATATAATAAAAAAAATAGTTTTAAAACAAAATTAATAATCACGTGACGCGTGTATACGTGAGAAATATAAAACAATAATTTAAGTACATTTAAGTACAAAAAATGAAATATAAAATATTAGCATGAAATTATTGTTTAGAATAAAAGTTAAAATAATATAAATATTTAATAAAATATAATGACTGTAATTTCTAAATATTTTGTCGTATTAAAAATGAAATATTCATTTGACATATGTAATCGTCATAAACCAGAATACATATATCACATAAAAAATAAAAAGTCTATTTAAAATAACCAAAAAATAATACAAAATAATTCCCTAATAGCTAATAATTTTTGTCGTTTTAAACGTGGATGAAAAAAGATTTATAATATAATTAATGTGAAAATTATTAACACCTTACCCATTATTGTTCAAACCATCATAACTATATCGTTAATGAACTAACAATAAATAATCTTTAACTTTCGTACGGCCATATTCTCATTATTAAAATATAACATTATAATTAAAGCGTTAATTTAAAAAGAAACCAATTAAATGGACGATGATGGAAGACCGATTGTTGACAAATTTTCATATTTCTAATCACGATTTTCATATATCTCCCTTAGGTGTATGAGAAAATTCGGAAGATCGCGTGGGAACGCGTTCTTCTCGATTGAAATATTATTTGATCCTCCTGTGATTCACGGAGCTGTAGCATGTCCCGATGAAACGTGAGTATTTCAAACTGCATGCATTCTATTGCTTGAAATCTTTTTCTCCTTTTTCTTTTTTAATTTATCAATTTTGTAGAAATATCTAAATATCTAAAAAACTTACAATGATAAACGAACAAATATCCTAATGGGAGGATTGTAAATGTTTTATTGGCAATACGTTTCTCTTTAAGCCTACACGTTGTGTTGTTTCCTCTTTATTTTGTTAATCGCATGTGACAATTATCAGAGAGACTTTTTACAGGCAAAAGAAACATCATCGTTTATTATATGATGAAGAAATTACATCGTTAAAGTGTCAGTGTGCATAAAACTAATAAAGACGTTCTTTTTTTAAAGTGTATTTTTTTTTTTTAAATTAGGTGTTCACGTCCAGCAGGAGAGATCTTAAAGTCTTCGGAGCAGCACGGTGTTTTCCTCGGTATTGTTTTTCCTTTTTCTCGAAAGATACGACTAAATCGAATAGAAATATAAGGAAAGAGACATAGTTTTTTTTTCCATTTTTTTTTTTTTTAAATAGAAATATGTGCTTTAAGTTCACCAGTGAATGGAATTTTTGTTCAAATCTTTTGTCCGGACCCGCCTTGAAAAACACTCAAGAGGATCTATATCTGAAATCCGACATTTTTAAATTGCTTAGAAACAATATCCTTATTTATTTATCACACACCAATATACAAAAATGAACTGTATAATCAATATCAGAATATAATATACTACGAAAATTCAAATATATTTAATAAAGATATTATCTGAGTATCTTACAAGATTAGAATGATGTATCCAACTTGAAACAAAATCTTCTACAACATTCTCTTTTGCGGTTGGCACAGAATTTTTCATGGTAGAAAATTGTTTTCTTTCTTTTTCTACGGCCGTCTTTAAAGATTATAAATAAGTATTAATTTATGGAATCTAAATTCTAACGAAGTTGCCTAAGTAATCTCGAGTGAAAATAAAAAGATGTTACGTCTCTTCCTTTCTCCTAATCTGTTTTTTTTTCCCTAACTAATAATGAATTTTGGGAAGTGACTCTAAATTCGAATGTGTACTCTCTCCTTCATCGAGCGTATCGATTTCGACGATGGTTTACGATTGACGAGAGTTTACGATGTTCTCGAAAATATTCGTACGTACGTACGTACGTGTCGAGTACAAATGCATTAGCCGTTGTTTTATAGTAATCGGTATCGCGAGGTATCATACAAGGAGAGAGCGAAACAGAGAGAGAGAGAAAGAGAGAGAGAGAGAGAGAGAGGGAGAGAGAGAGAGAGAGAGAGAGTGAGAGAATATTCGCTATGCGCTTTGCATGAAAAATATTGCAAACAAATTTTCCGCATCTTCGTTTGTCAAGGTACGTATTTTTACTTTCGAAATTCAACAGGTCTTAAATTTAAATCTCTTCGCGACCAAATCGCGAAATCAGAAATAAAAAATTCTTGGAGCTCCGATATTTCGGAATAAAATTGTTGAGGGCGCAACGACAGGGCAATAGCACGAATCCGCGCTACGATTCTATTATTATAATTGAGAGAGCGTAGAATAAAATAGGAAGTGAGTGGTACGTACTGGATTTAAGGGGGAGGGGGATGATGGTTTAAGGTTTTTTTCTCGGTTTATTTTCCGCCTTAATCTCTCGCACTGCTTCGCGACCATGCTAACACCGTTTCTATGAAAAAACATGGAATGTAGATTAAATCGTTATTTTTGCCGTCTTTTGAATCGGTCCGATATCTTAATAAATGTACGATTATATCACAAGAAAGATTTCGAATACTCTGTACATAGCCCGTGGAGCGCGACGCACTCGCGTCGGAGCATAATCTTACATTTACATAATTAATTACGTCTAAGGATTTAATTACAAAGTTAGATATGTCTCAGGTTCACCTGGTGTTGTACTTCATACAATGTCCTTTTTTTTTTTTTTATTTTCTCTTCCTATTCCACCACTTTCTACCTTTTTTTCCCTCATTATTAAATTCTCCTATTTTTTTGTGACAATATCGATCTTTCATCGTATTAGATATATGATACACACGTGGGAAAACGGAGAAAAATCGATCGCGTTTCCTCCCGTTTCCTCGACATCTCTTTTTTTCTGTTTTTTTTTTCTTCTCTACTTTTCCGTTCATTTACTTTTTTTTTTTCTTTCTCTTCGTTCGACCTTTCTTAATGCTTATAAATCGACGTTAATTGGCACATTTCAAATGGCAACTTTTGTCTCTGTATATTGGCACGATAATCGTTTTTTCCCCCGCCCCCCTTGTTTTTTTCCTCTTCCACATCTTCTTTCCTTCTCCTTCGTTCCTTCCTTAATTTCTTTTTTTTTTGTTTTTTATTTAAGGAAGAACTTCATGTCGTTCATCACGACGAACAAGGTACGTGACTTCTACGAACGCGGTACGTGACGTTTCCATCTTCTCGAATTGTGTTCAGGCGTGATTGAATATATAAGAATAACGATATATAACGATTATAAATTAATACTCATAGCCTCAGACGGCTCTCAAAGGTGTTTGCATCCGTGCATTGGCTTTTGAACTTTGCTTCCTCCATCACGACCTTGTTATCTCCTTGGTTGCATTCCTTTTCTCTTTTTTTTTTTTTTTAAGTTAGAAGAAATTATCGATAATAAGAATGTATACATATACATATATATATATATATATATATATATATATATATATATATATATAAATATAATCCAGATGTAAAAGACATTATGAGAGATGTGTTTTTTATTATAACTAGATCGATTGTTCTTCGGTGTAATTAACGATTTATATTGGCCGAAAGAATTGTACATACATAGTTAACTACGTATATAGAAAGAAACAAGATCGCTGAAGAGGAATGCGAAAAGCTCGGGAATACCATACCTACATACGATCGATCTTTAAGGGATTGCACGTAGAGACAGAGGAATGAGATTGTTGTCGCAAAAAACTGCATTCTTCTATTTACTCCGGCGTTAAGCCTAACGCGCATCTATCGATCCGCAAGTTCGAGAGACGACAAAAAGAGTGTGTGTGTGTGTGTGTGTGTGTGAGAGAGAGAGAGAGAGAGAGAGAGAGAGAGAGAGGAAGAGAGACATACGTATTTACGCTTTTCCTTCGATGTGTTCGTTTCTCTTTTTCTCTAAAAAATAAGAACGATTCTACCTTTTTTTTCTTTTTTTTTTCTTCTTCTAAACCGACGAGAAACAGAGAAAACGCATTGGTCGTATGAACGAAAAACAAGAACGATTGTTTCTATTGTTTCTTTCTTCTTTTCCTTTTTTTTCCGTTTCTTTCCTTTCCTTTCCTTTCCTTTTCTTTTCTTTTCTTTTCCTTTCTTTTCTTTTCTTCCTATCCTCGCCATCATAAAATATTTAACGACGAGCAGTCTCCTATGTCACGTTATGCATGTAAATATACAAGTCGCATTTACTTTAATAGGATTCAACGCGTGAGAGACCGGCGCGCGATTAGTATTTAGTATATGTAGTATGGATTGCACTTTGGATGTTTGATAAATATCACAAAGGGCCTGCTCTTTGCGAGCAGCGTCAATAAAATAACAGATAATAGTCTCGATCGAAAATGAACGTTTCGTATAAACGTTTCTTTATCTTTTTTTCTTTTTTTATTTTCACCTCGATCCATTATACATTCTACATGGCTACTACCGTACGAACGATCGAGAATCTCGAGCTAGCTCGCGAAAGGAACTTGCGAATCGGTAGGGACGAAAAAACATGTTAATTTCGCGTCACCTCCGCGTAACACACATAACTTATATATATATATATATCTGGTTTATAAATATAAATACCAGTTTCTTATACTGTTAAAGATGCGAAACAAAATTTTTCTTTTTCTCTTTTACGAACGTTATCTGGTTCGAAGGGAAAAAGGTGATGAAGTAGATTTGAATTTCTTACAAAAATGTAATACCTCGTGTATCGTTTAATTTTTCTGATATTAATGAAACACGTTAACAAAAAATTCAAATCTGCCATCGCCTTTCCCCCCCTCCTCCCACTTGAATCAAATAAGTCTCGTAGAAAACATTTGTCCGCTTTGTTAACGGTCTAAGAAATATAATTGCCTGTATATATATATACATACATACATATATATATATATATATATATATATATATATATATATATATATATATAAACCGCGTAAAAGCGCGGATATATCGTGTGTATGTTATGCGCGTATATTTCTTTCCCACGTTCGTCGACGAACCGGTCGAATGAGATTCGCATAAGTCAATTCGAAAAACAATATTCGATCGTGATTGCACTGTTTTCGCGTCGTCTATCCTCTTCGTCCTCGAGGACCTTGATCATTCATTCCTTCCGTTACATTTTCCTCCGCCGTCTTTAGCCGTTTGCTTGTCCTTTTCGAAGTTTTTTTTTGTGTCCTTATTTCTTTTTCTCGTGTAGTTTTTCTCGCGTTCGTGTACTGTACTTCTCCGACCAGCCAACCTCAGCGAACACGCGCACCCACGCGCCTTATTTCCACGTGAAAAAAAGTCTTGCGCGTATATGTGTGTGCGCGCGCGCGTACATCCTAAGTGGTCCACTGTCACAGCTTCTCTATCGTAGGTGTGTGTGTGAGGGAGATAGTGAGAAAGAGCGAGAGAGAGAGAGAGAGAGAGAGAGAGAGAGAGAGAGAGAGAGAGCGAGAGAGAGAGAGAGAGAGAGAGAGAGAGAGAGAGAAAGAGAGCGAGAGGGAGAAAGAGAGAGAGAGAGAGAGAGCTCAATTGTACGGCCAGGAGTGCCTTATAGATGTGACCACGTTAGAGGTAGGCGGGTCTTCCGGGCGTCACTTCTTCATGTCGTTCATTAACGAACTGTCCTTGCTCTTGTTCGTGTCGAGATTCGATTGTTGACTGCTGGTCACGCCGCCACCGTTCCCCGGATACATCTTCTCGAGATGATTCAGGGACTCGCTTAGGAACTTCTGCAAGGATCAATCACGTCGAGAAATATTAGAGAATTTACTCTTTATCTCAAGCTTAATGATTAAATTTAACGCGTACATAAATATAACATATTTTTCTCGAACACACTACCCCGTTTTTCCTTTTTCTCTTTCTATTTTCAAAATAAAAAAGAATTCAAAGATTTTTAAGATCTTTCTTTTTTTTCTTCTTCTTCACACTTTTTATATTAACGATTTGTAAAACGGGAAGTAAAATCCGATACGACGATCGTACGGATTACTTCCCGTACTTTACTTAATTGCTTTTGCCTACTATTTTTACTTAATTGCTTTTACGGTGTTCGTACATACATTTCTAAATTTCATACTTGTAAGAGACAAATTTGATTATCGATTTTATTATTATTATTATTGTTATTTTATCATCGATCTTTCGTTATTAACTAACGGTCAGTGGTATTGTCCTGTAATTAATGCGTACAATCGACCAATAGGATAAACTTACGTACCTGTATTGCCGTTAGAGCGGCTACGATCGCTGGACTTCCAAATCCGTGCGATATGAGGGAGAAGTGCGTTAGATGTCTTTGTATGCTCGGATCGAGTATGTGCTGTGGCCGCGTGTTGCAGAGTGGTGACCTATCTTGATTGAGAAGATCCATCAGCTCTTTGGTGATTTGTCTGAAACGATGGATTTTTAAAACTTTCATTTGTCGTAACGAAATCGAAACTCGTTTCGATAAATTCTCGGATAAGGGCAAGAGAAAAGGGACGAGGGAGGTAGGAAGGAGGGGGTTGGTGGCGATGGTGTTGAAAAACTCTCTTACTTGGTGGCATGAAGAAGTTCTTTTCTCCTGTAGGAATCTTGCGGTTCGCAGTGTTGTCGACTGAGGTATTCGGCGACCTGTTTCGCAGGGAACTCGGTTTCGCAAACATAACCAAAGTCTCTGGCAAGGTGAATGGCTTCTCCTAGAACACGTACATACGTGAAACTTATTTTCCCTTTTTTCTTTTCCTTTCTTTTTTTTAGTGCGTTTATACTAATAAGAGAAAACATCTTATCTTGTTTTCTTTCTCTGTTTTTTTTTTTTTTTTTCTTTCATTCTTGGCATTTAAGAATAACGAACGATAGAAAAAGACAACCTATATCGAGGTCCCGTCGGTCTTTGTGTTGGTCGAAAGGGATTACGGTCGAAACGAGATTTTTACAGATGCGTGTCCGACATCGGCGCGATCAGAGCGAGTTAAAAAGGAGAACGAGCGAGCAAACCCGACCGGCCAATATACTAAACAAGTTTCCGTTTGACAACTTCACCGTAATGAACGCGCATCGGCTATGAAAGTTATTTCACCGCTGCGCCTCGATATAATCAGGATATGCGCCATTAAAGCACCGAGAAGTGGCCAGAGCGGTACACTTTTTTGCGAAGGCATTATTATAACGCGCGATTTCTATATTATAGATTAGCACGGATTAATGATATCAAATGGGAGGGAAGATAATAATGCCTCTCTAATTGCGTAGACATGTAAGAGGAAATCGCGAATTTACATTGAAAATTGTGATAATTAGCGAAATCATAGCGAAAAGTCATTTTCCTTTCGAGCTCCTCGAAGTTCGAGTTCAAGGAGTTTGTAAATTGCTTTCGATTTTTCTTTTTATTTTAAAAATAAACAAATTGCGATATTAAATCAATTTCCCTCGAGGATAAAAATTAACGACATTATCGACTATTTTTAAAATGGGGTTTTTTATACGTTTCCTTTATTTCTCTTGTCGTCCTTATTTCTCTCTTTCTCTCGACATGAAATATCTGTCTTTTGTCGGAACGAATAAAAAAAAAAAAAAAAAGGAAAGAAATTTTCTTGCGAATTTTCCAAATCAAAGTTCCTGAGACGGAATTAACGAGCGAAAATTACTCGACGCTCGCATTATCTCTCGAAGAATGTTTTTAGCGAATTTTTGATTGGGCACTATCAACGAACGGTATCGCTGGACCGAACGAGATGATAATTGATTGCACGTCGTTAGAGGATTAAGAACTTGACAATAAGGCAATGGCATACGTATATATGTACATATGTACATATGTTATCTTAGGGGTATTACGTCATCACTTCTTTGCCGGTTAATCGATCGGACAACGAATTTACGCCTGGATCAGGTAGGTAGGTAGGTGGGATTAGTATAATATATGTATGTATGTATGTATGTTGTATACACCAGGTGAATCATGTTGGGGATAGGTGTTACTTACACATCTGCCGTTTCGAGAGAATTCCCACACTTTCGCCTTACTCGGCAGCCTCTTTGACTTCTCGAATACACGATGGAGAAGAAGACGTATGTCTGGCTTTTACATTTCTTTCTCTCTTTCTGTCTCTCTTACCTATACCGTATAACTTAACTATAGAAATAATTTTAATACCTACGTTTTTCAAAGAGATTTGATAGTACGAGTCAATGTTTTTAGACCTTTATAAAACCATAGGTAAATTTTTCTTTTTCTTTTTTTCGTTATACATTTTCAACGAATTAAGAGAAGAACGTATCTGATTAAAAATACAGCTTTTGTTTTCACCGTTTGAATATTGTAAGGGAGTATATTCGATTTGAGAATAATGACCGTTTCGAGAAAGATATTTTATATTATTTAATAATAATATTTATAAACCTTTTATTCGAAATGTACGATGACGTGTGTAAAAGCGTGTTTAATTTCGATGGTATAGCAGATCAAATCGTGAGTGATTTATTGAAATCTAACTGATGTTCGTGTCCGCCGTGACTCGAAGATATTGTTAAGATAAAGTCGAGGGATAAAACGGGGAAAAGATAGAATCGACTACTCGTGCCGACGACGAACGTATAAATCAGGGAGTCGTACGTGTTAATCCAGTCGCATCTTGGTGCAAATCGAGCAATGGACGTTTATTGAAAGGTTTATATATACAATGCAGCCGTTTTATCTTAGGAGAGAGAGAGAGAGAGAGAGAGAGAGAGAGAGAGAGAGCAGTTTTCTACGTTCACTCAATTTTATCTCAATGTGACATTAATCTCTCGCCGTTTCTCTTTTTTTTTCGCATACGAGGAAAATAAATGTCGAAGATGTAGCGTGCGAGCGCGTTTACTCCGTCGTCGGAGTGAAATAATTAATTTATAATTTCGATCAACGACCACGAGTAACGAATTAACGATAAACGAATGGAATCTGCCGATGTTACGTCCGATTCAGGAATAATTCCGTTGAATTTGTCTTTTTTGGCAAAGAAGAAGAAAATAAGAAAGATTCCATCGATTACGAGAAGATAAATCCTCGAACGGATATGCTTGAAGCATCGAAAAGTTTCGTAAGAATGTAAGAGAAAATTAAACTGAATCGGCTTTGAGGATCAAGCTTAACCGAGCCTGTTGGGGGGGGGGGGGGGCGTATTGTCCCGCGAGTAAGAAGTTATCGCGCGTCTAGGCTGGTGAGATGGAAGAAAGTCTCGTGCCACGGTGTTTTATGGAAGCCCAACGAACGATAAATTATAATCAACGTCGGTACCAACGGCTCCGACGGGCCCATAGAGCATAGCGTCGTTAGAGTTTCGCCGATATAGGAGGAGGAGGAGGAGGAGGAGGAGGGGCGTGCCTTGCGATCTCTCTCTACGGACGTAAGACGCGAGCGTGCGAGAGGAGCGAGCGAGGACCATTAACCCGCTCGAGTTAGTAACTCTTGCAAGGAGTATTCTTTGATTAATCGAGGCTTTGCTTTTTAGCTCGAAACCGGAAGAAGAACGAGTTGAACCGTAAAGAGAGAAAAATATTCCAAGTTTTGTTCTAACACGATGATGACGTTATAAGTTAAGTATTTCGATCGTCAAATATCTACAGGGATAAATTTATCTTCGATTATATGTACGATTATATTATATTATATCGAACAAAGAATGATATATATATATATATATATATATATATATATATATATATATATATATATATATATATATTGTTACACCCAGCGCAACAATTTATAAGAGAGAGAGAGAGAGAGAGAGAGAGAGAGAGAGAGAGAGAGAGAGAGAGAGAGAAAATTTGATTTGTTTTATTTGCAATAAAATTTACAACTATTTACATAATAAACGAGCAAATATATGAGATATCAATGAGTTCGTGTTCGCAGAGAACTTCCAAAATCTCACTACTTCTCCCCGAGAAATCCTATTGTCGTCGTTTACAAACTTAATCCTTTAAGAGAAAAATGTGACGAACGAAAAGTCTATCACCTGATTGGTTACGTTCTGAGCCAAGCTATAATTCCAAGCACGTTCGTGACAATATATAGAAGACAGACCGAATTTATTCGATCGTTGAGAAGTTTATTCTTTCCACAAATATTGTCTTTCCTTTTATCTTCGTAAAGATATATTTTATTATATGAAATATAACGTTATCATGATAATGTCCTTCCTTCGATTTCTTTTTTTTTTTTTTGAAATAAAAACGACAGGTAACGTTTTCACTTAAATGCGTCGGTCGAGAGAAATCATTTAAACGATCCACTCAAAACGCGCGCGAGAGAGAGAAAGAGAGAGAGAGAGAGAGAGAGAGAGAGAGAGAGAGAGAGAGAGAGAGAGAGAGAGAGAGAAAGAGAGAGAGAAAGAGAAACGTCGAAGATCGTAAAGTAAACGTACCGTACATACATACTTCGAGTTCCAAGACTTCCAGATTTTTTTTATTGAATTCAATCCCGATACTCGATCATAAAACTCTTCCGTCGTTGCTTTCGCGAGAACGAGTTTAGAGAGAATATACCTAGATATACGTCGACGAAAAACCCGACGCGTCAGAGATGCCGTTGAGATGACGGATTAACCGGGGGTATTATTTAAGGAGATGCAAATCTATCCTACGCGACGGATATCCATAAATAACGGTTGGTTGGCACACGCTAAGGTAGAAATTCATTGCGCGAAAGAATTAAGTGCCCATATTCTTCTATGACCGGCGAGCTCGGAGAAATGCGGGTCAACGTGTGGGATAAAAATGTTAAGAGGATACGTTTGTGCCGTAAGATTGTGAACGAAGAGATAAAAAGAGATCTTGTCGAGAGAAAAAAAAAAGATTTCTTTTGAGAAATTTTTCAAAAAAATTTCATTCTCTATCATTCGCCTTTGTAACGTTATAACGTAATAACGTTTATTGTAATATAAATATTAGAACGTACCTTCTACCAAGGACGTTAAAAGTGTGACGTTGGCGGCCTTCCTTCTACCGGCTGGCAGATTCAGACCGATCTTCTCTAATTTCTCCCTTAACAGTCGTCCGCCATTTTTGGACTTCGCCCTACAAAGAAAATATACAGGGATTAGTTTGGATACATGTTATATCCCCGAAAAAAAGTACATACGTTCTTTTTGAGAGATCGACAAAAAAAAAGTCGGATAAGAACGTAGGCGAATGTCGAGGCATCGTCGACCTTCAAATAGCTACAAGAAGACTTTCGAAACTTTTGACTTCTTCACATTAATCATTTTTGTGGCGATGCTTACAAAAAAAAAAAAGCAAAAAAGAAGAAAAAAAAGAAAGAAAATAATAAATAAATTAACGAATGCCGAGAGGCGGGAGGATAATATGAGAAGAGGAAGAAGAAGAAGGAGAAGTTTGGAGAGAGGAAGGACAAAGAGAGAGAGAGAGAGAGAGAGAGAGAGAGAGAGAGAGAGAGAGAGAGATGGAAGAAGACACGAAAAAAATTAGCATAATCCGCGGGTTTCACGTGTGTAAGTCGAAGTGATTGGGCAACTCGAGCAGCGGCAACAACAACAACAGGCCGGCAGGACGACGAAATAATACTTTCTCGCGAATAAGTCCTGCTTAGAGAGAAATTTCTTTAAACGAGAGAAGAACCAGAAAGCCGGAGGATTACGATCGTTGTAATAAATAACGGGAATCTTGAACGATTGAGAGGGCGGTGCCTGCCGGAAGGGCAACGTTAAATGCATACTAAAATACTTGCCTAAGTGTAGGATCAAAGAGTATCTATCTCTCTCTGGCGCGTGCTCTTTCTGTCTTTCACTCGTTGTCAGGTTTAGAGCGGGTACTAACTGACGAAACGCGGGACGTTAACATTGCCTTTAGAACGTTAAGTCGTTAACTTCCACCGTCGCTCTCGTAAACCTTTCTTTCGGTCGGTCGGATAAGCTTTAAACGATGATTGGGTATGAATAATTTCTTACGTAACTACTCGTTCCTCTCCCCTCCCCCTAGATCTGTTTTTCCGTACGAATGAAAATCTTTTTTTTAGGTTCGAGATCAAAATTAACCGATCTCCAGAAAATGCGGATCACCGTTATTTTAACAACGATTTCGAGATCGAGGTCGATCCTGCGCGACACGGGTACGACGACAAGCCGTCCGCCCGTGAAGTATATTTTCTCAATGTGGTTATTACAACCGGAGGAGCCGATAGTAGTAGTAGTAGTAGCAGCAACAGCAGCAGCAGCCGAGTTCTTCTTTCTTAAAGCACCCTGTCCATCCATCATTCTCCGACGTAGGCTGGCTGTCGTAACGGTAACGCGTATCGTCCAACTCTTGTTCGCTTCGGTTACAACCGCCGCCGACTCTCTCGTTTGATCTCCTTCGGTTGATCTTTTCCTCTTTGCTGCGTCAATTAATACGTTTTACTGCTAATAACTTTTTAACATAATCGCAACTTATGGATTACGGGGCCTCATTTAATTGTCATTTCTTTTTTCCCGTAGCTATCGAGCATTCCGTCCTATTTTTCGATTAGACGATCTCTCATTTAAATGTGTTTTTGGATCAAAAGATAATGTATATATATGTATATGTACGCACACATACGCACACTCGATATTTTCTATTTATTAAGAGAGAAAAAGAATATGTTGTTATTGAAAATGATCTCTTTCTCTTCCTCTCTCTCTCTCTCTCTCTTATTCGCGTCATTCCGTGGAAAAGTTTAAATCGATCTTAACCTAGTAGTAGATGATCGTCCTCGTATGTTTATAGTCGTCGATTCGAGAGGTGTCCTTAGAATTGCGCTGGTTGCTGGTCGATGTTACGGTACGTACGTTTCGTACATTGCGCGTTAACAACGTTTGGTGCATCGTGCTCGGTACTAATTGTTGTATGCAGACTACTCCATTAAGAATTATTTAACTAACCCTCGTGGACCGTTCGTTGTAACGTAAATGCGTTTTAATCGATGTTATTATACTCGAGAAGTCCGCAATGGAGTTTCATAGTAGTGGCGGTAGGTAACGTAATTACGACCAAAAGGTGTGCTCGCTCGTTTATCCGTTGAAATTATATCGCTCGAGCTAAAGATCTTACGAAGTCGAATTAATAAGAACGCTTAATAACACGTCGCGGTTACGTCGACTTCCTTGGTTAAGTGTGTTTTTATAGTGTGTGTGTGTGTGTGTGTGTGTGTGTGTGAGAGAGAGAGAGAGAATCAGAGAGATATATTAGCGAGCTCATTGAACGAAAAATATACGATGGCATTATACGTAAGAGTAGAGGCGTGATTCAATTCGGCCTTCTGTTTCTTTCATTTAAAATCTATTACGATAAATTTTTCGTTTTAATTACTTAGGTGACATCGCGAAACTATTTACGATTTATATTCGATTAACGTGTCGTTCTCTCTCTCTCTCTCTCTCTCTCTCTCTCTCTTTTTATTTCTCTCTTTTACGAATAACTCGTTAATATCTACATTCACGTTAACAGAATATTCTTATGTATAATCGTATGAGTAATCGTTTCACTCCCAACGGAGACATGCTTTAATGTCTGATCCATAATGATATCTCATACTATTTTTATTTCACAGCACCTCGCGTAAAGTACGTATATATACATATACATATGAGAGAACATATTTGAAGTACGTACGTACGTACGGTATTACTTATTATCATCGATGATGGTTGTTAAGAGTTATTTGTCGCGTACGTGACAAAAGTTAGAATTCGTTGATTACGTAGACTTGTTCTAAGGACGGATTTTCGTCATTTTCGAGTATTCGCGAATATTCCTCGAACCCTCCGAAGACTTCGTTTCTCTCTCTCTCTCTCTCTCTCTCTCTCTCTCTCTCTCTCTCTCTCTCTCTCTCTCTCTCTCTCTCCCCCTTTCGTAGGAATATCCGAGAGACCGATTTCTTGCCTATCACGATTACTCAAGATGTCTCATATATATATATATATATATATATATATATATATATATATATATATATATATATATATAATATCGGGCATCATTAATCGTTGTCGCGTGACATTAGTAAACCGAAGGAAGGACTTTTCGTCGATCGCGGTTCATTCGAATATTCATTTGTGTCCTTTTTAATTTTCCCTCCCCCTCCCCTCTCCCCATCTTCCTATTTAACACTAGGTTTACGGGACCCGTCAATTTGACGGATTTCAAACTTCGAAATGAAATATCCAAAAATACTTCATTTCTGTCACCTTTAACGTGTTAGAAGTGCGAAAAAATTGCCAAGTGGGTTACTGCAAAAAACAAAAAAACATAGAAGCAATAATTGTGGTATATATCGCAAAGAGATCGTATGCGGGAAATGCACGAAAATAAAATTCAGTATATTTGTAAAGAATGTGCTCAATAAATATATGATTACCCTATACCGTAAATATTATTGTTATCATTGCCGTGATAATTTAACAGACAAAAGGCTTTTTACTTATCAATAATTTATTTAAACGTTAAAGCCGTTAATATCGCTCAATTCAGACTTAATTTGAATAGATCAATTTTTTTTTTTTTTTTTTAAAGAAAATGCGTATTTTCGTTTACCCGTCAATTTGACACGGGTGCTCGTAGAGATAGAGTATATAAGAAACGCCCGCAAAACCTAGTGTTAAACGGAGTAACCGAACATCCGAGGAAACTTAATATAACATTAACGGTTAGTATTGTTCGCCTCGAAACAAGTATTTCCAGAAAGTCGAGATTCCTTGCCGCTCGATTATTCTCTCGAAGAATTATCCTTGAATACCCGTATCGTTAATCGCAAATGGCTATCCGCTGACATTAGCAAAACCCGAAGGACTTTCTATGATCGTGACCCGAGAGAGAGAGAGAGAGGCAAATAAAACGCGTCTTTCTTGCGAATGCTTCGAAGACGATCGTGTCGTCGAACGTGTCTTTTTATAAATCGCAAAAAAAGAAGGTTCGCCTGAACCTAGTACAAAAGATAAGCGTTTATCCTACGATCCGAATTACGATCTGCTGTTTAACGCAATTCGTCTACGTTGTGTTAATAAACTACAAAGGAGAAAATGGAAAATGAAAAGAGATTTTTTAACGAAACGATTTCGAAAAGGCACGTTTTACAAGAGGCAGCATACTCGGACGGACGGATGACCATTTGTCGGAGTAAAATTGTGCACTGAATCCTTAGAAGCTTTGCGAGTTACGTTGGAAATTGTAAAGGGGAGGGGGGCGAGAAAAGAAAAGAGGGAAGAGGAAAGTAAAAAGAGACAAAACCAGCGAGAGAGAGAGAGAGAGAGAGAGAGAGAGAGAGAGAATCTATGATGGCAAGTCGGAGGCAGTGCGTGTAATTATCAGTTCGATCGCTATTCGAATATGGATGAATTATATCGATGGTGTGCGAGATGTATCATGGAAACGGTGACAGGCAAGATGAGCAGGATTATTGCACTTGGCATCCTATGCGATTTGCCTCGGAGGCTAATTCACATGGAATTGACACTCGAAGCTATGAAATTATTAATACCTCATTTGCATGAAGAGCATCATAGATCGGTTGCCTTATCGGTTACTTTCTTTTCGTTATATATTTCCTTCTCTTTTCCATCTCTTTTGTGGGGGGACTCCTTGGGGAAGGTAATAGACCTTCTCTCTTATAATCGTCCTTAAAGTTTGTCCTATTATTATTATTCCGTGTGAAGCGTTAAATCCAATATTTTCTACCGTTTCCCTCGAAGGTACAACAAAATGAGAGGTATATTCATGGAAAAAAAAGTCGTATCCAATTACGGTCTGGGCTTTATATACGGAAAGCCATTATTTTCAAGGGGAAATCATGGATATGGTCGTTCTGGGCGGCACCTCCGGTCAATATCTTGTCGTTCGAGAGATTACGGAAGTTTTCTCGCACGATAAAGTATCGTAAAATGAATGGATTATATATATATATATATTAGAGAGCCTGTGTGAAATTGTCCTTACGCGTAAATATATATATATATATATATATATATATATATATATATATATACACAAGTTTACACGCGTAGATTCTACACGCGCATTCGCTCCTCGTTGCATATACCCTTTATACGCATAATATAATATGCGTTATTACACTGTCGTATTCCTCCCTACCCGGCCGACTCCTCAACGTAACAACGATTTATCCGTGTCTCCGCTGATAAAACATTGCGCAACTTATATATGTGCCCTGCTACCCAAGTAAAATGGTGAATCAGATAATGCAGAAGGAGAGTTCGTTCAAGCGCGCACGTAAGAGACACAGAGACAGAGAGAGAGAGAGAGAGAGAGAGAGAGAGAGAGAGAGAGAGAGAGAGAGAGAGAGAGAGAGAAACTCATAAATTAGGTTACCCTGTCCGTGTTGTTTCGAGTACAAGACGTCCGGTCGATGTACATCCACCGTTTATTAATTAACTTTTTAGATAAAAGACGATTAACGGTGAATCCCGATTCTCCATCATTCCCTATGTATTCTTTTATCATCACGAAATGATATATCCGTATCCTTACTTACGTGTGCTTTCACTTCGATATAACAAGTTTCTCCGAAAGATAATTCCAATTTGGATTTCCAATCAGTGAGGATTGATTCATCGCGAAAGTGAATGATTCCTTTTGTAATGATACTTTTTTTTCATCTTCCTCTTGTTAGCAGAATATAATTAATATCAGAGCTCACCTTGATTATTTCCTGCCAAGAAATCTTACTAAGAGGCAAGATGATTTAACGTAAAATACGAATGATTCGAATAATAATAATCATAATATATGTATAAATATGTTATATCGATGAGGTACGACGATCGAATATTCCAAGTTATTTTAATGCTTTTAATAATAATCGCTTTAGCGTAAGGTTAAATTATCCTAACGGTGCGCACGCGTGTAAGTTCTCTCGGGAGAGTTACGGTGAATAGCTTGGACGGTTAAGGAACATGAATGAAATCGCTTTCTCTCTCTCTCTTTCGCTCTCTTTCTTTGCCAAGAAGAAGAGTAGGGGATCGGGAAGAAAGAAGTGAGAGAGAGAGAGAGAGAGAGAGAGGGAGAGAGAGAAATCACAGGAAAGAATTATTATACTCTTGAATGAACCAAATGCTTACTCGATTCTTGATGCTTTTGACAAGAGAAAATAGAAATAATTTACGTAGACTTTTTTCTTTTTTGAGGGGGAGTATTCTTTGGAAATCTTATTCTTTACTCTTCTTCTTCTTCTTCTTCTTCTATTTCTTTTTTTTTTCTTAACGAAACTATCTACTTTTGAAGAAAGATATTAATGACTAAAAGTACGAGTTCGGTCGTTCGGCAATGTTATTCGATAAAGTGCTTTCTCATGTTCCATATCTACCCACACATTCTTCCATACATGTGACAATATTTCCGTTTAGACAGTTTACAGAATAATGTCCCGTATAATACGATTTAGATGTTACCAATTAGGTGGATACATAAAAAAAATTAATTTCATTTCCATGGGAAGCCGAAACGAAATCGATATATCGGATAATTCGAAACGATCATTTAACAATTTTATTTCTATGGGAAGCTGAAACGAAATCGATATACCGTATAATTTGAAACGATCGTTTACCGTTATTATTTCTTTTCCAATAATTATAAACGTCGAAGAGAAGATATCGTGGTAATCGTCAAAGTTGGTATATTTACCTTCGTAAAACACCACCGAGGAGACTGGCATTTAGACATTCCGGTGGCGAGAGTCGTCTCTGTACCTCGGCTACCGTAACTTTGTACTTGCTGGTGCTGCTGAGTAACGATAATCGTCCTGGGACCGAACAGAACACGTCCGAAGGTTGCGCGTTCCCTGTCAGCATGGCCTTTTCGCTTCTCTCCGAAGGTTTCATGTCTGCAAAACACAAAGCACATGTCTCCTTTTAAAACTATCCTTCTTTTATCTTTCTCTCTTTCTAAATTTCTTTTTGTTTTCTTTCTTTTTTCCTTTTTCTCTATTGTGTTTTCACCAAGTGAACATTACAAACGTCATATACTTCTTATCGATACGATATTATCGTACGACCATTCGCGACGCCGCTCGAATATGATTTATAGACCAGTTTTGTAAAGACACCTTCCCGGTTTTAACTCTCCCCGATCAAGATTAATCGTATCGACTCGATTTGTCGATAAATTAAATTACAGACCTCCCTGTAACTGGTCATAACGCGGGCGATAAATTTTACGTAATGCGCCGTTATAAAAGCGTTGCTTTCTTCTTTCTCTCTCTCTCTCTCTCTCTCTCTTTTTTTTTTTTTACTTTATGCGTGAAAAGATAAGAAGAAAAAAAAGGAGAAAGATGAAACAAAACAAAACTATGGAGCTACGGCGATCTCAATTAATACTTTCTCGTGCCACGAGGAATGTAATAATAATCCATATTAAAATGCAGGTATCGAATTGGCTCTTCCAACGGTTTGGAAAAGGTCGTTGCGGAGATTAGCGATTTCACGGTGAGGAGCCAACGAAATACCGAAAGCCACGCGCGCTCACTCTCTTGCCCGAAATTATCTTCCCCCTCTCTCTCTCTCTCTCTCACGATCTCTCTCGATCTCTTTCTCTCTCTCTCGATCTTCTCTACGTTATGTGTATATAATCGCTAACGGGGCAATATCTTCAGCGAAATATTTAAAATTCGCCAATATACCGATCGTATTTTCCTTCCTATGCATCAGTAGCCTCGCATTATTGCATGGCCGTTCTCTGGAATGCTTAATATCGAATCTCGTAGGGGCTACCGACAAAGCGAGTTATTGCAATACAGCCAATGGTCAACTTATATAAGGAGTCTGGGACTCTTCTTCATTGTTATAATTCGCGGTGACCGCATGCGATATTTGAACGTTTCGCGCGTTAACCGTAGGAGCCACTTTTGCATAAAATCTTACGTACATTTATAGTATATTTTGGACTTCTTCTTCTCCTTCTTCTTTTTTTTTTATTTTTTATTTTTCTTTTTTTAAAGAAAAATTTATTGATACGATATTACGATCGCAATGTACGTGTTTTTTAATGTACGAACGTTGTAAAATTTTGCGATCGTTTCGCAAAAATTGGGTAAGAGAGGAGAAAAAAGGAGAAAAAAAATGTACGCTCGTTAGAGTCTTTGTTTTCGAGTCGTTATTTTACTTACGAGCTGTTACGTTCGTTCGCACGACGCGAAACAATCATAAAATTGCCACTTTTGATTTGGCACAGGAAATAATGTAAGTTAAGTACCGAAACGATTTCTCATCCGGCTCCTCGTTTACGAAATAGGGTGGGGTGATATTCCGAAACGGGTGATTAGAGCTGAGAACGGATAGATTCTATCATCTTTTCGAAAATCTTCGAGGGGGAATTACGAACGTAAAAATGTTTCCAATGAGTTGCGAAAATTTTGTTTCTTTTATGATTACGAGTAAGTATCCTTGCGAATTGAGTATCGTATAATTTCAATGATTTGAATGATTGCATTTGCGAACATAGAAAAGTTTGCGGATAGAAGTATGTAGGTAGAAAAAAAATGAATAATCAATTTCTAATCATCGATTTGTGATTTGTTCTTTAAACTTTGCCAATTTCTTTTGTTTTCGGTCAAATTCGAACGTGCGTTGGATGGCATCGTCATTCGATAAAATGGAAGAACGAATGTAACTATTGAATAGTTATACATATCAATGTTATTATCAAAATAAATTTTATACATATCATCAAGAATTTTTTAACGGTATGAATGATAGCGTTAAAATATACGTTCGATTTTCAACGTGCACGACTATTTTTGATAATATATAAAAAAAGAAATAGTTACATATCAGTCTGGTATCGTAAAAATGTTCAATACGAGATTTCGTTACGTAAGTCGGTTAGATTGGTCCTCTCGATTTGAATCGTCTGAATCGATCATTCGTTGTGTCATTTGTTTTATCTATTGTTGAATCGGTTACGTCGGATTGGGCAAATAGCGCGGGGGCTCACGCGAGCCGCATGTGACTTACAAAATAAGTAAGTAACTTATTTGCCACTTCCGGTGGGAGGAGGTGCGAGAAGACGATTCACACTATTTGAAACACAGTCGTGCCGAACAGGACGGTTTTTGTTTCTGTTTATTTATAGATAGATATAATCGGTTAGAGTGGTGGGCTAGTAAACTTAAGTGATGGGCAAACAGATTGATTGATGGCGAGTGGCTCGCAGAGAAGAATCCTTGGATTGCGTTATTGTCGTCTCGAAAACTCGAAAAATTTCCTAGAATATATATATATATATATATATATATATATATATATATATATATAACTTTAATGTTAAATGATATATAAAACTCTAATATTTTTCTAATTGTAAGTATTGTTGCGTAGCCCAGACCGCTACGTAGTAATGGTACCTTATGATGAGCGTATATTGAGGTGTATTGTATGGTCAACGTTAGACAAGTTGTCTATATTATCTATGGACCGCTAGAGAGTCAATAATATCGAGACGATTGACGGTGTCTGGATCGAACAGGTCAAATGGGTAATAAATTTCTGTGCGGTCCAAATAGGTCGATGGCTGCGTGGCTCACAGCAACGCTCATAAATTATAATGCTTAGGAGGGCGCAAGTCGTGGAGGGGGCAAAACGAAGAGCAGGCGGAGAGTAAATAGAGAGAGAGAGAGAGAGAGAGAGAGAGTAAGAGGTCTATGGTATTACCATCTTTAGCGATCAAAACTCGCCGAAAGGAACGGGAGACTTACACGTGTGTTCTTCTTGATTTACATTGCGTGTATCGCGAAAGTTGATTAATAAAGGATTCACCGTGTTTCTCTCTTTCTTTTATTTTTTCTTATTTTTTTTTCGTTTCACAATAACGTCTTCGTAAATTTTGCATTTACCATTTTTGTTTATTTACCGCCATACTCTTCAATATCGTACATTATTTTCTTTAACGAATCGTCGAATGGATCGACTCCTTCATTTATCCTTAAAGGTTCCGACCGCAAACGCCTATACAAATAATGCATAAGTAATATCAAACAATCACGAAAACGGTGGATCGTATTTTTAAAATACTTCAAAATACTTCCTTGTACGTTTTCAAATCTGTATATCCAAAGAGGCGGCTAGTCAAAAATCAATATAATAAAGAATAATAATAAGGAGGAAGGAAGGAAGAAAGAAAGAACTTATTGCCACTTATCGAATTTTTTGATAATCAACGAACAACATTCACGAAGTTATAAGAGCGTATAAATATATCTTCGTTTGACAAAGTCCGTTATATCTCGGTTTCCTTCCGCGTACGAGAGATTACATATGTAATTACGAACGCGGTAGTCCCTTCCAAGAACACGTGTTCGGGGCCTTATGAAATATTATTATTTAGAAATAATAAGCGCTTTGGGCACTTTCCATTGTTCGGTATTCGTATATCTTTCTTTTCTTCTCTCTTCGTTCCCTTATCTTCATCGTTCGCTAACGGCTAAGCGTGTATTAATTTATTTAATGGGGATAACTTTCGCGCTTGAGCTTCACGTATTCACTCTGTATGATGCGAATATGCACACACACACACACGCACGCATGTCTATGTAACGCATACATACAAACCTACTACGTGTAAAACTTGTAATTATCACGAGCTGCCGTAACCTTTAGCGGTGTGAATTGTGAAATCGTCTCACTCATCGATAGTACTCTTTTACTATCGGTCAATCTCTATCGGCGAGCGAGTTAATTACTCGGCAACGTATACGGCAATTCAACGGGCATAATAATGAGAACGAACGAACGAACGAACGAACGAACGAACGAAGGATCCATGACATTTCTCGGGAAATCATCTGAGAAGATATATTCCCATTTTATTTTCAGGCCCATCAAAGTATTCGCATTTAAATCATACGGACAGGTTCGTTGTGTTGTTAACTACCTTTTCTCGAGAAATTCTCGTTGAAAAATCATAAATCGATCGATGGATCGACCGATCGATCGATCGTTTGATCGGTGCACTAGTCGCTACTAACGCTTTCATTGACAACGATCAAGTATCTTGCCTCTTTGAATTATCCGGCAAGGTTTAATGAGTACCTACTGGCATGATGGAAAAGTCAGCGAATTTAAAATACATCAAAGGTTTTGCGTGGCTCCTATCATCGTTCGAGTTATTTTCTAAAGTCGTCGTTTCGATTGCATATACGTTTGAAGTATTACTACGATCGTTATCGATAAAAACGAAAGCGAAGTTTCTTGGAATTCCATCATAACGCGGAAATAAGGAACGTTCGTCGAACGGTCGGCATAATGAAAGCGGAGAAAAAGAGAAACCGAGAGAGAGAGACAGATAGATAGATAGATAGAGAGAGAGAGAGAGAGAGAGAGAGAGAGAGATCGAGAGGAACGACGACGACGGAGAGGAGATCTTTTATACAT
Organism: Dolichovespula saxonica; assembly: GCA_911387935.1. NCBI lineage: Eukaryota > Metazoa > Arthropoda > Insecta > Hymenoptera > Vespidae > Dolichovespula > Dolichovespula saxonica. Next base: position 14,233,931 of record OU426993.1, on the reverse strand, counting down.
GTAAGAACTTTGTTTGCCCGTAAGTTGACGCTACTTCAAGATTTCCCATGCAACCACGGAGTTAGTGTTGGGAGATCTCTCTCTCTCTCTCTCTCGAGAGAGAGAGAGAGAAAGAGAGAGAAACGCTAATCGTTTCTCACCGGTTCTTCTTGGTGCCACCTCCTTGTAACGTGTGGCGAGATAGCGTCTAGGAAGCGGCCACCGGATAATTTGTCATAACGGAGGAGCCGTGGATGCATTGCGAGAACTTATAGATCCCCCTTTCCTCTCTCTTCCCTCATCTCGCCCCTCCCAAACGATACACCAAGATGGTCGTGTATATAGACGTCCTACTTGCGTCTCTTCGTGAAAATGGCACGAATATAAATATACGGTCGATTAATTTCTATACGTTTCAGCGGCACGCAGAGTTTCGAATAATCGACCGAGCATACGCGTATAAAAGGATCCGACCCGAGCTCGTTTCAGGTTCGGAAGAACCAAGGAGAAGATAGCCGTGGATCATTATTTGCACGTCGAGTAATCGTACTCTCCTGGCCAGGTAACGCCTCGATCACATCTGGATCATCGCGATTTCGTTTTCGTCATTCCCTTCGATATTCATAGCTCTCTCTCTCTCTCTCTGTCTCTCTCTCTCTCTCTTTCTCTGTCTATCTCTCTCTCTCTCTCATTTTTCTTTCTTTCTTTCTTAATCGATCCAAGATTAGTTAGCGATAAGGAGTATGGCAGGTATATAATATAATACGTAGGAGTTAACTCGTATCCGTTGCGTTCGCACTAACGGTACATGATATAGGTTTCTCTACATATCTACGTATAATAGGAATTGATCGGACATTTTTTATTTCGCTACCTCAAAGAATCACTATTATATTCGGAGAGGGAGGGAGGGGGGAGGAGGGAAAGTCTCTTAAAAGATATAACGCGTTCCGTGCGATATGCCTGTAACCTCGCTGTAAATCGCGAATAAGAAACGAATGACGATGACGACGACGACGACGATGACGACGATGATGATGATGATAAATTGACACGTTGAGTTTTAAGCGGACAGCTAAGTCTCCCGCCCTTCCCCCCTCATTTTCTACGCCAACGCAACGCTGAGAACGTAAGAGACGCACGATCGGACGATGACTGGAACCGACGACTACGACTACGACGACGACGATGATGAGAAATTAAATGCATGCATCTCGCTCGTTTGGCTTTGCCTTGAGTAAATATACTTTCGAGAAAGCGCTACACGTCAATGGTGCTGCTGCTGCTACGTCAGTGCTACGATAATCCGCGGACGAGGGGCAGTACTCTCCGTACGATGCCTCATTGCGAAGGTCGAGCCTTAGAGGGGAGGGGAAAATAGAAAAAAAAAAAAACGATACAAAGAACGAAGAAGAGGAATTTGTAGAATGTCGAGGAGAGCTCGAACGTTACCAAAAACTCAATGACAAGGGATTAACCAAGATGTCGATGATGTTTCTAACGATATATATGTATGTATGTATATTGATCGATTTCACAGGATCTACGATTTTTCTATAATTTAAATATTCGACATGCCCGACAAATGAGAATGATTTAACGAATCAATCAAAAAAAAAAAATAATAATAATCCACGATGTCCCAAATCAAAGAAAACGTTATTCGATAATTAATCATTAATTATTCGAGACTCGAATTTCTCTATCACTGTCGCGCGCGCGCGCGACAGAAAAGAGAGTCCAGTCCAGTCCACGATTGTGTATCGCAAAATGATTCATGCGGCAATCCGACGCTTGAAAAACGACAGTGTATAAGAGTGGCAGACCGTAGCCGGAGGTTAAGTAACGCAGCAGACCTGCAGTCTGCGCGCGCAGTTGCTCAACACCTTGCCGGTTTTGATTACAGGATTCATCGTCGTAAAGTCGCAATTCATAGAATACTTAACCAGGCGGATCATAATAGGCAACAATGGTCGACCGCGAAGATGTTTCGGAAGAGAGAAGGAGGAGGAGCTTCTTCTTCTCTCGCGGCGAGTCGAGAACAAGATCTTAATCGTTTTACGAGAATTAATCGATTTGCGCGCGATCGTTTGAAAAATTATTATCCTCTCTCTCTCTCTCTCTCTCTCTTTCTCTCTCTTTTTCTCTTTCTGTTATCATTTTCGTTAATCGTATTTACGATCATCCAATCATCTCAACAATTTCATCATATTGTATCGTATCTTATTGTACAGTCGAAGTATTCTTCGTAACTACCGTAATCTCTTCTTCTGAATAGAGGAGAAATAAAAAAAAAAAAAAAAGAAAAAAAGAAAAACAAAAGTAAGTAAATGACCAATAAATAACCGTCCTTAGAAAATTAATCGTAACGTATCGAGATACGCGTTTGTTAAAAGTTCTAGGCACGCGAACGTCCGTCATTCCATACGATCGCGCTTGTATTTCCTTTCGGACGATCTCGACTTTAGCTCTCAATAAAAGGATTCACCGGCTCGTCCCCTCCCGTTTCCTTTTTATCCTTTTTTTTCTTTTTTTTCGTCAGGGCGAATGAATCACGAATAGCAAAATTAACGTTAAAAAAATTTTCCTCTCCGTATCTTGGACTCTCGTCTTCACCTGCCCGTCAATTGGGGATTCTTTTTACGTTAGACGGTAGTCGAATGAGACACGAAGGCGTCCATGAGGACGAAGTATAAAGAAAAAAGTTGCAAGAAGAGAGTGGAGGAGCAGGTAATAATGATTGCAGTTTCGAGTCCGTATAATTTTCATACCAGCGGAAACGGGAAACGTCCGACCAACATGCATTGAGAGGCACGTTAGCCGGACTACTTGCTCGTCGTCAATGAAACGACCTTTTTTCCCTTCGTGAAAAAAATGAAAGACACTCTCATTCCCCTTTTATTTTATTAACTTTAATCTCTCCACTATACTTATACTATTTATACTTATATATATAATGTTTCATCATAAATAATTGGAATATATTAATTAATGTTACCTATATAACTCCCTCTTAATCGATTTAACTTGTTATTTAATATTTTAAATAATATATAATATATTTTAAATATTTAATATTTTAACATTGCCACGTTTCGTTATTTCACAATAACGCGATAAATGATTATTTTCTCTTTTTGTTCCCAACCCGAAGTCACTCGAATCGAATCCATTTTTCGAGTTTCGCGCGAGATTCGATCCTCGAAATTCTTAAAGTGAGATCGGATCGCTCGAAGGAAAAGGAATTCTTCGCGGAAAACCGCGCACGTACGAATAAACTTCGAATCGTCCAGAAGGAGACAAAGCTCGTCTCAAGATACTTACGAGGGATTCGTGGAAATAGTAAAATTTCCTCTTTTTCCATCGCGCGATGCACGGACGCGATAAAATTGGCGGGAAAAATTTAAAAGTCGTCGGCGAAGAAAGACGCCGAAAAAAAAGGGAAAAAAGGATAAAACCTGTTCTATGCTCTACACATTCTGAGAAATCGCTCTGTTATTAAGGATCGAAGACTCATTGAGTCTCGCTATTGCGTAATCGAAATAAGAAGAAGAAGACAATATCTTGCTCGAGATATATGCGATTAGCGCATATTTGCATTACATTAAATCGCGCGACGTGCTGCGCAGAGCAGTTCAAGCGAAACCTGTTATTTGAGAAAATCTCATGGACACACACACATACACACACACACACACACACACACACACGACCACAGCCACGCTTCTATATGACGGTGTGTGTGTATTCATTTTGTCGTTAACTTTACATTCGTCTTGATTTGTATGGTTATCGTGAAATCATCGGCGGAAATAATAACGCATTCGTTCGTTCCTCGTTACAAAATCATGAGGAAAGGAAGAGGAAGAAGAACAGAAAACAAAAAAGGAAAAAAGAAAAAGAAAATGGAAAGAAGAAAGAGGAAGAAAGGAGAGAGAGAGAGAGAGAGAGAGAGAGAGAACATCTTCTCGAAGCCGCTCACTTTCACGTACGATCTTGTCTACCTTCGTTTGCTTCTTCTTCGTCTTCTTTTCACTTTGATTTTATCTCTTTGGTATCTCTGTCCCTCTCTCTCTCTCTCTCTTACTGTTTTTTTCTCTTCATCCATCTCGTTCTTTTTCATATACGATATTCTCTCTTTCTCTCTCTCTCTCTCTCTCTCTGTCTTATTCTTTTTATCTACATAAAATAGCACGAAATTCCAGCTTCGATTCTTCTGAGATCGAACACAGAGAGAGAACGTACGCTCGCTAGTATTTACCCGTGTGTATGTGTGTGTGTATGTGTGTGTGTGCGGCGTTACGAAATAAATTGTATGTATTAGCGTGCGAGAGAGCAGAACGTTAGAAATTTGTACAGCACGAGTAATATGGGCGAGGCGCTTTCTTGGCCAAGGTTCGACGAGAGAGAGAGAGAGAGAGAGAGAGAGAGAGAGAGAGAGAGAGACTCTTGCTCGTCATGTAGATTATTGAGTACCACCACGCAACACACCTCGATCGTGAGAGGAAGAATCTTTCAGAACGTTTCAAGATTAATAATGTCCGTTCCTTTCCGATTCCTCTAATATCGGGTGTTTAAAAATAAAGAGAAGTATTAGAAGAAGATTGGTTCGTTGTTTTTTTTTTTTTTTGTTATTGACGGATATTGACGTTTATCTCCAAATTTATCCGAATTTTCCGAAAAATTTTTAATCACGCTCAAAGAATCGGATCTATAAACGATATGAAAATTCTTTCGTTTCTCTCGATATTATCGACGTCGCGTGTATCTATCGAACGAAGTTGAAGTGGAAAAGATCGCGTATGAATCTTCGTTAAAATTGTTTATCTACTCGTTCAGCGAAATACATCGAGTCGTATTGTTTTACAGTATTCAATACAAATAACGGTTTTAAATGATCGAAATGAAAATTAGCAACGTGGTGAGAGATTTCGTTTGAGTCATTGATCTCGACGTTTACGCACGATTTTCAAGACTGAAGGCTTTAGAGAGGACGACGACGACGACGACGACAACGAAGACGAAGACGAAGACGAAGACGACGATTCAGTATTATCCACAGCCTCGGGCTATTTAGAGAAATCATTTCAAACGTACTCGATGCAATCTCTCTCTTCTCTCTTTCTCTTTGAATTTTAATGATCGGTCGAACCCGTTGACTGTGTTCGTGCGCGCGCTCGCTCGCGCATTTTACATCCGTTCACGTTTACTATGATTTATAATGCGATTGTGTAATGCGAGATTATTGGACAGGTGTATTGATAAATTAATATAACAAGATACGTGCCAGAATCGAGAGGAATCACATTTGCAAATCGACGTGACTATCGTCGATTCGTCACAGATATATCACTAACTCGTCAAGGTTGGGATGATGGATTTTTGCATAGACGTTACGTAAATGCATCATCGTTTGAGTTTTCTACGTCGGATCGACACTTGGAAAAATTATACGTGGATAATGATTTTTTCGATCGTTCACGTCGAACTTTTTTACGAAGGGCGCGATTGATCGTGTATCAAAGATATACGAATGTTTGTCTCTAATTTCAAAATGAATTTCAATTTCGAAGCACCTGTTATCAACCGATTACCAAGTGAATTATGACGTTATAAGTTGTTCCGCCGACACGGAGAAGCGTTATTAAAGAGCGTAATTAATGTAATAATTAAATTGATGTATTTGCTTCCCCTTCGAATAATGAAAAAAAAAAAATAAATATATATATATATATATATATATATATATATAAATAAGATAACTCGTTTTGCTATATAATAAATGTAATTTTAAATAAATCTAAGCAACGCGTTAACTCCGTTACCATCGGGTTAAACCGTATTCTTCTTCCTCCAGCTCCGTCTATGCTGATTTATATCGGTCCGCGTTACGTCTTGTTAAATCGACAGAGAAAAATGAGCACGTTTTCGCATTGGCGACCGTTAAAATGTATAATTACGAGGCATCTTTGTTGATACACAACGGTAATTATCGTGATAAATCACGGTTGGGGCTTGTCAGGCGGGGAACGTCATAACGCTCGAAAGATTGAGCATCATTCATTATTACGTTTTCTCCGTGCGAGAGAAAGAGAGAGAGAGAGAGAGAGAGAGAGAGAGAGAGAGAGAGAAAGAAAAAGGAAGAATTTTTATTGACACGTATAACTATGGGCGCACCGTGTGTGTAACATTTATTATATCGAAGGATCGACTTTAAATATCGTTCTCGAAATTTATCAAAAAGGCAAATCAAAGAGAAAATAAAGCAAAGTTTCTTTTTTCAAAAGAAAGAAAGAAAAAGAGAAAAAAAAATAAATAATTCATAAATATTCTATATCGAGTTCTTTTCAGAAGGAAGATGATACATAGCGTATCTCTTAGCTTAAAGCTCACGTCGAAGTTATTTCGTGCTCTTAGCACGTGGCTATCGTTCGGTGAGAAAAAGAGAGAGAGACGGAGAGAGAGAGAGAGAGACAGAGAGAGAGAGAGAGAGAGAGAGCACACGCACGATTTCCTGGGCAATCAACGCGCCGGAAGCTCAACCAATCGGCACGGTAGAAACTACTTCGCTTACTTCTCGACCTTGATTGGTTAGTCGTATCGAATGGGGTGTGACTTTTTGAGGCCGGTGGTCTCTCTCTCTCTCTCTCTCTCTCTCTTTCTCGACAACGGGGGGTCTTTCGGTGCAGTTTCGCAAGCAGGGAAGGGAGGATATCCACCTGGCCCCGAGGCGAAAACGAGCGATGCTGCTGCCTCCTTCGTTCCTTCGTTAATTTCATTAGACCCACCGATTTTCCTATCGTGGTCCTTTGGACCCCCTACTCTACCCCCTACCCCCTGTCCCCTTTCCCAAAAAGATAGTGTGGTGCTCCGGTTTGAAATATCAGAAACCCCCCGAAGAGAAACTCCTCCTTCTGGGTTTGTTCAACGCGACGGGATACTCCGGGTTCGTTCGAACAACGTGAAGCGACGACAAAGAGGTCTGGTGTTCTATAAGATTCGCTCGTGCACGACGACCACCATCCCGATAATGATCGATCGATGCACGACGATTTATTAACGCACGGTTTAACGCTCTCCTTCGTAGTCATTTCTCGAACGAGGGAGGAGTGAGGAGGGGAGGGAACCCTCGATGCGATCGATATTAAGAAGGGTTCTTATCAAATTTAACGCGTGATTCGTAATAAATCTAACTGTACGACGAATCGCGATCGAACACGGAGCACAGGAAGGACGTTTAAATTCTCCAAGGTTTCGACGTTTTATGTACGTCGAATAAATGTCATTGTGTTAATGTACGTCCGTGGTACGAACGTAAGTTTATAATACTAAGTTTATATACCTACTTACGTTTAAAGCGATACGTTTTTGAATTTTTCTTTTTCGTTTTATAAGATCATAGTCGTTACGTTTTCTCGTTCATCAGAGAATATATATTATACTTTCTCGTTGTATCCGCAAAATTCGATGTCAACGATAGCCGTGGAACGCGGGATGGTGATGGTGGTGAAAATTCGAATATCGAATACCTTGGAAGGATTCGACAAGAATTATGTATGTATCTTTCCGTTACTTCGTTAACGAAAATTAACGGGAGGAGATAAATACGTGCAAAGGTCGACAAGTGGATTAGAAAAATCATTGACAACGGGAAAAAACGGAACGGTCTGCCGACCTCATTCGTACGATTTAATCTCTCTTCTAAGTAGCGGTACCCATGCGTTTCGATAATCGACCCGATAGTTCTCGGGTCCTCGAGGCGAGGTCGATTAACCACAAAAACTCGTTCGCTTTCCTTACGCGAGCCGAAGCGCGTACGTTCCTTTGCCGGTTCGGTTCTAACTATCGGCACGCCTGGTTTAAATAAGAAATCGGAGGAGAGTCGTCGACTCTCTCGATCGAATCGAATATCGAATTGAATCGAAGGAACACGTTCGACCCGATGGTACGATAAGAACGTATAGATGTATTCGATGATGGATAGATAGAAATATTGATGATGATAAAAAAAAAAAAAAAAAAAATAGAAAGAAAAGAAAAATCGAAGAAGAAAGAAATTAAATTTGTAAATTGTATCTCATTGAGGTTCCTTAGCCTGTAATTAACATTTCAAGATCGAATCATTTGAAACACTTAAAACAAGTTTCAGAGGTCCGTGACACGTGGAAGATATGTTTTTGGCAAAACTAAATCGCTGCGCGCGCGCGCCCGTGTGTGTGTGTGTGTGTGTGAGAGAGAGAGAGAGAGAGATAAAAAGAAAGAGAGAAATAAGCTCGTTCTCGATAGGTCCAGCTATATGGTATGGCTAACAAACTGGAGCACGTCTTGGAACGACGTAGGGAGCCAAGGTAAGCCGCGGTAATTGTATAACCGGCTTCCGAGAAGCGGAACGCGCGTGTCGCTATACAGGGTGTTACAAAAAAATGGTTCAGGACTTTAAAGAACATATGGTACTAATTAAGATATAAGTTGTTTGTTCAATTAACTTTGACCCGTAAGATCCGTCCGTCCGTCCGTCTGTCCATCCGAGAAAACTAAATTTACGATAATCGTATATAAAAACGGGAATAAACCCGGACGGGATTTCTCGATTCCATTAGAGATCCTACGGTCGTCGAATCGAGGATTTCTAACGATTTCTATCCTTTTCGCGTAATTGGAATCATTGCCGCAAACGGACGTCATCGACGATAATTAACGCTGCCAATTCCGACGTTCGTGTTATCTCAAAGGTAAGATCGGTTCAAACAATCGAACCTGTTTTTTCTTTCCACGTTCATCCTCGTACGTGTTCCTTTAACGAGAATCTCAAAACAAAAAAAAAAACAAAAAAAAAAAATTTAAATAGAAAAGAAAAAACGATTCGAGTTAAGCGCTTGGCACTCGAGAAGACGTCAAAGTTTCCAAGCGATTTTCTCCCTTTTTTTTTTAATGCCTCTTCGAGCGAAAATAAAGAAGAGGTGAGAAAAGTAAGAATGCAGAAGGAAGGAAGGAAGGACTGTCCAAATAAGCTGGCAAAAAGAGAGGGCGAAGTAACGAGGCATATAATAACCCTTGGTGACGTTCGAACAAACAACCATCTGTAGGTAATGCCCCTATGGGCAAAGTAACGCCCCGAAAACTACACCCCGTCAAGCAAATTACAATGACAATGAATGAAATCCGATCCGCCCGGCGGGCACGTACTCTTTTCTTTTCTCTCTCTCTCTCTCTCTCTCTCTTTTTCTTTCTCTCTTTTCTTTTTTTTTTATTTTATTTCTCGCATCTTTCTCTCTCTCACTCACTCGCTCACTCGCTCACTCGATCTCTTTTTCTAGTTCTCTCTCTTTTACTGGCTATTCTATCGGCACCGGTACTTTTCTGCTATTGTGTTGCCCATTCGAGAAAAGTAAAGAACTATATAACGCCGAGGGTTATATACCCCGTGTACGAGGTAGGTATATTTCTGAATCGTTCTTCCATTTCTAAGTTTGCTGTTCCGCCTTTATAATGTAGAAACGAAGACGCAACGGGCGTGAAAATTCGTATAATTGTGTTTCAGGAAGCTTTTTCTCACCTCGTAATATTTTCTCCCTCTCTCCCTCCCTCTCTCTCTCTCTCTCTCTCTCTCTCTCTCTCTCTCTCTCGGGGGATTGTATACGGATCTTGGGTGATATTTAAAGGGGGAAAAGAAAGTGCTGGGTATTTTTGTTGTTTAATCTCGTCTAGAATCAGACGATGTTCTTTATTTCGACGGAACCGTCGAAATCCAAATTAGTTTTTCTCAACGAACGTATCGTTAAAACACGTTACGCAATTGTTTTTTCGTAATTTCTCCTTCTTCTTCTTTCTTTTTTTTTTTTTTTCGTTTTTCTCTTTCAAAATGCCGTGGAACCGTACGAGGCTTTGAAAAGACACTCGCGAGAATCGCATAAATTAGATTTGATCTACGTCGGGGATTTCCTTTCGAGAAAGGTAAGAGAAAAGGAGGCGGGTTTAATTAATTTCGGGCTTTTAGGAGTGGATAAAGGGAGCAGATAACATTACGGAGGCGGAGATTGAATTCGATCGATCGATCGATCATTCGACCGATCGATCGATAGATAGATAGATAGATAGATGGATAGATAGATAGATAGATCGAACGAACGAACGAGTGAACGACCAACCGATCGAGTAAGAAGTCCCGCATGCGTGACACTTTCGTAAGAAATCAACGTCGTTGGCCGCGATTGGTTCGTTTGTTCCTTCGTTCGTTCCTTCGTTCCTTCGTTCGTACGCTTACTCGTTCGCGAATTTGACATGACGGCTTACACGCAGATAGTTTAAGAATTGAACGAAGCGCGCAAGTTTCCTTATAACCAGAGGCCTTTCCTACGATTCGTGTAGCAGCCAAGACATCCTCGTAACGTTTGCTCGGACGTCTGAACGGATAACTGGTTCAGCGTTACGTAATTCAAGTTATCGGTGGTGAGGGGGGGGACCCAACTCGCGCCTGTTTTTACCATCATCGAGTCGGTCCCGAGCACCTCTAATAAGCTCTTAATAAGCTTCGTACTTATTCGGCATTTCAAATTTGCCGACGCGTCCTTCGACAGACCCCTGCATGAGTTTTTTCTTCTTCTCTTACTATCTCCTTATTACGAGATTCTGACTTTTCTCTTTTCTTTTCTTTTCTTTTCTGTTTCTTTTTTTTTTTTAAGTATCTAGACTATTATCTTATGTTCTTCAAATCGTTCGGCAAGAGAGATAAATTTTAATTAAGAACTACGATACTTTATATTTCCGCTGTCGATGATATATATATATATATATATATATATATATATATATATATTTCAATATAGTAGTTTATACGATAATGACTTACTTTTCAGAAGTGGCAGGTCGTTCATAAAACTTCCATCGTCTACGTTCGTGTTCTGTAATCAAACAAACGAAAAAATATTTATCATTAATAGTAGAACTATACGATGATCCGTAAAGATTTATATATCATCGATGAGCCGATAGTGAAAATGAAAGAAAAACGATTCTTTCGAGGCCAATAAGTTCGCGGACGTGGTCGAATTTTAAGAATTAACGATACGAGAAAAAGAGAGAGAGAGAGACACAAAAAAAAAATCAAAACAAAACCATAAAGCCAAAAATAATTTCATTCGAATCCTTTTAATGTTTGCTATCGTGAAACGATTTTTTATGATTTCTACGCTCCCCTACGACTATCGTCGAAAAGTTCGAACGAAAACCTTACAAAGATGAAAAAAGACATTGATATTCGCGAGGGCGAAAACAGAGACCTTAAAAGGAATAAAGAGCGAGAGATAAAGATACGACAAAATTCATAAATTTCGTGTTATTCACCCACCTTTCTCTCTCTCTCTCTCTCTCTCTCTCTCTCTCTTTCTCTTTCACTCATCTCATAAATTCGTAACATTACGAGCTTGGTGCATGATCTTAAATCTGTCAAAAATCAAGCTATAGGTCATCTTGACGGTTCAAGTAAAAGTCGTGTCTACGGTCACGTGCTTCTCGTAAAAAAGATTACAGAAGGTAAATTTTCCGTTTTTTTTTTTTTTTCATGCATCATGCATAAAAGAATAAAAGAGTAAGGAATATATATATATATATATATATATATATATATATATATATAGAGAGAGAGAGAGAGAGAGAGAGAGAGAAATACTAAGAGAAGGAGAAAGAAGGTGAGAGTTAAAAGAGGAAAGGAACGGTAGTACGAAGTCGCACGAAGGTAATAGAGAAAATGTCTTGCGATTACGTACATCGTCGCTCACCTGGGGGTCGTCAACGAGGCTGGTGTGTAGAACGAGGTCGGTTTGGTCGAGGCCTGGGGGCGGTAGGAGGGCATCGGGACGACGTACGGCACCATATTCGACAGCCCTACCGCCACCTCCGCCACCGCCCCCGCCACCTCCACCACCACCGCCGCCACCACCTCCGCCGCCACTACCGCCGCTGCGTCCGCCATCGTAAGGGAAGGATGCGTGCATGTTTGTCTGTGAAATCATAAAAAAAAAATCATCTCGTTTTAGTCGTTGTTCTCTGGTCGTTCTTGAAGCGTCAATCTTAAGAAACGAGTAGAATCAAAACAAGTAAGTTTATTAAATTTACTCGATTACTCGTTCATTAATTATCGTTATCGTTCGAAGTAAATCAATTGGCACTGAGAAATATATATGTATCATGTACAACACACACACACACACACACATATATATATATATATATAGCGATTTTCAATAATTTATATAAAATAAATATTTATATAATATTCAAGAGATATTACCGTAAATACTTCGACGATTGCGTATTTATTAACTTAAAGGGAAAAAAATAGTTAAGATAAATGTTGCATAGTTTAAAATGGTCTATGCGATGACCTCATTGATTTCGATGAAAAGCGAAAGTTGATCGTTCCATTTTAAAATTCAATCTCGATGTTTTCACACTCGTTCGAGATATCTCTCTCTCTTTCTCTCTATCTTTCTGTCTGTCTCTCTCTTTCTCCTTCTATAATTACGGAGCAAAAACTGAACTCCCCGATCGGCGTCGATTAACGATCGACATACGCATCCGACGAAACAGTCGATCAATATGCAAAACTTGATGTCTCTCGTATGTAAATATCGATTAAAATGCAACGGAATTGGCTCGTGTGTATTCTTTCACGGGGTAACGATAAATTGCGATAAATTGTGGGGAGGGGGGGTTAGAGAAAGGAAGAGAAAGGAAGGTGGCTCTCCCTGCGGTCGATTTTTGCTTCCACGCGTGCGGTGCGAATGATCTTTATTCTTTTTTCGATGTCTCGTTTTCTTTTTTCTTTTTTTACGATTCGACAGCTCCCGCGACGAGATTCACACTCGTTTAATTTCGTTATGAGGATGGAAAATGCGAAAAGAAGTTGATCGAATGAAAGGAGCGTTAAAAGGAGACCCAATTCCCACGTGGTTCAAGATGACTCGACGAACGAGATGATAATGCTTTTGGATACGAGAAGAGTACTGCTGTATGTATCTATGGTATCGGTATGCGTGTGTATATATATATATATGTATATGTATATATACACGTATAAAGTTTTTGCGAACAAGTATAATAATAATCATTCAACGTAGACAGACAAGGAGCGTCCACATCGCACCTGCGCCATAAAATTGTATGCCCGGTTATGTACTTGAGATCGGTAACGATCGAATGTCAATCCAATTAATCTTCAAACGCTTGCAATTAAACGAGTTAGTTAAGAACGCGATTTTCGATCCTTCGGAGTCTTTTATTCTTCACGTAAACCTACAATGACGGAAAATATCGGAAGATATGTTTCTTGAAATTCTATTATTAACTTTAACCGAAGGAGTTTCGTTGAAAAAAAGGATAATTTTTCGATCGGTTAATAAGAACGTTGTTATTAACGATGAGCTCATAACAATAATCGTCTAAGGCAATGATAAAAGATAAGAGAAATCTCGATTGACTTTTAAGCACACAACGCACAAAAGTACGCTCGCGTACGGTTAGATCGTTATCTCGAATCCCATTTTCGTAGCGATCCTATTACAGGAACGCCAATCGTATTCGAAACGTATTAAGGAGAAACGAAAGTTCACTAACTTTTACCACCTTTGACTCTCTCTCTCTCTCTCTCTCTCTCTCTCTCTCTCTCTCTCTCTCTATCCTTGGGAGTAGATCACGCACGATAGATATCGCGGTTATCGATTTCTCAGGTTAAAAAAAAAAAAACTCCACGAGTCTGGGTATACGTCGTATAATGAGAATTATCTTAAAATTTTGATCGACGACCGACTCTCTCCGGGTTCTTGATCGATTTCGATTTCGAAAAAAGAAAATGGAGCGCGCGCGCGAGACGATGACTCGGGCATTCTATATATGAAACATTAACATATTATATTATCCCGCCCGAACATTTCGACCGTATGATTACTACGAAAGTACGTCCCTTTTATTACCTGTTGATTAAGAAACCGCAGGTGGAAATGATTTGCAAGTTTACTAACGTCCACCCCGAGACATTGTAATACTCGGCGCAATTTACGCGCTTTATTCGTGATAACTCTTGAGGTGCCAACTTGTGGACAGAGAAATCGACGAGTCACCCCGCCGTGGTTCCTAAGAAGATTTTCGCGCCTTTCATTGTAATACGCGCCCGAGCGCGATGAGTCTTCGTAATTTCGATCGACGTGAATGATCTATCCAAAGGTCGCGCGCGTAATCGCGGTGATGATGGTTAAACTAATTACGAATTAATTGATCGCCTAAGAAAAAAAAAAAACCGACAAAAAAAATATATTCGAATTCTATTCGAATTATTTTTATTAGTATAAAAATTAGATTTAGATTTTATTGGTATAAGAATAGAATGGAATGAAATAATTTATTTTATTACACGATATTATTATATCTTCCTATCGTACGAATACTTATAAACTTATCTATATAAAAAATGTATGCGTCTTTGTATATATATCTTATAAGTTATGTCTGAGGAACATATTACTAAACGAAGTTGGTTATGAGGAACCGTAAAATATCGAATATTCGACTTATTCGATCGATCGATCGACCGACCGATCGAGCGATTGATCGATCCAACGGTAAAGTGGTTTTTAATTACATCGACTAAAGTTATTAAACGTTTTGACCGATCGTATCAGTACGTCGCGGCGTTCGGTTCAATCTCTGATTCCCACATATCGCGTTGTCCCATTTATAATCGATGGAAATGACGGCCCGTTAAACGGTAACTAAAGCTGCTATACGTGGTCATTGTTCTGCCGTGTAATATGTTGCCGGGTGCGTTTCGATGTTTCTAACGAGATATATACGAGACTCGATAGAAATGTATCTTACGAAGGATATAAAATGGAGGAAAGTCTTCTAAGAATCGAAAGACAAGGTGGATATACGCACGGAATCTTAATCAAAAGGAGAGAGAGAGAGAGAGAGAGAGAGAGAGAGAGAGAGAGAGAGAGAGAGAAAGCCGAGGTCTTATGTGTACCGCGGTCTGGTATAAAGCGTGGACCAACAAATAAGGTTATCTTCTTAGAAACTCTTGTCATTATTGTTCAACGTCGCGTCGTAGTTTCGACGCGTATCCATAAATTCACTTTAGCTATCTATGTACGAAAGGAAATCTTGATACGGTGTTTCGTCGATTGATGAATCGCTACTCTTCATTGTATTCCATTTTCTACGAGCAACGTAACTAGATAATGTATATATGCATGTAAGTTAAAGATCAAGATTTTTTCAATCCGAATCCGATCCTTCGATTCATCCACGAACGTTCATCCACGTACATACGTCAATATTTTCTAATTTTATAACCGTTTTCTATCCGTCCGGTGACGAATTGAAATCGATGTCTCGAAAATGTTACGTCGATATTTTTTTTTTTTTTCTTTCCGAACGGAACTCGAAAAAGCGAAACGAATGTTGGTTTTGACAAATCGTTCTTCGGGGTTACGCCTCGATCGAGGCCAGGGCCAAAAGAAAATTCTGAACAATTATCAAAATAATTACAGACTTTTGTCGTTTCTAACGACGGCGGTTTCGGTTTCTCTTGGAGCCATTAAAACGCTGTTACTTTCACGGCAATAGGGGAAAAAAAGAAAAAAAGATGAGTACTGCTAATTAACGTGCCGCGGCGGCTAAGCCGCCACAGTGCTTCTATTTGACGAGAGTCGCGTTAGTTATAAATCGATATAACCATGCCGGTCGTCGACTAATGAGATGAAACGTGATCGCCTTTCTCTCGTTAAACGCAATGCGTAAAATAAAATCGCCTATCCGCTTTGGTATCCTCTACCCTGGACGTCTCTCGCGTTACGCTGATTCTGATAAATGGATTTATCCGATTGTTGGAACGTTCGAATTAATCGTACAAATCGGAACGCTTCACATGCTCGTCTCCGGCGAACGAATTTTCATGAAATTATTTCAAGAACGAACAAACGAACGAACGAACGCGATAAAATCTCTGTTTTTTTTTTCTTTTTCTTTTCTTTTTTTTTTTTTTTTTTTTAATTTCATTCGGTTGACTTCTCCAGCATTTTTCACAAGAGTTATATAATATAAATATTTTTATATAAGCCTCGCGAACAATGTACACGCGTATATTATCTATTTATGTATTTGCTTTATATACCGTATAAACGATATAAAAGAGCAATTAATCACAGAGCGTAGAACGAGGCAAGGAAAATCCCTCATTCCCAAAATCCTCACAATTGTCGAACTAGTAGTACCTTTGTTTGCCTTTTAACGTACGTAATATTTAAAATATACATGCGGGTGGAGCAAGGGGAGGGGTGGAGAGGTAGCGCGCGAAAAAGGACGATAAAAGTAAATATTTTTACTGGCCAAATAGATTTCACGTTTTGTTGTTAAATAATCCGATTAATTCGTATTTGATCTCTTTTTCGTACGTACTTTTCACGAAGTTCGTAACGTTCGTTCGGACGATTTTCCTGATAAAACTAAAATTAAAACTAAAAAAAAAAAAAAAAAAGAAAAAAGTCCTTGACGATAGTTAAACTGATTTGTTTACCGTCTTATTTTATTTTTTCTTTTCTATTTTTTTTTTTTCGGAGGATACTTCAGTGCGCTACACGTAACGACGAGAGAACGCTACGAAATTTTGTGAATTCGAAGGATGCCTGGGCTCTGGGAACTGACGTTCTTAAGGCATATAAACGACGGGCTCCTTCCCGTTCGAGATACAATATTTCGCGATAGAGAGGGGTAGATACCAGGAAGCTCCGGGCTTTCAAGGATAAGGCTATTGGAATCTGTCGATCCACTCGGCTGATTATTGGTATTGTGGTCTTCTCGAGGAGCACGCTCGTTTTCTTCGTTCTCTCATGGGCAGCAGGGTGGAATCGAACAATTCGTATAATTCGTACGTTCGTTCTCTCTCGTTCGAATCGATATAACATACATATACATATACATACATATATATATATATATATATATATATATATATATATTCATATATATGTATGTATGTATGTACGTACGTACGTACGTATGTATTTATTTGTGTTGTATGAGCGTGTATATAGTTTAAGTTCTTTTTTAACGATAATAAGCGTGCTTCATGAACGACGGGGGGGGGGGAGGAATCGATAAAGTGAGATTTTTTACGTAATGACTTTTGATTTATCGAAACGATATCCATCTACATATCGATGTAACGTTCCGTGCATAATGAGTAATTTCCGAAGGAAGATAACGGGGGAAAGTATTTAGAATTCTTTTCGTTTAGATATGTTTATGTACGTATACCAACGGCATCTATGTCTAAGACATCGCGGTGCTTAGCATATTTGTATCAAAGCAAACGTTCGTGGCATCCTACCGGAGGAAATGCCGAAGGTCAGTCGAAAATTTAATAAGTAAATTACTCGAGCGAAGGGGAGAGAACGTTTCTACCACGCTAAAACGGGGGAGTGTTTATTTTGCCCATTGAACCCGTTTTCAATTTTATCCTCACGACCTTTCGTAAGTCGTCCTTTATTTTTTTTCTCCAAACGTTATCCAACGTCTTAAGAAATGCTTTCTTGTAAATTATCATAGTTAAATAAATTAATCGTAGGTAAGTATCATAGTAAGTATACGTAATACGTAATAATGCGTAAGTGATACATAAAACGTATTATCGATTACGTTCGACGAATGATGGTTGAATTAATTAACGAAACGACACGTATCTTTGTCATTGCCGTTTGAAATTAATGTCCAAAGGAGAGATAACGAGAGGATAATACGACAAATTTCTGAACTATAATAAACTATGCAAGATTGTTGGGCGCGTATAGTTTCCAAGTGGGAGCTTAAGACCGCGTGTGTCCTACCCTTCGCTCCCGCCCCTCGGAAATGCCTACCTGTCTCTTGAATTCTAGGAAATTCTAAGTCACGTGTCGACGCCACGCAAGTATGAAGAAGCTCTTGGAGTCTACTGACATTCTCCGTGCCAACCATGCAAAACTTTAAACACAACGTACTCCGTGCAAAAAAAAAATTCGTTATCCCTTCTCATATTTTTCCCTTCCTCCATCCGTCCAACTCTCTCTCTCTCTCTCTCTCTCTCTCTCTCTCTCTGTCTCTCTCCTATCTTTCGCTATGTGACCATTTTACTGAATATTTATGACGAATTTATTACGTCGAAATCCGAATAGAAAATGAATGTTCGAACGAACTCACGAAAGGCTCTCGTCTTTAAAGATCGGACGCAAAAGGGGAAGATTTGGGGAGGGAGGGGGGTACGCGGTTTGAGATAATCAATAACTCGGTTATAAACTTCGAAGGGTGAAAACGTGTCTTCTTGATGCATTACCCAGTTTTATACTGGCTTGCTCTTGCGCGTGGTGTCAGTTTTTGGATATCACAGTGAGTAGGTATTTTTCTTTTTTTTTTTGTATTTCGGTGAAAATATGTTCGTTAAAAAGAAAAAGAAAAAAGAAGACAAAAACGAAGAACGAAGAATCCATCGACATTTCTATAAAATTCGACGAAACGTGACTGCATATGGGTCTAAGAGGACAGATGATGCCTCGGTACCGTTCCTTTTCATTCGGTCACCTCTCTCGGAAGTGTGCGAAAAATGGTTTGACGCGTTTTGAAAACGTATTTTTCGAGAGAGAGAGTATCCCGCCGTCTCGTATTTCTCTAGAAACTTTCTTCTCCTTTGCATTATCGTCACACGACACCCGACCGCCCAAAAATCGTAATCCACGTAGAAACGTACGTGGCCATTCGACATAATTAGGGTGGTGTTTTCATAAAGACTTCGAAGGGAATAAGGTGGACCACAAAATACTATTGCTATCCTGGTTATTAAGGGAGGAGAATAAGAGGGGTGGGGTGGGGGAGAGGAAGAGGGAGAAGCTAAAGCTAACCTTCGTTCTAGTGTTCGATGGCGTAACATTATCGTAATGCGATCCGAGTTTGAATCGCAGTCAGTCTGCTTGCAAACTTCGTTTTGAAAGAAACGTATGGAGGGGGCGGGGCGGAACGGGAGGGGGGTGATGAGACTCATTGTATCGTTTAGTTCGACTAGTTATTTTATCTCAATGGAATAAAAAAAAAACCCTCATACGTCCTTTTCTAAAATCGTTTCGCGTGGATCCATACGTGTTCCGTTTATTCAACGTATTCTTATTGTTTTTTTTTCTTTTTTTTTTTTTTACAATAATATACAAGCAAAAAGACGAACAGTGGATCAGTGATCTTATAAGTAAATGCATGCAAAGAAACGTTACCAACGTTCATATCTTGCAAACGTTTCACACGGCTTTATATCGAGCCGTACGATGTATGTAACTACATATATACGAAGATAAAGAAAAATATATATTCTAGTCCGTTTAAGTTTCAATTCTTCCCTTGTTCTCGAGTGTGTTCAATCGAAAAGATGATAAGCGATCTAACTTCACGACCGCCGTGTATCTCCGTCGATTTTAATCGCGATCGAAAGCGCTTAAATAACGTAGATACGTTTTTCAATCGTTGGAACGTTCAAAGTAGTAAACGTTCGCGAGGATACTACGAGAGAAGCAGAAGGAGAGGAAGGATCGCGTGAAAGATCACGTTCGTTTCGTAGTCATCCCTCGCAATCATCGATGTCACGGTGCGATTAAGATCCATCTCGCGATAAAAGTCTCGCGATCGTTCGTCGTCGACGGTAAGCCGTTATTACGTGTCCCATTGAAAAATACTACGAGGAGAAGTAGGAGTAGGATGAGGAGGATGAGGAGGAGGAGGAGGAGGAGGAGGAGGAGGAGAAGGATGTTTTTGTTTCGACAGTACGAAAGAAAGGATACACATAACGTGCTTGTAAACGTGATTTGCGAGACTTCCTATTCAACGAACGAAAGGTGAGGTGAGGTGAGGTTTTCCTTTGATAATAACGAACGGACGTTTCTCGACTTGAAAATCGTACGTGTATATTCCCCCTCCCCTCCCTCCGTCCCTTGATTACGAGTAGTTTTTTTTTTTATAATTGAAACGAACCGAGCGAACGCTTAAAAAATTGCGCGCCATTCGTCGCGCGCATTAAAGTGTCTAGAAACTAGAACGCGAGTACGTTTACGCGTGGACAATTAACTTTTTAGAGGTAAACGAATGGTTTACACGAGTGTAAAGGAATCACCGTTTTATACCTACTCATTACCAATTGGCTTTTACATTTGGTATAATTCTCTGGCAAAGTGATTATAGAAAATGAGCCGTTGTCGTTTGAGTTTCGTGTGCTGCATGTTTTCACGACCGGACGAATAATTATTTACATAAATATGTACATAAGTATACATACGTATGCTTTTGATTGATTGTATGTTTAAAATTGCCGATACTCTTTATGTTACAAACGTGTATACGCGTTACACTAAACGACTAACACAGTTTATGCA
Organism: Dolichovespula saxonica; assembly: GCA_911387935.1. Taxonomy (NCBI): domain Eukaryota; kingdom Metazoa; phylum Arthropoda; class Insecta; order Hymenoptera; family Vespidae; genus Dolichovespula; species Dolichovespula saxonica. The sequence continues at coordinate 14,213,517 of OU426993.1, read as the reverse complement.
GATATAATAAATTTGTTGCTAACGAAAACGAACGTGTTCGAGTATTACGTTTATTGAAGAGAATCTCTGATCGTTAAAGCAAAAAAAAGAAAAAATGGATTAAGAAACGAAATAAAGAAAAAAAAAAAAAAAAAGGGGGAACGGACGGACGAAGGGAAGAAAATTGTATCGAATTCTTACCACATGGATGCCCTCGGTGTCTCTTCTGAGATCACCGCTCCTCTGGCCGGCGGTAACGGCCGCGCTCAGGTGATTATAGTGATGCTGATGAAGCGTGTTTAGTGTCTGCGTGTAGGGATCGCCGACGAGGTAATCCAGGTGTTGAGGCTGCCCAAGACCCGGATGCTGCGGGCTGGCGGGCGCATGATGATGCGACGGGAACGGCGGTGGAAAGTACGGGGGTTGAAAGTCCGATGCCGTTGGCAAGGATGCACCACCGTGATGCGGCATTCCGCCGCCGTTTCCATTCCCCCGATGACCGTGATGATGGGCACCCGAGTAAGGCGACGAGTTTCCGCCGCCCAACGAGGAAATCCCACCGTGACCAGTCAATCGGTCCTGTCGGCACGAAACAATCACGTTTTATATCTATTCGTTCTTTCTTACTTTAGTTAATAATCCCCGTTAGCTAATACCCTAATCGCGATATACGTGCGACTCGTGTTAATCACGATAAAAACGATAACGGAGTTCACCGAAACGGTCATTCCATTTAAACTCGTTTCGAGATCGGACTGTCGATGACTTTTGGGAACTCTTTATAAGTTCGTTAATTAAATAATAAGAAATATTGTATGTATAGTTTGGATGATACTTTCAATAAATTGATATATAAATATAATCAATTGCACGAATCTCTCGTAAGGTAAACCGATCAAGATGGTACTTCCTTTCTAACTTTCTTTTTACGCTTTTCTATTTTGTTAAGATAATACCATTTTGAAATTTTGAATCCTCGTAAATATTTCCTACGTATCTTATCGCATCGACTGTTATCCTATATATGGGAAAAAAACTCGAAGAATCATTTCGAAATGATTACGAACGAACGCAAGCTGAGATGATCGATCGATAATTCGATCGATTTGGAAGAGAATCGAGAAGGATTGGTTTTCCGAATGGTAGCGAACGATTGGGCACATGAATCTTCGGATCTGTCCGAGAGACATTGACACTCTCGTTTGACGCAAACCCAGACGAGCGATGAAATAATACCGATCTCTTTCGATCTCGACGATCGTCGAGTATTATTCACGGCGAAGATAATATCGTACCTCTCGTATCTGTAAATCGGGGGGGTATGGGGGAAAGGCTTTTGCCTCGGCGAGGAATATTCGAGCCATTAGGTGTCCCTCTCTCTCTCTCTCTCTCTCTCTCTCTCTTTCTCTTCCGTGCGATACCATCTCGAACGTCTTTATAAACCGAGTCGGCGTAAAGGGCTAAACCGACAACTTTTATCTATGCCGACGTATCGTCTCTCGTACCTCTAACTGTCTTTTAAAACGTTTGAACACATTCGAACGGTGTGCTTCGAAGTATTTCATGAGAATCGAATGACACAAGTAATTTGTAAGATCCGACTAATTTCTCGTAGATCTTTCATAGATTATATATATATATGTGTATATATATATATTTATATATATATATATATATATATATATATATATATAAAATATATATATAATCTTTATATACGAACTCGTGTCGATTTTTTTGTCGAGCGAGATAATCTCGATTGATATTCCGTAGAAATGAACGATCTCGCTGACGTGACGTAACGTACCGAAAGAACTTTACGAGACTCTTAAGCCGACCATCTCCGGAAGGGATAATTTCTCTCCTTTCGGCGCTGCTTTATGACCGTGGAACCTGTTCGCGCGAATTCTTTCCTCCTACGGGAGCGGCCTTTAACCGAGCAACGAAATTTGCCATGCTTCTCGAAGACGATCGACGGAGTCAATGATCCTCCGAATATACTTCTCTCGATTGCCGGTTCTTAAGATAAAAAGAGAGAGAGAGAGAGAGAGAGAGAGAGAGAGAGAGAGAGAGAGAGAGAGAGAGAGAAAGAGAGAAATGAGGAAATCTCAACGCGGTAAATATTGCATTCCCTATATTATCTTTTATGAATCAAGGAGACGTTAAACCATTGATTGTTGCAATTCTTTTTCTGGATATTTAAACGAGACATTAAGAAATTTCGAGGCACTTTATGGAAAGTTCGAAACGTTTCTCGTCACGATTAAAATTCGTTATCTACTAATGGCAATTTAAATGCTTCGTTCCAAAATTAAATGAGAGATTCGTCAAAGGAGGAAACTCTTCGGTTTTTTTTACTTTTTTTTTTTTTTAACAATAACCACGTCGATGTTTCTAATTAAAGAAGAAAAAATTTTTTACCTATTCGTGTTTATTTATTATTGTTACTGTTATTATTATTATTCTTATTATTATTTATTATTATTATTACTATTATTATTATTATTATTATTATCGTGATTGCCAATATTATTAGAGAGGACGTACGTTTGTTTTTTAGTGGTCGAACGAATATTCGAAGATCTCGAATATTTTTTCTAATATTTTCTTTTCGTTCGAATTGAAGAGAATTCATTGCATATTTAAAATAACCGGTAGTTAAAAAGTTCTTTACGAGTACATACATATTTTGCTAGAATTTAATAGCTTTTAAATAAACACGTTTTATAGCGGTACTAACGCGTAACGATTCTTTAACGAGTACCGTTCACGGTGCGACATCAATGACGAAGAACTCTGTCGTATATATTTAACAAAAAAAACAGTAACAACGTTACGCACATTCGCGAATTATGACAAAGTTAAAAAATTATATACAATTATGGTCGGTCGGTTTTACGAACTTTTTCTCGGTTAGTCGATAATCCTAATCCGATAATATCAATGACAATATAAGTTTTCGTTCGATCGTAAACTTAAAAAGGTTAGAAGGTATTCGCGAGGAGTTAATTGGCATATAAACGCGGTAAAATTAAATTCGAACATTTCGATGTGTTCGAGAAGTATTTTTTTTTCTTTATCGTACGATTAATCGATTTAAAAAACCCGATCCAGGGATCGTTAGTATAATTTTTTTCCTAGAAAATGTTTTCTTCACTCGTTTCGATAAATTACTTGATAATTCGTTGACAGAACGCCGCAATGATTTCTCTTAAAAAATCGTAATTTTTTTTTATCTTTCTTTCGTCCTGATCGAATTAAAATTTTGACGAACACATTTCGCAACTAATTCGAAGGGATCGATCGTGGAAAGTTAAAAAGGTAGAGGGGAAAATTAAATGATATTAGGCGTGAGATCCCACCTCGACTTCGATGACCGTGGTCATGTCGACGTGCGGCGCGTAACAGAGCGCCAGCTTGTCGGCCGTTGGCGCTTCCGTGCGCGGCGGAAACATCCCTAGGATCTCCAGTTTGCCTTTTTTTTTATCTCACGAGTTCTTCCTTTCTCGATCCACCCAACCCTCCTTTTTCACGCGATGTCACCCGATATATAATATATATATACGAGCCGAGTAGATCTCACGGGGAAGATAACGAACGCACTTTTTGATCTTTTATATATATATATCTCTCTCTCGCACTTGATATCCTTCTGTAATTCCTTCTCTTAATAATCGCACACGTCTCATAACACAAGATTCACGAGCAAGAGAACAACACAGCACCCCTCATCCCATCGTCCTTCCTCCCTGCCTCGCGCGAGAGACGTCGGAAAGAAGAGGAGGCACTCGAGCACTCGGACGAATGAAATTTTTTTTTTACCGGTCGACCGCATTCGCGTATTTTTCTATCCTCGCTCGCATGTCTCTTGGGATTTTTCGACGGACAGGATCAATCGATCGCGTTTATCATCGCTTCGTGAAGCTTCTTCGACGATGGGAAAAAATAAAAGGCAGGAGGTACGGTTCATCGTTTTCTCGACGAAGTTGTCGATCGATCGATCGTCATCCTTTTGCTTTTTTTTTTTCGTTCTTCTTCTCTTTTGTAGATAACAAAAGTTCATAGACCGGATGATACTGTAGATTCTTAACTTAAGAGGTATAATAAGGGGTTGCTCGCAAGTAGATACAATGGACTAGTATCTCTCTCTCTCTCTCTCTTTCTCTTTCTCTTTTCCCTCTTTATCTGTCTCTCTTTCCTTCTCCGTTTTTTGATGAAAATGTAAGGGAGGATGAAAGAAACAGCTGATCGGTTGGGATCGTACGGTGTGTCGCGACCGGCCGACTGAACGACGAAGACGACGACGACGACGACGAAACCGTACGGGAGGTGCTACGGCGTGCTCTTACCGAGTGCTACTACCACCACCATTTCCACCACCACCACCACCACCATCATCACTAGGTACTACCACCACCACCACCACAACGAGCATTGCCACTACCAGTAAGCACCGACACCAGTTACCAACGATCTCTCACTCTCTCTCTCTCTCTCTCTCTCTCTCTCTCTCTCTCTTTCTCTCACACTTCAGCAGTGTACGAAGAGGGGCACAGATAGACCACCGTAGGTTTCAGCACGCGCCTGCCCTAACTACTACTTCGCGAAGGACCGAAAATTTTTTTCTCGGAGGATATAAGCTGAACACCACGTGGACGTCGGCGCTTCTACTCCCAGGATACTACCGGTGCTCCCACCACTTCGACGAACACTCCGACCGTCGGCGGACGTCCCAAAACTAGAGTCGGGCGAATGAGAAAGAACGACGCGCGCTTTTGAACGTACGACGCATGCCGATTTCTCCCGACGGCTAGGAAGGTGAGAGAGAGAGAGAGAGAGAGAGAGAGAGAGAGAGAGAGATTATGAGCGAGTAGACAGAGCTCTTCTCTCATTGGAGATCATCGAGGGATGAGTTTACTACGAGCAAACT
>OU426993.1:14141108-14203608 GCA_911387935.1 Dolichovespula saxonica | reverse complement strand
TTGGTATATCGGATATCTCGACTGAGCTCGATCATTGTTTTCTCGTGAAATTCATTCGACGAATACGTGATCGAACCTAGAATACGCCCTTGGAGTACGTATTCCCATTACGTTATTCCTTTCGTTCTCATGATTTTCAACGCAATCGTACGAGCCGAATGGATAAGAAGATTATACGTTAATCGAACGAGGTACGAGCTGTACGAGCTGGAATTGTCTCGTAGATTTTACGACGAGGTGGATGAATGATAGTCTTGATCGACGATTTTGTTTCTTTGCGGATATCACCTAGGAATGGATCGTATTGGGGTTTTATTCGGAATAAAACCTCACGGACGAACGCAACTTCAGAAAATTCGACAACTATGATATTAACCGTTAATTTGAGTGGAGTCACGCGCGTTCCTTTTTCTTTCTCTCTCTCTCTCTCTTTTCGTATTGCTTATGCGCGAGTATATAGGCGTGCGCGCGAGCGAGCGAGCGAGCGAGCGCGCCGATCACACAAAGAGACATATGTTCACGAGGTAGGAGGCGAGAGAGTCCGGTCCAGAGGGTTCAAGCTAACGGGACTAAAGTCGATCTCGTAGAGATGCGACGGTGTGAGGCTTCTCTCTCGCACACACCTGCACTCCCATACACACACGAATCTACGGAGACGCACACACACGCACGAATATCTATACGAGTGCTTACTAAACCGTCGTTCCCTTACTTCGACGGTTCCGAAGCAGCGAGGTCGCGAAGCTTTCTGACGAGCTTAAGCGCGTATGAAAAATCTCGAGGAGTATGATTGATTTTATTCGATGACGCGTGAACGCGATCCGTCAAATTCAGTTCGACGTTGAGAGTTGGAGAAAAGTTTGCATGGTACGATAGTACGAAAAACCCCATTCGTACCGCGCACAATCCGCTTACCAAATACGGATCTACGCGTATTTATCGAAAAAACATCTTATCGAGATTACGTAGGCACAACGGAGAGACCTCGATGATCCTCTCATCCCTCTATTTTCGTTATATAACATTATTTGTCGTTATCGCGGAGTTCGAACCCGTTGTCGGTCAACTAGAAGAGATTGCAAGAAAGAGTCAGAGATATGAATCTATAAGCGAATGGTGGAGGCAAAGTGATTACAGTTATTAAACGTTTACTTTACATAATGTTCACCGGTATACAATTTGCCGGGCAATACGGACGTATGTATGTACCTATTAAAGAAAGGTACCCCGATACCTTTCGGAGAGAGAATCTCGTCGCTATACCACGATCGTGAAAATGTTCTTCTATAATATCATACATATTCTGTATTCCCTGTTTTTAATTAAACCCGATCGAACGCAATAGATTAGTTTGTTTTCTCTTTCGTGGAAAATTCACGATACCGATTTGTCGTCCGTACCACGACTATTTTCACGCGCGTGGTCACCGTACCACGTTTGCGTTTCATCGGGGTTCAATGAACTTTACCGTGGAGAATAGCCATCGTTCGAACGAAGAGATCGAAGTGCAGCCATTTGGTTGGGACGTTAATTTACGACTGTTTATGCGCATAATAAAGAGGTTATGATGTTTTCATATAATGTAATAAAATATTACGCCGTCGGTCACCGAGGATAGTCAGGGAAAACTTTGAGGTTATTGACTTTTGCGATTGTTAGACGTTTTCAATGTAAAATGTTAAAGAGAGGGAGGGAGAGAGAGAGAGAGAGAGAGAGAGAGAGAGAGAAAACTCGTGATAAAGTGGATACATCGAAGCAAGTATTATTCTAACTTGGTCGATATACCTCTTTACCATTTCGATCGGGTACACATTAGGAAGTTGTTCAATACGACTACGTTGCCTTCGATACCGGAAAGCGTTCAGGCGACATCGATGTGGTCTCGAGTCTTCTTCTACCTCTATTTCAACCTCTTTTATTACCTCTATTTCTACTACTATTACTACTACTACTACTACTACTTCTTCTTCTTCCTCTTTTTCTTCTTCATCATCATTCTCTTCCTGTTCAGAAGTTAAATTCCAATACTCGTAATACACACATCTCGTAAAGCATTGTTCATTACGAGGCAAAAGGATTCGGTAGAGAGAACCTGCTCGGTCGTGTAATGTCGAAGGATTTACGTTTTCTTTTCTTGTTTTTTTCGTTTTTTTTTTCTTCTCTAAATTCAAGGAGTCCAAGGAACGAGCATCGTCCAGCCTAGAGAGAATCGGAGAGTCGTAGTCGATTATTCTAAAATGGCAGAGAAACGGCTTTCGAACTCTCGATCGATCCTGTGCCCGCTAACTCGGACTTAAGAGCTAACGAACAAGCGCGGTCTTTCTGCTAGTCTCAAACGGTATAACTATCGCTTATTCATCCACGATAAAGCGTGGTAATACCGAGGGAATTATTGTTATTATCATTCCACGCGATACAAATCATCGACAATGTACAATTAGAAGATACCGATCGTTCGAGCGACGACGACGACGACGACGACGACAACAACGCTGACGACGACGTTGATACAGTGAAAGAGGAATTCTAACATGAGATAATATTCCGTTTCGAGCGTACAAATATCTCTCTCTCTCTCTCTCTCTCTCTCTCTCTCTCTCTCTTTTCTTCCTCTCTTTTCATTCTCGTTCTTTCAACGTCGACGCTTTCTCGTAGATTTCTCGATCTAAGGAATACATAGAGACATATGTAAGTACATATATAGGCGACGTCGTTTCAGCATGAGCGGAATCACATCAATTAGATCGTGTTATGCTAATTCCAAACTCGCGCTGTCTCGCTACCTTCCTTAGGAAGTAATCATCTCTCGCTGCTGCACGCCGGTGATCGTAGGCGGCTGACAACTATAATCCGTTCGCGCTGGACTTAGGTTACGTAGCCTAAGCAGGTGGCAGGTGCACGAACGAACGTTCACTATGGTAGAGGTGAATTCGTTTCCTCTACCTTCGTCGGACAGGACGGCCGAGCCAGAGAAATTGACATTTTTTTTTACGCTTCGTTAAACTTCCGTGTTAGATTTCCGGGCGGGCTACCTGACTTGTAAAAATTATTTTCGGAATATTTCGTTCCGATCGAAAGGATCCCTGTGTTTTGATTAGAAACTCGAGTTCAACTCGATAAGAGGTAATACATTTTTTTTTTTGTTTAAATTTGCAACAGAATTCATCAAGATATCAAAACATTGAACTCCCTTTTCCTTCGTCCGATCTGTCAACTGATTCATTTGTCGATTGTCAATGAATATATAAATAATCTAAAAAAAATAACGGAGAAATAATAGATAATATGGTTCTCTCTCTCTCTCTCTCTCTCTCTCTCTCTTATCGCAAACGATAATTTGATAAAAATCAAATAATTTTTTTCTATTCCTGTATCGTAATTAACGGATTAAAAAGAGAAGAAAAACAATCCTCGGCGTTCACTTTTCGATCGTATCCGATCGATACCATCTCAAAAAGTTTTAAGCGCGGACAAATGGACGTAATCTCCGAAAGGTGGTTAAATTCATGGATAAACGTTGGTCGCCTTAAGGTACGGAACGTTAAAGACAAACAGGCGGAGATAAGCGAGGCGGATTCCGTCGAGACAATGGAGAGTTTTATCCTTTAGACGCAATATAGAGGGAAACCTTTATAGTCATCGATCCTTTGGTCTTAGCTCGGCATCAACGGCAAGAGCTATCGTATCGGAATCAATCGGAGAGGAACGTTATTCGCGAACGTCAAGATGGATATCGAAGGAGGAGAGGGGTTAAGCAAAAGTTCATGGTTACGCGCTTTTCCTCGCATTTTTTTTTTTTTTATCCTGATAACGTCCGCCTTCTACTTGTATAATTCTACTTGCATAATGCTAATAAAGATCGACGATATGCGTATGTATTCGTGATATCTACAATGTATATATATCTATACAATGTATATATATCTATACAATGTGTGTGTGTGTGTGTGTGTGTATATATATATACATATATATACATACGAGACCGGCAAAGTTTCGTGTGTCTCAACCAAGTAGATTTAACGTTTCTCGGAGTTATTAATAATATCCAACGCTAAGAGTAACCCGATCCACTTGCTCGCTTACTGGTGCCTGAATGCTGCGAACGGCTAGTTCGATATCGATACAGTGCGATACGATATCAATACGTCATCGATATCGATATTCATCGTTGTTCTTCTCAAAAGTTTCAAATACTTTCCGACTTTTCTCTTTTCATTGAAATTGGATACTAATCGGGAAGATTATTATTATTATTATTATTATTATTATTATTATTATTATTATTATTATTATTATTATTATTATTATTATTATTATTATTATTATTCAATTTTAGCCTTGCTCGATATCTATTTATTATTCTGTCCCTCATTTTTCATCTTCTTCTTCTTCTTTTTTTTTTTATCCTTTGCAAATTGAAAATAAATTGAATAGAATAGTAATTGATTCTTCTTAACGGTTAAGTGAAGAAGTTTCGTTGGAGTGTGAGTTACTCATGACAATAAATCAATCGAGTTTAATTTAAATAGGCCCAATGTCTTAACGATTCGTCGTTCTCTCTCTCTCTCTGCGAGACGATTCGTAAGAAAATCTCGCATATTTGTAGATGTACAATATGTAGATTACAACTGTACTTTGCGTATTCGTTCGGTCGCACTTTGAACATCTCTAAATCTTTCTCGACCGACGCAGAAAGGTACGTACGATCGATGGTACGTCAATTACGTATCAACGAAAGGGATTTTGACTTCATTTTATCTTGGGTAGAACAGAACGAAAACAAAAAATTCTTCTTAAAATGGATAATACGATGAAATTTACGTCTCGTACAGGACGTAGTTGAACGCGCGCACAGAGAGCGCATCATTGTACGTACGTTCACCGTAACAATTATATTAGATTAATTGGCAATAAAAATTATCAGATCGTAACTTGAAGACAAGATCAAATTGCTACAATAGAATATTTGTATATTAATGTTTCCGTTTCTATTGAAATCTTAACGTACGTATCGAGTAGATCCTAATAATGCATAATGCGAATACGTAAGTGAATCCCTGTTAATATATATAAAGAAAATAATGAAAGTAATATTAATGGGGAATCGTAGAGAAAGAAAGAAAGAGAGAGAGAGAGAGAGAGAAAGAGAGAGAGCTCAAATCGATCTGTTTAATTCATGGACCGGTGGAGTACAAACCGAACCCGCCTACTTGAACCGGTAACAGGTTCCACGCCCTATCCTATAACGTGGCGGCAATATTTAAACATTCACGCTCACCGGTTCGGCCTGCTTCCGTAGGTAGTTTCATGTGCGCACACATACGTTTATCTCTCACTCACTCACTCACTCTCTCTCTCTCTCTCTCTCTCTCTCTCTTCACATCTCTCTATCTATCTATCTATCTATCCATCTATCTTTTTCTCTTTCTTTCTCTTTCCTTGTCGAAAGTGTGCACGTGGACTTCTCGGAGTGGCGTAGATAGGCTGGCTTCCTCATGTTTAAATCCATATAGGAGAGTTAAGTATAGGCAGATAGAGTATTATAACGTAACCCGCCGAAGGGTATAGGCCGACGTTTGCAAGGTGCCTTTAAGGTTCTCCATGGCAATGCATAAAATTTACCAGCGAAACACCCACCCCCCCACCCACCCCCCGAAGCTGAAAAGGACTTCGTTCGTTCTGGAACCCTTTCAGGACAAGCGACACACCCTCGAGGCTTCCGTATGGTACGACGACTACGTCCCGATCGACGAAGATAGACGTAGAGAGAGAGAAAGGATAAAGAGAGAGAGAGAGAGAGAGAGAGAGAGAGAGAGAGGAGTCAATCATCTCTTTCTATCTTCCCCCCCCCTTTTTTAAACGAGAATGCATTTTTTCTCAAGCTAATTTCGAAACCGGCTCGTTATACGCTCTCGGCTTTTACCGAAGCCCGTAGTAAATGACCGGACATCGCATTAACGGTCAACCGATGATCGATGCTCCGTAAATCTTTGGTCGTTAAAAAGTAGTGTTCTCGCGATTAATCGATTTTCATAGTTTAACGCTACATCGTCGTTCAATTCATTGTTGTTCGTCTCTCAGTTCTTTGGGCATAATAATTACATTACGTCGAAGAATAATTGAAATAAAATTCATGATTCGTCCGTTGGACGAAATGTTTGCGTTCTTAAATTCTCTTCTCTCTCTCTCTCTTTCTCTCTCTTTTTCTCTCTTTATATCTAAACAAGAATCAATGGTAATATTTCGTTGGTCGTTTTGACAAGACATACGATTTATAAGTCATATTACTTGGGAGAAAATCTATGAGTCATATTCAGATGTACGCGTCTCTACGGAACATCATTGCCAGTGTCTCTCTCTCTCTCTCTCTCTTTCTCTCTTTCTATTTCTTATCTCTCTCTCTCTCTCTCTCTCTCTCTCTCTTTGGAAGTAGGACAGCAAAAGGTTAACGGTTGTATCCGCGTGCGTAAGTTCGAGCATCGATACAAGAATCGACGATGGGGCATCCACGATCATAAGAGAGACAATGCATGGCAGTTCAAGGCTAATCTCTTCTCTTAGGAAGAAAGAATACTTAAGTAAGTAAGTACTATTTATGTATGAGACAAAAATGAATCGAACTCGAATCGCGCCTTCGTCTCGCCTTCTTCTTGGGAATACAATGGGTTAATAATAATGAGAATTCGAAAAGGTGAAATCGTAATGCTCGAACGTCCTCTTGTTTCTATCTTCTTCTTTTTCTTCTTCCATTTCTTCTTCCTCTTCTTCTTCATTGTCATTAGAAAGTGTCCAAGGTGTGTTCCTTTCGTGAAAGGATAGGAAAATCATTTCGCAAATATCTTTATCGTCCGTTACGTCGTTATAGAATTCAATCGTTAGTCGGACCATCACTTAATTGCATCTACGGTCCTTTTATTGTTTACCAGGCAAATTGTCCGTTCGGATTATTCTATCTCAGCGACGATAATCGTTTCAATACGATTAAGAGTTATTAATTATACAATTGTCCATTTCTATTCTACGTTACGCTCGATTGTTACGATTGGATAAAAGGAGCAACAAATAAATTTCCAATGTTTATCGCAGGTTCGAATAGTACCTAGAGTGAGTGAGTGCGCCTTGTAGATAAACGTTTATAGTCTTTATATGAATTCCACGGGATATAAATATCTTTCTCTCGTAAATGTTGCCGTTACCGAATGCCTCGCCGTTTTCACGTATTATTCACGTAGAGGGATACGTCGACTTTTACGTACGTGGAAAAAAAGACGGGCAAACTGCGTTTTGACAAAGATAGAGTACGTATAAATGAGTGCAATAAAACGTTTAACCGCGGTACCGAGTCTCTACGGTTAGTCATCGTGAAATGGAAAAGAAGCAGAGAGAAAGAGACAGACAGACAGAGAGAGAGAGAGAGAGAGAGAGAACACAAGAATCTTTTATGACATAGCTAGCCTACGTTTATTATATTCCATGGGATGGCGTTTGTCGACGATAAGCGAGCTTATGTTTTTTTAGACGATCGGAAATCGGCCATTGCGGTTGCCGAATGAAACGTTGAAATGTTAGCGATTCTTACAATTACCTTCGTTACATTCGTTAATAAACATCGATCGGATAAACAGTAGGGAGAGTTAAATGGATCGAGTAAGTTACGTTCTTAATAATAACATAAATAGGAGAAGAGAAAGATCTAATGAAGCAGAAGATGAAGAAGACGAAGAAGAAGAAAAAAGAAGAAGAAACGGAAGAGTGTTACGTTATTTCGCTGTATGGTTTTAACGCGAATTTATTTTATGTCGCTTTACGCCTCGTTATATTCGCTTCACGATGCGACTATTAGCATCGAGTATCCCCGCGATTCTCCTTTAGGAGAAAAGGAACGATCCCTTTCCCTCTATTTCTCTATCTCCGTCTCACTTTCTCTCTCTCTCTCTCTCTCTCTCTCTCTCTCTCTCTCTCTTTGGACGAGCCTCCACGGCCTTCCTTTTTTACGTCGATGCAATTCCGAGACGTTATCGAAAGTCAGCGCGTATTTAATAGCAGCTCCTAATAAAATCTCTGCAAGAAATCGAACGATCGTATCGCGGCACTCCTCTTCTTCTTCTTCTTCTTCTTCTTCTTCTTCTTCTTCTTCTTCTTCCTCTTATTTTTCTTCTTCTTCTTCTTGTTACCGAGCTACAACAAGTCGGCCGGCTCGCAGGGGTATTTGTAAGTATCATCGGTGCGGGACGGTGGCTGCGCTGGGCGCCGGTCAACAGAGCGAAAACTTACGTTCTTTGTCGATTTATTCGCAATTGGTGAACTTCTCTCTCTCTCTCTCTTTTTCTCCTTTTCAAGTAAACAACAAGTAACAAAGTATTTACTTATCGACGTGCGAGCAGTAGGGAATATCGTGGTAACAAACGTTTCACGCGAATCGATGTGAAAAACCGCAGCGCGCGAATCGGACAAGGATTCTAATTTACATCGTTATCGGGAGGGGTAGGGGTCGTCGAGAAACGAGTCAATTTGTCTGTGGAAAAGACGAACCCTTTAAAGTTCGAGCATAGGAATGAAACGTCGCTTGGTTAAAATAAATAAAAAAAAAAAAAAAAACACTATAATCTGATCTACGACATATCCGAGTTCTTTACGTGCTCTCGTATTGCTTTAATAAATCCGAAATATGCAAATTATTAAATAAGCCGGCTAGCAAAGAAACGCTAAGCTTCGACGTTTTAAGCCTTTGGCTACTGCGCGGGCGCGCGCTCCCGTTTGAAGATAAAGCAGAAAAAGAGATAGAAAGATAGAGAGAGAAAGAGAGAGAGAGAGAGAGAGAGAGAGAGAGAGAGAGAGAGAGAGAGAGAGAGTGTAATAATATATTGTGCTGGGATAAAACGGCTGTTACACGGATAAATTTGCCCTCCTTTGGCCTGCCGTTTATTGAGTTGCTGTTGTATTTGCACGTAAGAGAGAGAGAGAGAGAGAGAGAGAGGGAGAGGGAGAGAGAGAAGCTGCTTGCTTCCTACGTGCTTTCGCTATGTTTATACGTTTTGCGGCGCGTACCGCGCGAATGGGATTTAATCCAGATCTTTATTGCCTACCTCAAAGCCCGGCTCTGGCGTGAAAAAGGAGCGCACAGTTGCACGAGCACCGACGAAGACGACGTAGGACGTCGTTAAGATCCGAGTAGCGTCTCCCTTTGTCCTTTCCCAGCTTCCTTCCTCTTCTCTGGAGTAGGTGTATTCTCTCTCTCTCTCTCTCTCTCTCTCTCTCTCTCTTTCTCTTTCTTTCTCTTTTTTTTTCTCCGGTAGAACACGCTTTATTTACTGCCTTTTGCGCGAAAAGTAGGATTTGTCGAAATTTACAGGGGGTAAAATTCGTTTTTTGAATATTCCGATTATGCGTTACCTCTATACGAGTACGTTAGTTTCTATAGGTGTATAGATTTCCGTGCTTATGTATAAATATATGTATATATTTGTATATGTATACAAATTATATCTATACAATCCGCTATACGAGGACGCATTATGTACCCTCCGTGCATAAGCAGAACGTCCTATGGAATCCGTGTAAATATGGCTGAAGTTATCGACGCAGGTTGGTATCTCTAAATTACAATGACTGTAGCAAGAGAGAGAAAGAGAGAGAGAGAGAGAGAGAGAGAGAGAGTCTTTTATTCGCGAGAACGTAACTTTCTCTTTACCTTTTGCCTCGATAAATTCTCGCGGACGTATCGCGCGACAGTATCTCGGATTACGCATGTGGTTGTACACTGTGATTTTATACTGTTTTCTTTTTCTTTTTATTTTATTTTATTTTTTTAATCTTTCGAAAGAATGATTACAGCGCGAGGTCACGAAGTTGTTGTCGGTGCTTCGTACTCCATGTTCCACAAAAGGGTTAATGTAGTAATTACTCGGAGACAGTTTTCTACCTCTTTCTCTTCTCCCTCTTTTTCTTTCTCCCCCTTTGTCTCTCTTTTTCTTTCGGTTACTTATTCGTTTACTACTACTCGTGGCGTTTCTCACGTGCTACCTACGCATCTTCGAGCTCGCGTAAAAAATTTCGCCCGTCGTCTAAATGTACTTACGACCCGTGCTGAAATCACGTTTACGAGGATAGCAATTTTGATAATCGTTTAGCAATCTTCGCGTTGGCACCGTCTCAAGATCTCCTCGCTTGGAGGATAATTTGCGTGGGGAGGGGGGGGGGTGGCGGCATACATAAGAATTGTTTAACAATATTGTTCGTCTATGCATATCCGTGCATTTATTATCAAATATCTCTTGGGTCTCGTCTTCTTCATACTCGTATCTACACGATTTTACATACATACATACATACATACATACATACTCCTCCCGAAACGTCAAGTTTGAAGTCAATCCTGCGAATGCTCTCGCAAGTACTTACTTACTTACTTGATTACCGTTATAGAAGGATTCGAGATATCGCGTGGGCGTGACCGCTTGCTTAGTAGTAACAGAAAACGACTTTTTCGTCAATGACTATGAGGGGACATGCTAATGTGGCATAGTTTGTTTAGTTGCGTAACGATTTCGAATAGCTTTGTCGTATAACGGTATAACCGAATTAATTTAGAATTGGAAGTATCGAAGGTTTATTGAATTAAAAGTGATCGCAATAACGAACCAATTGTCGTTGATATTCGAGAAAAAATAAATATTACAAATTTTTATAATTCTTTCTCGTACCTTTAACGGCGTCTTTTATATTTATTTTTCTTTTTTTTTTTTTTTTGTAACAACGATCGACAAGCCGTACCGCGAGCGAATAGTTGGAAAAGATTATTAAATCCTGAAATTTCTAGAGCATTTCAAATTGCATTCCGGAAATCGTGCGGCGGTGGTGCAAACGAACGGCAGCAAGGCACGGTTTATCATACACGGGTAAAATTTTAACGGCTACCTTCCGAATACCCAAACAATATATCAAAAACCGCTGCACGCACTGACATCGTGCATACCTATCATTATCTAAGACGCCACAAGTGATTTATAACTGGCCTTTAGACTACGCCGGGGAATCGTGGTTAAATTTTCTTAGTATAAAATTAGTACCCTCGGACTAAAACCTTGCGACACTCTCTCTCTCTCTCTCTCTCTCTCTCTCTCTCTCTCTCTATCTCACGTGCGAATAAACATTTATGATCTTGCGGGTCGATCTTTGCCCTCCCACTCTGGACCATCGCGAGAGCGTTATAAAAATGTCGTAAAATGTATGAACCGTAGAATTATGCGGTTTATGCGTATGCGTTTCACACACGTATGCGTTATACGTATTGTACGTAGGTATACACGTTGGTTTTTTTTCTTCTTTCTTTCTTTTTTTTTCTCTCTCGTGTTTTGTGATTTTTCAAAAACAAAAAGAAAAAAAAATGATTCATCTTAAATTGATTTGTAAGTACAACGTTTCTTTTCTAGGCCGCAAAATGGATTAGGATCTAAATCTCAAGGAAGGCAATTTCCTGAGATTTTATCGTAACGAGTCCGAGCTAATGCCGTCACACGCCAATTTCAATTTTATAAAGTTGATAATATTAGCTTTAAATAGCATTTATTCGCGTTCGGACGGTAAGAAATCTACAAATGCTATCTAAACGCGTGTATATACTCGGTTCTGGTGGCTTGTAAAAAAAATTTTTAAATGTTATTTCTTTGATACGAGTAAAACATTACGTTACGCGATTCACGTAGGAAAGTCGAACGTTGCTGAACGTTCGTTCGGATGAAGTTGAATGAAGTCGTTGCAAAAAAATATTCAGGCGCGTATATATACCTTTGATCTTCAATTTATTCGTGCCCGATATATGATCTATCGATCAATCACGATCATTATTTATCAAAAAGCAATCGTTCGTCATTTTTCTTCCTGTCACGATCGCCAGTTAATTGAGATTTAGCTCTCCGTAAGTTTAATTACTTTCACATTTTGTAGTTACCTCCGTGGAAATCTATATATTTTGCTCATATTTTGTTAATTACACCGATAGATTCGTCGCAATGCGTATCTAATTTCGTTTAACATCGTTGAGCGATATAAATGTTAGCCGGTAATAAGTATAAAACAGGCTTGTCTCGGCAACTTTGCACTCGACATTAATGAATGTCGTAAGAAACGAAGTAGGAAGGAAATTAAGAAAATAATACGATAGTAAAAATAATAAGGAAAAATAACAAGGATGCAATTAATCGATCAGCAAACAAAAGGATACCTGCACGTAAAGATCAGAAGTTACTCGTGAAGATCGACTCGCGACTCCGTGAGATAGTCGAGGAACGAAAATTGAAAAAAAAAAAAAGCAATATTTAGTATGTAGGCACACATGCGCGCGTTTGTACATGGATATTACGTATACGTATGTGGGTATAGGTGTATGTATATCGAGAACTTTGTGAAAGGCGATTTAACCTCACCTTTTGATCGTTCGTACATATTCCTTCGTAACCAGGCGATGACCTAAGCACGTTAAAACTATCACTTCGGGATTCCTTTAACTATGAAATTCCCAAGTTTATCGTTCTCTCATTTCTTCCATAATCGAGTCGAGAAAAAATCGTCGATCGCGCAGGAAAGTAAGGGTGACTGATAACGATCGTTGCGAATTATTCATGAAAAGAATAGAAAAGTAATCACATAGGTATACACGTTTCGTTAAATTTACATGACATATCGATGATGGTATTCCTATGATTATTTAGATCGTTTGAACTAGTCAACGAATCTCTACGATCACGATCGTTAACGATAATGGAATCGGCGACATCAAAGTAACTGTCTTTTTTTTTTTTTTGTTCTGTTTTTCTATGATAAAGATGGAACATCTATATACATCCTACGTATGCCAAATAGCGCATCGTCGTGTATCGAGGCTTGACTGTTCATCGTACTCAAACAATTTGATCATCTCGTAGCGAGAGCTTACAGAAGAATTCTACGAGAAGTCGACGTCGACATCAACGACGGTGGTCCTACCTACGCAAATACGATGGCTGGTTGGCTACTAAAGGCTTACCATTGCAAGCCACCGTCCGTCCTCGTTTTCGAGCTGGACGCTTTCGTTCCTTGAAAATATATCGTAAAGTCGAACGATACTGGAGAGAGAGAGAGAGAGAGAGAGAGAGAGAGAGAGAGAGAGAGAGAGAGAGAGAGAGAGAGAGAGAAGGAAAGAATGCATTGATAGAGAAAAGAAAAAGTCTCGCTTCTACGATCCATCGTAGTGGTATATATTATAACGTTGAAATTACATCGTATATAATTCTCTGATCTATCATTGTTTATTATTTACTCCCAAAAGTCCACTGATCGTAACGGGATCCGAACGTATCGAGAAATCACTGTAATGATATTAGCACTTCCATGAAATTTTTTGACCGAATCGATTATCCCTCTCCCATTCGCTTTCGAAAGTCAATCGTAAATAATGTACTTAAGCAAATAAGGTGTCTTTGAATAGGTAAGAAGAAGAAGAAGAAGAAGAAGACGAAGAAAGAAGGAGGAAGAAGAAGAAGAAGACGAAGAAAGAAGGAGGAAGAAGAAGAAGAAGAAGAAGAATTTCAATGCGGAGAAATCTGCGTCTCTTTAAGAGGACCTCTACATTAGTAGTCTCGCGATTTGTTCTAGTCCTCAATCTATCCACCTGATTTGTTGCCGCGCGTCAGCATCGCCGAGAGGAGAGTTCTCTTACAGAAAGACATTGGAACAGGTATGAGAGAGTGGCACGCGTAGGCGGACACTCGGACAAATCCGACAAGTCCGAACTCCGTTCAGTTATTTCTCTCTTATACCACGTGAGAATTATTTTCTTTTCAATAGCTAAGAAAGGAGAGACAATTTGTGCGGCGTTTCCCCATCGACGGGGGTCGAAGGACTACTACTTTTTTTTTTTTTTTTTTGAGAATAAATCGATCTCGGGAAGGACGAGATACCGTTAATCTCAAAGATCCTCGCGCTATCTATGGTTTTCCAATTTTTTTTTTTTTAAATCGAACGAAAATTTACTACGTTCCCGGATTATTTATTCCTCGTCGCACGGACTTACATCGTCACGTTCGTCCTGCAACTCATCGTCGGCGCTATCCTCGAGGACGAAGGCCACGTCGTTGTTGTTCCTCGTTAATGAAGGTAGCTTTCTCGGCGTAAGCTCTTCGCCATCGGTGTCTCTCTTACGCTTCCCATCCCTCTGCTGCTCAGCCAACGTGCTCGCCTCGTGCTCTTCCAACATGTCGGTAACCATCAGTTCCGACTCGACGCTCGTCGGGGACACCACGACTTCGTCGAGCGGCGACATTGTCGTCTTGTCGGCCTCGTTGCCCTCGAGAATGGACATGATGAGGCAACCGTTTCCTACCTATCTGCCAGTGAAAAGGAGGAGGCCTTATTATATTCCTTTCCTCGTAGTAAAAGAATGTCTTTTATCCCGACATCGTGAAAATCATAGTAGCCAGGTAATACTTTTATTCGCTACATCAACGAAGCCGACGACATTTCATTCGCATTTGCAGGCATTAAACTCTCCGACGGTAAGCGTGAATACGCGATTGTGAGACTACGTCTGGATATTTCTCTCTCTCTCTCTCTCTCTCTTTCCTCCTCTCTCTCTCTCTCTCTCTCTCTTTCTCTTTCTACAAATATCTTTCCTTCAGGCATCGAACTCACCGGGGGCAACGTCGTTCAACTTGCTTTCGCTTTCTTTCGAACCATTCGTGCCATTGGCGGTGCACCCCTTCGAGAGAATCCTTCGAGACGAGGCAGGTGTCCGAGGAACTCAGTCACGTGGCAACCTTGTATTTAGACATTTCTTGTCCCGTAGCTTCGTAATAGCCTCGTAGCTATCGCAATATAGTTACTCGAGCGTTACGTTTCGGTCGACGATGGCCAAATCCAAGTCGTCCCTTTATCACGGTCCGATTTCACTTAAGAATCGAAGCGTCGCGCCGATTAGCCTACGTACAAACAATTCTACGAGCACTGGCTTACAACCTTGCGGAGATTTAGTTAGTCATC
This sequence comes from Dolichovespula saxonica, assembly GCA_911387935.1. Taxonomy (NCBI): domain Eukaryota; kingdom Metazoa; phylum Arthropoda; class Insecta; order Hymenoptera; family Vespidae; genus Dolichovespula; species Dolichovespula saxonica. Next base: position 14,188,590 of record OU426993.1, on the reverse strand, counting down.
GTTTTGTCATCATCATCATTTCGTCGATCACGTTTTCCGGTTTCTTACTTTCGAGCCTAGCGCCGTTTCGACTTTGGCGACGTTTATATGAAATTCACAAAAAATCAAGTTCCACCTCGTCGACATGCCTTTTTTTTTTTTTAGGAAGAGGAACCTCGGTACCGATTCTTCCTTTCGGCGTTTATAATCAGCTCCAAGTTCAAGGCAAACGATTCACGTGGATCATTATGTTGCTCGTAGGAGTTGCCTCTGGCGTGTCGATCGTTATGTAATTGTTTAGATGAATTACACTGGTGCGATCAAGAGGAAGAACGAAGTCGAAGAGGAACGGTAAGAACAGTAGCGTCAACAGCAGCGGCAACGGCAACGGCAACGGCAACGGCAACAGCAACAGCAGCAACAAACAACAATAACAACGAAGACAACGACGACAAACTTGGATGAGAATCACTTAAAGGAAGAGAAAATCGATACGGAGAATCGTTCGTCTCGAACGGACGTTGACGTACGCGAAGGAGTAATCACGTGGTCGCGTTCCGGCTGTCACGCGATGTAGGAGAAAAAGAGAAGAGAAGAGAAGAGAAGAGAAGAGAAGAGAAGAGAAGAGAAGAGAAGAGAAGAGAAGAGAAGAGAAGAAGAGAGAAGAAGAGAGAAGAGGTAGGAGATTTTGCCCAGGGGTGTTTCGGAGGAATCAAGAGTTCGACGAGTCGGATGAACGTGCACAGGTGGGTGTCACGGCGAAGAAGAAGAAGAAGAAGAAGAAGAAAAAAAGAAGAAGAAGAAGAAGAAGAAAGTGGCGGTGGTGACGGTGGTGGCGATGGTGGCGGTGGCGGAAAGGTAGGTGAGGAGGAGGGAGAGAGGAGGGCGAGTTTCGGAAAAGTCTACCGGGAAAGTCCTCTGCGTTGGCACACGCACGTAGCGAGCAAAGCGAGACGCGCGCGTATTGGTCGAAGGTCGGCGAGAAGCGATCGGGCGACACCGCGTTGGCGCGCGCGCCTCTCGAGAATGGCCTAAAGGCGAAAAGAGGAAAGGATCTCCTCGAGTGGCGCCGCCCGCGGCAGGAGGGGGCAATCTCTCTCTTTCTCTCTCTTTCTCTCTCTCTCTCTCTCTCTCTCTCTCTCTCTCTCTCACCGTTCCCCCTCCCCCCCCCCCCCCGCGCCCTCACCGAGAAGGCATCGTGCGTGCAGCAAGTGTTGTCTGTTGGATATGTTGGGTTTACCACCACCACTATCGCGATCGCCTGACCACCACCACTACCACCACCAACGTCATTGCGGTTTCATAGTGATATCACCAACACCGTCGAAGACACCAGCTGTCTTCTTCCTCCTTCCTTTCTTCTCACCCCTCTCTTTTCTCACTCTATCTCTCACTCTCTCTCTCTCTCTCTCTGTCTCTCTCTCTATCTATCTATCTCTCTCTCCTTCACTCTCTTATTTCTCTCGATTCTATCTCCGTTCCACCTCCACTCTTTCCATAATTTCCCCTTTCTCCTTCCACCTCGATGTTATCCAACGTACACGGTGTCTCCGTTCTGGCCGGTCCCCGCGACCGGACCGGTCATTCTCTCTTCTTCTCGCTTTCTCCATCGCATACAGTCTCCTCCTTTTCTTTTCCATATCTCTTCGTGCGATACCTCTGCATCCAACAAAAGAGTGACTCCGGCCACTTCGAATGCACCCTTTTACCTCGGACTTGCGTTTTCGTTCTTCCTTCTTTCCTTCCTACTTTTTCTTTTCGTTTATCCCCTCCCGCCTCTCCCTTTTTAACCGTCTCGGCTCTATCACTACCGAAGGTTTCCTCTTTCGCAGATTTCGATTAATCGATCCGTTTGAGTTCATCCTGCGTGATCATCGTACGTAAAAAAAATCGATCTCTCATTACTTTCATGATCGGCCCCCTGTTTAAATATTCTACCTAGTTATTCGTATGATTTTTCGTAAGAGAGAGAGAGAGAGAGAGAGAGATATCTCTCCTATTATCTCGATACGAATCCAACTGGACTGACTTTCTCCGTCTCTCTCTTTTTTTTTTTCCGTGCGACCACGGTGTGGCGGCAGGCACACGGATGAGCGGAGCGCCTACGCATGGGAACAGGTATCGACGAGTCCGTCGTCGTCGTCGCCGCTCGAGTTCGTTCCTTCGTTCGTTCGTTCCTTCGTTCGTTCGTTCGTTCGTTCGTTCATTCCTTCGTTCGTTCGTTCCTTTTCTCTCGGTTATCTTGCGTGCACCGTGTAGCCGGCAACACGACGTACGCGACGTGTCGCTTCTCTCGCGCACTGCGCAACGATCCGATCTAATACCAGATCTCTTTCGTAGATCGGTATCGGCCGTCTCTCTCTCTCTCTCTCTCTCTCTCTCTCTCTCTTTCTCTTTCTCGTTACCTTCGTTTTCCGCGCTTGTGTTCTCCCAATTAGTCTCTCCGCGTCCTCCGTAACTACGCGCTCGCGCCCCTACGGGCTACCAGCGTGCGCGCACTCAAGTGCCTACTGCTGCTATTGGCGTAGCGTCATCCTTTTTTTTTCCCCTCCGTAATCACGGTTCAATCGAATTACCAATTTCGACTTCGAACGATGGATTTTATCGTTATTTAAAAAAAAAAAAAAGAAAAAAAGAAAAAGAAAAGAGATAAAAAACGCCGATGAACTTTCACGTTGCCATTTCGAATTGAGAAATTTTATTATAAAATTCTTTACAACGTCCAAATGTTCCAGTCGTTCGGATTAACGATAGTCTTTATCGGCGATTTCTTTATTTTTGTTTTGTTTTTTTTTTCGCTCTTCGTACTTTATTCCTCCATTTGCTTACCGATCGGATAGATTGATCCTACGCCATTGTACGACTAGCATACTGGGTCGCGTGGCTTCTACGCGCGTCTAAAAAGGAACCGAGATTTCTTGTCGGGTTATCTCGCTTAGCTTAGTCGATCCTTTAAGAAACTTTAGAATTTGCCGGCGTATTCGGAAGCGATATACGACGGTAGATCGATATAGATGAAGCGCGATCGCTCGTAGTAACTTTCCTGTACTCTGTGGTTAAGGTATTAATAAAAATATCTCTCAATTTCGAAATTCCACATTGAGTTGGCGCAGTTGCCGTGCGTCGTTGAAATATTATCGATAAAGTCGTTACGGATTTGCGGCTCGTCTAAATACCAAAACGATGACGAGGGGTTACGAACACTGATTACTTCTCTTCGTTTATTCGTCTCTCTCTCTCTCTCTTTCTTTTTCCTTCCCTTTATACTCTTTATTCGATCGAACACGAACGTAACGAAGCGAGACATCGTCTCTGCATGATTAGGTTTTCGCTGACACGTCGGCTTAGATAAGAGACTATCCCGATCTAGTATACTTATGGCCGAGGACATTCCTCCATATGTTAAACCAAATATAAGCAAGAACGAAGGCGTAATGAGTTGTTCATTAAGAAAGAATGTATCTCTCTTCTATGGCAATCGGGTGAGTCTATATAATTTAAACAGCAATAAACTCATTCGTCCCGAGCTCGACATTACGTGTACTTAGTTAGTTTACGCGTTTTAAAAGTAAAAAAAATTAAAAAGTAATAATAGCGTAGTTCCAGTTGAAAAACTATTCATGTCCCTTTGCCGATTGATGGAATGATTTCTTCGATCTATATATGTATATATACATATATATATATATATATATATATATATATATATATATATATATATATATATATATTTAATCTTCTTTCCTTTAAATGTCTCCGTACGTTGTGTTGTAATCGTCCGAGGAATTCGTTTCTTATATTAATTAGAAAAATATGTCGATCGCGAGGATGATTAGCTGCTGCTAGTCCAGTGGCGTTTTGTTCGTTGAATAAAAATATTCGGGTCATGTGAACCGGCAACTGGCAACAGTGGACCTTGGGATCGGCGGTGGCTTCCGAGGAGGCAGAGGCTGCTCCCTTCGGCATACCAAGACAGATCACCTCTTTTTTCCCCCCTCCCCCTTCCCTCCTATCCTCCCTCGGTTTTACGCGCACCTGTCCGTCCAGCCAGGATGGACCGTATTCTGATCGCTCTACTCCCTGCGTGTGGCTCGGCTTCTCTCTATCCCCCTTCCCTTCCTTCTCCATTCTTATTTCTCTTCTTATATTTCCCTTTTTCTGATCCGCCATAAAGAGATACTCTCCCAGAGACAGCAAGTGCGTCTCTTAAAAAAAACAATGCGTCAACGTCGCGTATCAATCGCGCTCTCTCGATCGTCTGCCCGTATATTGCAAATTGGAAGAAAATTTTATACGTTTTATTTTTCTACGTTGATAAAAAAATTTCGTTAAACGAATATAAGATGAAGGAAGGAAGCGCGATGATTTATTTCGCTTCCATCCACGCGATTCGGACAGATCTAACGTTGTTAATGAAAAGGGGAAAAAGACATGTGCGATATCAACCCGTGTCAGAGCGAGAGCGAGAGCGAGAGCGAGAGAAAGGGAAAAAGAGAAAGAAGTATAGGAAGTCGGACGATAAGTTTTTCACTCGTTGTAAGAGGTCCTTTCGATAATGGAAGAAAGTTCGAAGAGTGATAGTATCGAAAGAGAGTACGAAACATCGTCGTCGTCGTCGTCGTCGTCGTCGTCGTCGTCGTCGTCATCCTTCTCACCTTCCAGCTTCTCTTTTGACGTTCCCAGGAGAAATCTTTAAACATATTTTCACGTCTCCCGCGAAGTAGCGGGGATTCGAGGACGAAGGAAGAAGAGGAGGAGGAGGAGGAGGGTGGGGGCGGGAGGGGTAAGTCGCGGCGCGTCTCTGCCGGATGCAGATAGCGACGTCCGCGTCATACAATATGTGGCCACACGTATATGGGTGCCTACACAATATCCCCCCTGGTTGATGGTAAAGGCCATACAAACTGTACGATAGGACGTCGTATTCGCCTATATAATATATTGCCCTACACGAGATGGTCCTCCCTTCTCGTCTAAGCTTAGGAATCGCGTTCGCTCGTTCGAGTTTCGATCCCAATAGACGATCCGAGACTTATCTTAGACCCTGTCGATTTTTTTACCCCCCCCCCCTACCTCCTACCCCTCCCTCCCCTAAAGAGGAGCACGTTCGTTCTTCGTCGATTCTAGGCTGAAATACATATTTAGCGTGTGTGTCGTCGACGGTTTTATATCGACTGAATACAATCTCGTGGAACCGATGACTCTTAGGGATTTCTTTTTCTTTCTTTTTCTTCTTCCTTTTTTTTTCGGTGCATCTTCAAAAGGTCGTCGATGGAAAATCGATCGGAGGTGTTCTAATTCCGAACGTACGACGATAATTTTAACAGTTTCCCATAATGATACATCGATGGAAATTTTCAAGATATCGATCTTTGAGAAACAAATTAGTTCGATCATTTCCCGTTAAAAGTAATAAAAATGAAGAATCGTGTATTGTAGAAATTGTGAGGAATAGAGAGTTCGAATACGAATGGACGGGGAGAAAAGTATTTGACACGTCGGAGTGAAGTTAATCGATCACAAATGTTCGAAAATTCGAAAAGTCATGAGAAAAAATAAAGAGCGAGAGAGAGAGAGAGAGAGAGAGAGAGAGAGATTTATTATTAATCGTAGAAAACATCGATCGATGCTGGTTCGATCGTACGTAATCTTATGTAAGGATAGGCGCGAAAGAAACGTGATCCAGAGGCGATCAGAGAGCGAGCAGATCGATAAAACGAAAGAACGATCGTGAGAGTTGAAAAAACGGTGCGGGTGTTACGCGAGCGGAGCGCGCGTGTCGCCGCAACCAACGATCGCCGCCAATGCTCTGCCTCTACTCCCGGTCTCGTCGTTACGATCGCAATCACGATCGCGCTGCCCCGACCATTCCCATTTTGCTTCTTTATCCCGCTACTCTGACCAATGATAATGGTAGATAGGCGTGGCCTATTCGAGATTTGTTATTACAATCACGTTCCGAGAGCGAGAGCATAAGAGGTGCGATTAAAGGCCCGAAACCTGTGTGTTGTCTTACGAATATCATTTTCCATTACTTGTCAATCGTTTGGTTTGTTCGTTTAAAATGATCGTCGTCGAAAAATTTATATACCAATTAAGGCGAATTCGTCGAGAACACGTTTTGTACGATTATTCATTACGAAATATGAATTAATTAATAATAATAAATTAATTCTATGGAAGTAAAAGACATCGATTACGAACGAATGTATTTCCGAAAAGGATGTAAATAGATCGGTTGTATTGTTTTTTTTCCAATTTAAAAAAACGAAGCATTCGACGTGCCGGATGTAAGTTCAAATAATTACATCGACGTTGAAGTATTACTTTCCAATTTTCGTACGCGTCAACGCGATCGCGATGAATTGCGATGGATGCGTTCGAATGATTGTACAAAAAAAAAAAAAGAAAAAAAGAAGAAACGAAAAGTATCAATATTGATTTGAAATCATTTCGAGCAACAAAAATTTGCAAAAAGGCTCTTCGTAGGATAAGAAAATATCTATAGGATATACAGGAGGAGATGTTACTCGATCGATCGATCGGTAAGAAGGACGGGGGAAGAGTGTAGACAACACTCGGCCATTAGGACACGTAACATCCTTCGACGAAGACTGCCTGCGGTTTTGCAATGAAGAGGTGGTTGCTTTGCAAGGTAGATGAATACCGCTTGAACTATCAAGAATTGCACGATGCGATATCGTGTTCTACTCGTAACGTATATCTACGCTCCGTTCTCATTATTATAACTTACTCTCTTTGCATTTCGATGTAATAGCGTTTCGTTTCTTTATTTTCTCTCTCTCTCTCTCTCTCTCTCTCTCTCTCTCTCTCTTTCTCTCTCTCGCTCTCTATCTATCTTTTCTTCAATTTCTTTTTCTTCTTTTTTTCGATCTTATTCGATTGTGTATCATGTCGGAAAGTTTAATAGGCTGATGGATCATGAACTCAAGAAAGCTTTTGACGATTCGTGACGTATGTGTGTGTGTGTAAGAGAAATAGAGATAGAGATAGAGATAGAAATAGAGAGAGAATGAGAGAGAGAGAGAGAGAGAGAGAGAGAGAGAGAGAGAGAGAGAGAGACAGAAAGACGATGAAGCAGTTATTCAAGAAAAATGCAAAAGAAATCGCCCTTGGCAAATTTACTTTAGTCGAACATTCTTGAATTGAAAAGGAAGGAAGGAAGGAAGGAAGGAAGGAAGGATGGAAGGAAGGATGGAAGGAAGGAAATGTTGATCGATTTAACGCAAAGAAAAGATAAAAATCAAGCTCTACACTCCAATTCCTTTAATGTTGAAAGCCTTCAAACAAGCAGATACGTACATACGTAGGTAAAGCAAAAGTTGGTTTCCTTTGCGTAACAAATTTCTGATATTATCTACAATAGCTGCGAGAAAATGATTCGATAGAGAGAATCTTTAGGATTTGAGCTTTGAGACATCTTATATATATATATATATATATATATATATATATATATATATATATATATATATATATATATCTGATAGAAAATCACGAGCTATCGTTAAACGTCAACGGGCGATATCCATGTGTATATTATTGGCAATTATGATTCGATCTAGAGATAAAAATTATGCATCTACGTGACAAAGATGAATCAAGCTTTAACGAACGTAGAAAGATGTGACTCGAGATGATTTCATATGTTTCTTGTTGCAAACGTTAATAATACGCGAATAGAATACCTCTCTTTTTTCTTGAGATTGAATAATGGGAATAGAGTAAGAAGAGATATGAAGAACAAAGTTAATGTCGTTATGGATGTATAATAAACATGAGTATATATATATATTATTATTATTATTATTATTTACGTGTACTTACATGGTAACATAAACGAGTTACCAACTCTTTTGAGTTACGCGACCAGTGTATCCACGAGTGGCCTAGAGAACTTAGGAATAAAGATCGGACAAATATTAACGACGTGCAATGAATGTGCCTCCCGTGTCCGGTTACGTGCTAATGTGATTTTACATGCCGAATGGTTTTAACAGTAACAACTTTGTAGTATCCCGTTAGGCAGCGTCGTACCACGTATTACGATCACGGTTTCGGCCGTTAAACAAAGTAAAAGAAAGGAGTACATGCGCATAAAGGAGCAGTCGTAACGACCACTGGGATATATAATGGTTATAATCTAAAAGTAATAAGAATAATTTTGTTCGATGCGGTTAAAGCGGATGGAAGGCCGTGAAGGAGATGGTTGTTGCGACATCGACGTCAGAGATATTGAGAAACTATGATGAGCATCAAGAACACAAAATCGTATTCTGAATTAATACACACGCACGCATACATACACCTTTAGTTTCCATAGCATGTAATATTAATACGTAGTAATTACGACTTTTGATATTCTATTTTATAATGAACTGTATAATGAAACATTTGTAAATAGTATACGTGTCCAAAGTTATTGGTAAGGATCAAATAATAAAGATTTTTTATACAATGAGAAAAATTCTTTAACATTTGTGCTACCAATAGATGATAAAAGAATAATTACATTATAAAAGAAAAAAAAAGTATAATAATAATAATAAAAGATATTTATACAATGAAATATGATTTTTACAAATTGCTTAACAAATAATTTTTTTGATATTTATTTTTTTATTTTTTTTCTATCCAAGAAGGAGATTTTCGAGTCGAATGGGAAACTTGGACGAAAAGGATCTCGAAGATCGATCTTCGAAAGGCCGGCCTTCGCGTGTAGTAGCAGGTATTATATATATATATATATATATATATATATATATATATATATATATAAAATGTACATATACATATACATAAGCTCATACGCATGTACGCATACGATCTCGTATATATTCCTGACGTTTATGCTGAGATCCAAGAACGACGAAAGCCTTTGCGCGCGAGTTTTTGTATATATGCGAATGGCGAGGCAAGTATAGAAAAGAACAAAAACTACGATGGGAAGTCGTTAGACGAAACTATTGCTCCTTGTAAAATTCAAAATGTTAAGCTATTAATTGCTCCTTTAGCGATCGTGGTCTCTACGAGAGCCAGTCTCTCTCTAACGAAACAAGTTTGAAATAAACAAATAAAAGAAAAAAAAGGAAAAAGAGAGAGAGAGAGAGAGAGAGAGAGAGAGAAAACCGCATCTACATTGTTTTACGCTGCTTTTTAAAAGAATAAAAGGAAGGAAAGAAAGAAAGCAACAACGAAAAAAAAGAAAAAACGAAATGAGAAAAAAATAAGAAAAACAGATGTACGAATAAAAAATGGGTGGTCCTTATCGATCTTCCCCAAAAATCTCAATGATCGATCGAAATATCTGTTCTCTCCTGTGTTCCTCGTGTCATTCGAGCTTTCGCGTCAGAGGTTGAAGCACCGAGGATGTCGGAAGAAATTTCTGTAGACGTTCTGAACGCATTGCTTCGTTTTCTACTCCTTTTCTCTCTCTCTCTCAATCTCTCTCTTTCTCTCTCTCTCTCTCTCTCTCTCTCGTTCGTTTTTTTTATCTTTTCTCCAGCCACCGATCCAGCCCTTCTTCCTCCTCGAGCCAAGATTCCGCTCTGCTCGCGCTCGTTTGGTCCAGCCCAGCATCAGGTCAATGCCCTAGTGACCAACGCACCTTGTTCCTCCGGCTCGTCCGTTCATAAGCCGTACGTGTGATTGCCTTCGTCCGCTCACGTTCATGAGTGTGTTCATATGTGTGTAGATTGTATCTCTCTCTCTCTCTCTCTCTCTCTCCCTCTCTCTCTCTATCTATCTCTATCTCTATCCCTCTCTATCTATCTCTATCTCTATCTCTCTTTATCTATCTCTATCTCTCTTTCTCTCTGTGCCTATTCGTACGTATACGTACACGTGTACGTGTACGTGTACGTGTACGATGAGTCGATCCTGCGTAAAGTCTTCTCTTGAATAGCACACGAACCTTTTGCTCCTCCGATATTCCTTGCTTGATGAGTAGTGTGTGCGCGCGCGCGCATTCTCACCAGCAGCACGCTCGCGCGCACCTTACCTTCGTAAAAAGAGAGAGAGACACGCACGTTCACAAGCGCGTGCTCGATCTAGGGCAACGAAGCCCGCGTTGGAGAGTACGACTTTTTATCATCCCGCTTATGCTAGCCGAGATCGAGCGAGATCTTTAGAGAAGAAGGAGAAAAAAAAAAAAAGAAAAAAGAAAGAAAGAAAAAAGGAAAAAGAAAGAAAGAGAGGAAAACGCCCCATCGAGACGTTGGGAAAAAACTAAACTCTTACGAGTACGAAACCTCGTATCCGTCAAATTAAAAATCACCGACACTTTGAGATCGTCGATATACGGTAAATGAAGAAAATCATTTTTCTTATTAGATCATTTCAAACGAATAAATATTCTTTATTGGAGCGGATAAGAGGAAATATACGAGCGGTGCAATGTTCACGCTCGTGTAACAAGCGATGGGTTGTCGTTCGTAGAAAATTTGTTCGTTATCATTCGAACGTCGTTACCAACGAATCCGACGCGTATTTTGACTGGTAACAAATTAATATCGATATTCTCGTAGCACTAACGAGAGCTTGAATCTCGATATGAATCGTCGTTAAACTTTCAGAAGCGGATACGTGGAGTAGCTCGTAGACTTTTGTATGCGTATCTCTCTCTCTCTCTCTCTCTCTCTCTGTCTCTCTATCTATCTCTATCTATGCACTATAATAAATATGTGTAAGATCTCAAACGCTAGTGCACTTGTCTTCCGCTTGGGTGCAACGAGCCGATGCAAGGAGCGTCCGTATTATACGACGCGACTTGTTCCTTTTGTCAGCAGGGGATCCCAACAGGAACAGGATCGTGATCGAGAAACTCATATTCGCGTGGAAAGAAGTTGAAAAGAATAATAATAAGAAGCGAAAGAGAAAGAGTTCGTATATCCCGTCTCGTATTGAATACAGGCACTCGTAAAACGAATGTATAAGGAATTATCTTGGTAGGATTCGCTTTAGCTATGTATGAAAAGAAAAGCGATCCGCGCAAACGTAATCGCGAAACCGCAAGCAAGATCGCTCTCGGGAAAAGGGGCAATGGCGTAGATACTATGTCGTTATCGTAGCCACGTATGCGGGGGCGTTCCGTGAGTTTAACGAGGCCGACGATCCGTCTCTTAATGCATTGGCGACGGCTACAAATTTTATTCGAATATTTTTATATAACGTGTATGTACAATTATTATTATCGCACGTGTAAGTATCCGTGTAATATATAAATATCGAGTGTAATATGTAAACATCGTATGGATATTGAATATATATATATATATATATATATATATATATATACTTTACATATTTTATATTATATATCAATGTGTTTAATGTAAACTGTTAATTAAAAGTTATTAATGAAATGTGTAAGCCATGTGTAAATGTTTCCCATCGTTTATAAATAGATCATTAATAAAAATCGATAAAGTATTGATTAAAAATGATTTTAATGTGCGTTGATATTCTTATGAGTCCGATATAGCCGCAACGATCGAGTAATGATCGACGAGGAAAGTTGACAGCCCTTCGTCGCGAGCCACGACCGTTTCGCACGATTCCCGATACGATTATCGATTATTTGATGATCAATTTTTTTTTCCACGTTAACGATTATTCTCTCTTCTATCATTTAACGATTTTGTATGAAGAAGGGAGAAATGAAAGTAAGATGGAGGGCGAAAAGAATGAAAAAAAAAAAAAAAATAAAACAAAAACGGTCGCGTAAAATTAATGACAATACGAATCTCTAAGATTCGTATTGGATAATCGTTCTCGATAAGATTTTTTTCTCTTTTAAAGATGACACCGTCGCGATATTAAAAATTATTATCTAAAGAAGTAGAATGAGATTTCGAGATATTTCGTGAAGCAAATTTTCGAGAAGGGTCGAAGTGGTCTACGCCATTGCAAAAAGGAACTAGACACAGGGTGGTCGAAGATTCCTCGTACATCAGACGATTCCGAGCGTTGCTCCGGCACGTAGATAATCTGCAGGTTTTACCGTGCATTATCCTACAACGTCGAAGGCGTCTCCTCCTCCTCCTCTTCCTCCTCCTCTTCCTCCTCTTCATGCAGCCAATGACACAGGACACGAGGGGGACGCGAATTACCCTGCCGTTTCGTGTCCATGCGAATCCCTTTCCTTTCAAGCTTTTAATTTCAACGGTATGCCGCTCCTTTTTTTATTCCTTCTCTTTTCCAATTAGATTCTATTTTATTTTATTTTATTTTATTTATCTATATTTTTTTTTAACCAAAAAAATATACGATATACTTTTCATTTATCGCAGCAGAATACAAGCGCTTGTTAGATCAATTTTAATACTTTAATTCAATATTTTAATATCTCATCCAATCTTATGCGAATATCTCCTGTTTTTAATTTCTCTTTAATCTTCTTTATTCGAATAGTTTCACATGATCTAATGGATATAAAGTAATTTCTATTTCTCCATTCACTGTCATCGATTAATCGAATAAATTGAAAGACCGTTCCGTTCGTTCCAAAGGTTCGTTTTTTCTCTTTTACTTTTTTTTTTTTTTTTTTTTTTTTTTAAACAGGATGCTCACGATTCTAAACTCAGCTCAGATTATAAATGTTTTCCTCATATCCCCCCGTCCGAAGTTATTCCATCGAAGTTGATTGTGAAATTACTTTGTTGCCATTCCCGATCGCACGGCGATTTCTCGACTAAGTTTACATTCGCATTTGTACGGTTATTATATGTGAGAGATCTCTTTCAATGAGCTTTTATCTCGCACTCTTTCTCTCTCTCTCTCTCTCTCTCTCTCTCTCTATCTATTTCTCCCTGTCTCCTGCGTATAACTCGCTTTGCTAATAACAGTCAGTAGTCATTGAAATCGGATGTGGTATAGAGAATCGCGCGAGTGGATATGATTAATGCATGAGAGACATTTTTGAAGAGCGGAGTGAACTGGTAGACATGCCGTACTTTCTAATCGGCTGACAACGTGAAATATTTGATTATACTTGTTCTGTTTTTGAGATCATTGATCGACGACAGAGGTGACATGTAAAGGAGAATACGTAAACGGGAATTTTGATACGCGCGAACGACGTATACGTCAATTTATCTATCCGTTTCCCTCCCGGTCTCGTGGACCGTTCCCAATTTTTATTTCATTTATCGTTTGTTTGGGGTTCTTTTTGGAAAAAAAAAAAAATAAGGCATTTCATGATCGACGACGAAACGATGTTCGATCGACAAGTATTCCAATCGTTCCATTACTATGTTCCTCGTATAATTATCATCGAAATGATTTAATAAGAACGTTAACGCTGTGACAAACAATTATGAACGTTATTTGTTCTTTCGTAAAAACTCAACCGTCGATGAAGCTTCCAAGATAATCGTTGAACGTATATCGCAGCTTCGACGTAGAAATTAATTTATGTAAGTAAAGTAACTAAAGCACGCGTTGGTTCGCGAACACGCTTTTCGCTGCGTAACGTCCGTCATATCTACGATGTCGGGCATAATTACTTGGCAAGATTTAATCGATGTGCTTCGAGCTAATTAAAAATTCTTCAGTACGTGTGTGTGCCGCTATCGATAAGAAGATAGTATCTCTATAACGGTAAAAAAAAATATCTTTGACCTCTTTATCCTTCGTTAGATATCGAAAAGAAATCTGAAGTGGTTTAAAAATGTATGCATACGTATCGTAAATATAATAGATGTAATGATATATTGTAATTAACATATAATATCGTAATAATTTATAATACTTATAATAAAAATAACGAAAAAACAGTGGAGAAGAAAGAAATCCAGGATAATAGCAGGATAAATTCTTTATTATAATAATGATGATGATAATGGAGGTGATAATAATAATAATAGTAACAATAATAATAAGGAGAATACATCAACAGAAGTGACGATCTCGGAAAAATAATATCTACATATCGTCCTCACAAGAAAATACAAATTCACAATCATCATACAGTCATATTATAAATACACATCACGTCATAAAAAATATACTGACAATCGAATAGTAACAGACAAGACAAACGCAATTCCAACGGTTTAGGTATCGCATTAATATACAAAATAAATAAGACTCATCGACAATAGCCACACGACCAATGACTATACAACATCAAGACCAAATAATACTTTGAACAAATGAAGAAATACTTGACGCTGGCTAAGAAAATCAGAAGAATATGAAAATGGGACAAAGTTATAATAGTACCACCTCACTAATATCGATTATAGAAATAATGCTACTAACATTCGTCTAGAACTTACAGCTACTCGATGTATTTATTCGTAAAATATATATATATATATAAAACAATAATATTAAATACAATAGTAGTAGTTAGAACATTTCTGCAATAATTACGTTTATACGAACTTAGATCGTGTTGATCAAAGAGGAGTGAACCACTGTGCATAAAATACATATGTAACAATGATAATAATAATAATAATAATAATAATAATAATACCAATAATAATATACAACACACTGAACAGTTTCTGTTCAATAATCTATTCAAAATGTATATATATATTCAAAAATCTATTATCCTAAAAACATATAGCGTGGACAGTACGTTGGTTTAAACAAAATAAATAGCTTTATCCTTTCAAATTGATCGGAAAAACTCCTTTAGAAGAAAGGAATACTCATCTAAGAGATGAGAGTAAATCGATGAAGATAATGATAATGATAAAATTATCGCATGTAAGTCGAGAGAAAAGGGATATGAAATATTAAACAACGACGTCCTTTAGAATTTAAACCAACAAGAAACATATAAATATTTTATAAACGTATAAACGTATAACTATTAATATAAAAATATTAATAGCTATAAATTTAATTTTAATATTTAAATATTTTTATAATATAATATTTTAATATTTTTCGCAAAATAACGATTTAACATCGATTTTCAGCACGGTAAAACGAACGAATACGAATCTGGAAGAAATAAATGGAGTCGATAGGTCTCCCAATTAACAAAAAATAGATAATTTCCAATTCTCGTACGAAAGGAATAACAATAGGCAGTGAAGAAGAAGTAGGAAGAAGAGGGTTGAATAGACGTTAAAGACTTACACGTAGGACAAATAGACGTGCTTAATCAAATATTGAAAAGAGAGAAGAGTATACACTGCACAAAGCGATAGTAAAAGTTGGTAAAAGATACACACCTAAAACTAAAACTATCGCAACTACAAGTTCTATCGAAAATAAAAAAAAAAAAGATATAAATTAACGAAAGAAATTAACACGGTCAAAAAAATCGATACACGAAAGACATTATAAAAATGTTAACGATGATTAATTAACGATCATGAAAGTTCTAACATAGAAATTTTCGCAAAAAAGTGAATTATTCCGAGAAAGAGGGACTCGTAATAGCTTTACTGGATTCGATAATTGCCACAAAAACTATAGAAAATATATCATGAAAAAAACGACTATAAGAGACGATACATATAAATAATGTTATCAAACACGTAAAAGCAATAGTCTGTATACCTTCTAACATAACTAATAATAGAACGGATTATAAAAGTAGATATAATATAGGGGGTGAGGGGACCGTGAGGGGAGTGGAAATAATTTACCAAGCAATAATACAAAAATACGATTTAAATCCGAACGATACCGTACTACATTTATAAATCACAGACAATAATTGGAAACGAAAATTACAAATTATAATGGGATAAAACCATATACGCGGACTGAACGATAGCGCGTTATTTATCAGATCACACTACTTTTAATAAAACGTTGATAGTCTTTAAGAAATATCAATACCGAGCGATATAAATAATAATATTAAGGAAATACAGAAAAATAAAAAAAAAATAGAAAAATATGATCAACTGAAAATAGAAGTGTGAAGAATATGGCAATAAAAGAAAAATGTCACAATAGCATCTAATTTAGCTTGTTTTGCAACACGACATATACGCTAGAATTCAAACGGCAATTATTTTAAAAACAAAGAAATAGTACGAAAATTCTTAAGTCAAAAGTACGCACGCAATATTAACGTCGGAACAGATCTGGCAATAACCCGTTTATTAAGACTATCCCATCTGATGAAACTTATGGGCATGTATACTCATACGAACAAAAATAAATTAATAATAATTATTATTATTAAATAATAATGATTATAAAGAAATAATAATAATAATAATAATAATAATAATAATTATAATAATAATAATAATAATAATAAAATAATAATAATAATAAATAATAAATAATAATAATAAGAATAATAATAAAGTGTAATAGATGTCGAAGAAGATGAATGATTAATTTTTGGTAGGAATAAGTTTTGTTTCGACGAAACTAATAATATTAAATTAATTAGATACATACCTATTAACGAATATATAGGCCTATAATAAAGTTGTCACCTTGTGTACCAATATCAATACCGGGTATCAACTACGTGGTATCAGTATTAAAATCCATTAAATTATTAGTCGAAGAACGTCGTTGCGTTTCGTTCGACGATCGGCAGACAGCTCTCGATCATAAATTTTTACACGAACACTGACGTGGCTAAGGATACGTTAGATTTGTGCGAGGAATTACTCTTATCGGCTTCGTCACTTCCCTCGCTCGCACTATCCATGGTGAATCGCCCCATTAAGCGTATCTTGTTTACGCGAACGTATGGAGAAATAACACCGGCGTCTTTCTCGATCAAATGTCGGATGAGAATTTTAACGAAACACTCGTTGTAATGTTTTACTTAACTCGATATGTAAACCTTCGCAATCGTTTTAAGGAATCGTTAAAGAACCGTCGAAGGCAAAGAGAAAATACGTAAATTACTTTTCACACCCCTTTTTTTCTTTTAATTTATTATCAATAGAAATGTTACCGATAACGTGTAATCCAGTTTTGTTATTTCGAAGTCGATGAAACAAAAAAAGAAAAAAAGAAAATTTATTACGTCACCAGAGTGATTTAACGTTTGTGCTTACGATCAATTAATTTTCGATCGAACAAAAATAAATCTATTATCTAAACGTCGAAGGATACTAGAACCATCTGTTGATTAAGCCGAACTGAAAATCTCTCGTTACCCTCGTTACTGGGGTTCGGTACTAAGTTCGAGATAATATAGGGATCTTACTTACCGACAATATTACCGACATTTTCTTTTTATCGAATGAGTTTACGCAGCCGAAATTATAGATCCCTGCATTTACCACTCGAAATCTGTATCATCTGTGTTATCCGAGGAGTAAGATTTGTAACATGTAAATAAAATGCCCGTTTAAGTTCGACACTTAAGGAAAAGATAATTATCTGGATACTTGATATCTAATATCTCAAAGGTATATTGATTAAGTTTCTTAATTCTTCTTCTTAACCATTTTTACAACGTTACTCGAAACATATAAGAGGGACATCATCAATTTTGGAAGGAAAGCCGGTCGTACCTGACGAGCGTAAACCGGTTCTACAACACAGCTACTTTAAATACGATTAAAAATTACCATGCGTAAGGACGCTTCAATGTTATATAGCGATATCACAGTGACGATCAAGAGAATTTGATATTTTACGTTTGTAATTTATCGAAAAAAGAAAGAAAGAAAGAAAGGGAAAAAAGGAAACAGCGTAATAGCGTAATTTAAACGTGCTTTGATAATACGTCTATTAATCTAAGAATGATAAAGCAGCAAGATTTTGTCGTGCATACATACGTAGCACAATAGGTCATACATCGAATATACTTTTTCTGTTATTCAAGAATACGCCGCCGATCGGTATCTAACGTCATCGACACGCGTATTAGATATTATCAAGGTTACTGGATACGATATTACCTCACGCCGATTCACAGAAGTTGTAGGCCATGAAGTCGCAATAACCTATAATTTGTAGTTATTAAGCAAAATGAACGAGCGTTCGATTCTCTGAACGGTGTCTGTTATAAGACTTTTGTTAATGATCGTTATATAGCGTTCTTTCGAAACGATATAATGCGTTGCTTGAGAGAGAGAGAGAGAGAGAGAGTCAATGGGTTATCCCAGGCTCAACTATAATTACTGTCATTTCGTGATACTTTGTTTAAAAAAGTTTTACGCGATAAAAGAAAAATCTCTCGGCTGTCAAACAAACGGTTTATAAAAGAGAACTTCGATGTCGAGTTTCGATACCTTCACGTAAAGAAATAACATAATTCCCATGTCAAAAATGATTCCTTGTCGGAATTTTCGAGAATTTGTGGAAGCTCGTAGTAGTACGATCTATCCCTTCGAGAGATAGATCTCGAAAACGGAAGACGAAGGAAAATGTTTAGGTAAGACACGTGAAATTTTTTTCTCCAATGAGAAATTAAGATGCGCGACAAAGACGTAAAGTAAAGGTTTTCCGTTTCTCACGTAGAAGGCAGAGAAATTCCACGAGGGGATAATAAGAGTGATCATTAATCCGTCAGTATAGTGGAGGCGGAGGCGACGGTAACGGGCAATGGCGACGGTACGGTTGGACGATCACGCGAGTAAAACAGGGCAACTATATGAGATAGAAGAAGCACCTTGTCATTAACGTAGGATTCCGAAATATAATATATTTCGGTTTATGGATGATATTTCCTAGTTATTTCGTTGATCGTTACAAGATTGTAATTTAACAAAGCGTAGAAAAATCCAGCTATTAATCACAGAGTATAACATGCTTATACATATACATATCTATAAATAATTTTTAAATCTAGACACAACCGAAATTAAGATATATACATATACATATATATATATATATATATATATATATATATATATATATTATATATGTATATCTGTGATAAATATTAAATACGTACGTACTACGTTCTCGTGTGGATTTATTCAATGTGAATGATTGATATTATACGACCGATTACGAGTAGTATGACATTAAAACATGTAACTCTCCGAAGAAAAAAGATAACCAAATGGCCAAATGACTAGTTGAATCATTCGAGACGAATATATATATATATATATATATATATATATATATATATATATTTATATATCAGTGAGTTCGTATCTTGATCGTAAGGAATTGAATAAAAACAATCGATAACTCGCGTTTATTCGTAGGGCTCGCTAATGCTCTTATCCGAACCAAAATAGAATTCAGAACGAAACCATTTGAAATAAAAATGATTGCATTTAACGACTCGAACTAATACCCCGTGTGTAGTATGTCTTTTCAAAGCAAACTTAATCCGTCTTAAGATCGTTCGCGAGAGGGAAAAGGGCGTGTTAGAGTCGAGAAATCGACTCGAAGTTGCTCTCGAGCCAGTCACGAAAGAGAAGGATCTTCTCGAAGGATAGGCACGATCGGAGAGGGGGGGAGGGGGACCTCTTGCAGGAGTGGAACGCATAAACGCTGTTAATGAGACGGTTCGCAAGTCTTGCCCCGGTAACTCGGTAACGCGAGAGAGAGATAGAGAGAGAGAGAGAGAGAGAGAGAGAGAGAGAGAGAGAAAGAGAGAGAAAGAGAGGTTGAGAACCCTAAGGTGGCTCGTGCTCGATGATGACCTCTGACCGTGAAGACCGAATAGTGGAGACGATGCCATGCTTGGGCACGCGAGGCCCAAGACTTTGCCGCGAGGCACGCGCAGGATCCACTCCTCCTCCTCCTCCTCCTCCTCCTTTTTCTTCTCCTCCTCCTCCTCCTCCTTCTACTCCACCTTCTTCTTCTTCTTCTTCTTCTTCTCCTTCTCCTCCTCTTCCATCTTCTTCGTCTTCTTCTTCTTTCTCTTCTTCTCTTCGTCCCGCGTCTCATCGTTCTGACATTCGCTGCTTCTCCCTTCCCCCGTTTTTTGATACTTGTCTCTCTCTCTCTCTCTCTCTCTCTCCCTCTCTCTCTCTCTCTCTTTGTCCACATATTTCTACGCGATCGGCCAGTGTGTCATGGCGTACACAGTACTCTCTCTATATGGAGGGACCCGACGCTAAATGGAAACCCGAGAGAGTGTGTCCTAGCAGGCCAACCTATCCTTTCAACGTTTTCCATAACTCGTGCTGATGCACGAAACGTTCCGGTCTTGCGAGTACATATACGTTATCACGAATTTATTATTTTCTCTCGTCAAACTTCATTACAAATATCCGATCTTTAATAAATTTTGACGTTGAACTTTGCGAATCGAAAAGGTTCATCGTTGTAGAACAAATATAGATATTAAAAAGGAAATAGAAAATTTTTAATCATGAACTTATCAAACGACTCAATTATGATGGAATAACGAGTGGGGGGTGGGTGGGGCGGTAATTTAAACGAAAGAAGTTCGAACTTGTTGATTTCTCAAATTTCTCGAAGACGAACCATTGGATATAGAGATGAGGATCGCGTAAGTCTCTGAGCTGAGTCGAGTATCAAGGTGAAGGATATATGTGTATGTATGCCGTGCCTGGTATCCGCCGGCTAAAGTTTCGAAGGGGCGGTGTGAAAGGCGTAGCCCGCTAATTATAATTATACTACGGCGGTATTAGCCAGCGTGAAACGCTACGTAAATTCTAGCGAAATACTCGCCGCCCCTGCGGCTCTTTCGGGGGATGACTCTCTCTCTCTCTCTCTCTCTCTCTAACTCTTTCTCTGCTTCTCTCTGCGTTTCTCTGTCTCTCTTGCTTATTCTCTTTTTACATATCTTCCATATGTCTTTTGTGAGCCCGAGCAAGCGAGCTTTGTTTTGCGTTTCGCGCCCGAAGAAGGACAATTCCAAAGCCATGTTTTGTTATGAGACTGTTTAGACGAGATAACGGATTAGTTGTTCGCCAGCAGCTAGCCAGGGCAACTTCTTCTCTGCGTGTAAATATTTGTTGAATTTTAGCTGAGCTTTTCCCTTCTTTTTCTCTTTTTTTCTTTCTTTTTGTTTGTTTGTTTTTATTCCTTTCTCTTCCTCCATCGTCAAGCACGCGTCGCTGCTCTTCAACAAATTTTTGTACGAATAGTTAAATGTTTGTCGGAGTTAGCGTCGACGATACTTCGTAACCATTTGTAGCTCGTTCAAATTGTCGCACGATTCACTTGATAATACTCGCTCGTTGAAATTATCGCATGATTCAATCGATACAAAATTACGATTTTAAATTTAATTAATTTTTTTTCCGACTCAAGTATTCGATTTATATTCTCGTTTAAAACTTTTCGCGAAAGATTACCGTCGTGTCTCTCTCTCTCTCTCTCTCTCTCTCTCTCTATCCCTCTCTCTCTTTGTTTCTCTTTTTCTCTTTGTTACGTTATTGCAATAACTACATTGCGTATTAGTGATACTTTTATCATAGATTACGGTGCTCGAATCGGTAATATCGGACGGACGATCGCGATGTGCAACAGGTACGCTATCCATTATCTGATAACAGTAATTACATCTACGTGTCACTCTGAAACATATAAAAGCCCTCTGGCAGATCGTACATATGCGTAGATATGTACATATGTACATATTACTATAGACGGATATACAGATCGAGCGAACGAGAAAGAGAGAGAGAGGGAGAGAGAGAGACAGAGAGAGAGAGAGAGAGAGAGAGAGAAAGAGAAAAAGAGAGAGAGAAAGAGAAAAAGAGAGAGAGAAAGAGAGACAGAGTAAGAGAGAGAGGATAAACGAGAGACGAATTACGTAGAAGACCACGAAAGCAACGTTGGTATTTATCACGAGTGACTTAAGAGGGCAGACTTTCGCATTGGACTTCTCTCATGGTTGGTTTCTTTCTAGTGCACTAATAACATAGTGGTGAGCGGATAATTAATAATGAAACCCGGTAGAAGAAAGAGAGAGAGAGAGAGAGAGAGAACGTAGCCTACTAGCCCCAAGACTCATCGATAGTGGAGAATCGCGTAAAAAGAGGGAGAGAGATGGAGAGAGAGAGAGAGAGAGAGAGAGAGAAAGAGAAAGATAAAGAGAAAGAGAGTGGGTGGATCTCTTTACTTCGTATAATTGTAAGGTGCAGACTAGCCAGAGCGCTACGATGCGATTCGCTCGAATTCTCGACTCGAATGGCGGCTGGAATTCAAGTTCCCCTTTTATCCGTTTGGAAAAACTGCGAGAATATTTTCTCCTGTCGTTTATTATCCGAGCTACCGATGAAAAATGTTTATCGCTGAGAAAATGAAATATGTATTGCATCGAGTCATCGGTGAGTATGAAATAGAGAGAGAGAGAGAGAGAGAGAGAGAGAGAGAGAGAGAGAGAGAGAGAGGGAGGGAGAAGAAAGATGAAATATGGCGTTTAATTAAAACCACACATAAAGGTCGAGCGCCAGTAGAAAAAAGATTGACCACATAAACATTACATAGTCTTGTTCTCTACCCCTTGAGAATTTCTAAATATTGCTTTTAATCAGTGCTGCGTGGGATCGATGATTTTCTCAGGTTAAAAAGTAGAGTGTAAAACGGAAATGAGAGACGTGTGCGTGTGCGCGCTTGAAACGACAGAGAGAAAGAGAGAGAGAGAGAGAGAGAGAGAGAGAGAGAGAGAGAGAAAAGAGAGAGGGGAGAAGAATAGGGGTAAGAGGAAAAACATTTTACGTTTTGTTTATACAAAAGCAACCGAGAGAAACGAGAGCGAGTTCGACGTTTTTATTTGGTAATACTTGTTCGTTCTCTTAGCTGGCATTGATATCGGGTTCAACCTTCGTTCTTCGGCTCTCGTAATGAGTGGCTTATATACGGGGGGTATATTGCTTGGCCCCCTCGCTGGGTGAGTGAAACTAATATAATAACGATCATTTGTATCGCGAGTCGTACGGACTCACCGGCGAGCTCGTGCTCGATCGCGATTCATCTTCTAAATGCAACGAGCGCGTTGTTGCATCTATCGTAACGTTCGATGGGTTAAGGTGTAACATCGAAAATCTTTTTGCGATATACTCGATGGAATTTTTTACGCCCTTTGACGTCGGATATGTTTTCTTTTTTTCTTTTTTTTTGTTGCTTTCTTTACCCCGATCGAACCGACCTCAACGCGCTTCGTTCGTTACCGAATTTTAGTATCGAATCACACGATCGATATTATTTATTCGGTACTCCTATGAGAGTATCGTAAATAATTCGAGAAAGACGAGAAGATGTATCGTATGATCTTCTAAAAAAATTTATCAACGATGATAACCATCGAGACGAGGAACGTGTTAATCGACTCGTAATTTCCATATCATTCTCTTTCAGGACACGAAGTGAGCAATTTTGTTGTCGAAAGGATAATAAGAAACGGAGGAATTAAACTTTGGTCGTTTCTTTTCTTTTTTGTTTTTTTTTTTTTTTTCTATATCTCCATCGGCTTCCCCCTTTTAAAAGAAAGAAAGAAAGAGAAAAGAAGAACAAAAAATAAGGAAAAGAAAAGTAAAAGAAAAATCATTTAGGTGACCTTCTTTCTCTCTTGCTCGCGATTTTCCCCCGTTTTTATACTTTTCTTTTCCTCCTTTCCTCCCCCCCCCCTCCTTTTTCCTTTTTCGTCTCGCCACGCAACTTTTTTCGCCTCCGCCCACGTACTGTGACTTTACTGAAGATAAAGACGAGTCTCGACACAAATAAGATAATCTCCATTATAAACTTGGGGGTAGGGTAAGTAAACGATGAGGAGTTATTTACTTGCCTTGAAAAGAGGGACGGAAGATGAGAGAGAAAGAGAGAAAGAGACAGAGAGAGAGAGAGAGAGAGAGAGAGAGAGAGAGAGGGAGGGAGAGAAGGAGAGAAAGAGACAGAGAGAGAGAAAGATGGCGAAGAAGGAGAAAAGGGAACAAAGTAATAACAACGGAATGAGAATAAGAAGGAAGGCTTGAAATTCGCTAAGGTACCTAGAAGAAGTTTTAAGTCGACCGACGCAAGACCCACGGCAACCATCATCTTTGAATCTTTCTTTGCGCACAGGCATTATTATCCCCCGAGCAAATGGCTTCTTCCAACATGCTTTTCCCGTTTCCTTCCTCTTATTCGGCTTTTCAGAGAAAGCGCGCGACTGCTCGTGATCAAATATTAAAGATTTGACACTGTCTCGAGAGAACCATCGAGACGATCTATCGTTTTAGTTTGAAACGTCGTTGTATAATCGTGCGTCCTCGTTGTTCTTACATTTATTATTTGTCTTTTCTCTTTCTTTTTTTGTTATGTTTTTTTTTCCTCCTCATCCCCCCCCCCAGAGAGATCACTTTTCTCACAGGTAATATTTATGATCGCAACCATTTCGCTCATGTCTCATTCATCCTTTTTTTCTCACTTGTGACGAGTAACGAAGATGGAAAATACTTTTTTTTTCTTTTTTCTTTCGTGACAAAAGAAAGACACTCTTCCCCCGTTTACGATTGTCCACGAAGAGTTAAGATTATCGATTTACGAACGGCTCGATAGGAACGTAGTCGAACTGAATTTAAAAGCGAGGACAAAAGGCGAACGAATAAATCGCGACGATAACACGACGATTATATTGTAGTACAGAATCCGGTTTAAGTGTCGAACGCGAGCCTTCGAATGCATATAGCTGGACGCGATGGGTGGTCTTAACGTGGCAAAGGTCAGCCAACGTCATTATCTTCGCTGCCAATCACATTAATTATTCCTTTAAGAAGCGTTAGTCGATAAGGGTGATAAAAATACTTGGCGGAGATAAATATACGTATGAATGATGGTCGATGTTTATGATTCTTTCGAAATAAACGCAAACAATTCCGCGTGGATTCCGCGCCATGAAAATGATCAAAGCAACGTTGTTGGTAAAGGTCAATGGAGATACCCATAAGAGGCGAGATTCGATTCTAGGCTAGATTGCAAGGAAGCTAGATGTAACTAACTAAACGAGTCAGTCGATTTACGTAAGTCGATCTCTCTCGAACTCACCCAGGACGCGCCGCAGTCGCCAGCTCCGAGTGTCTGAAAGGCCGGCATGCACCTGAACGTCATTTTGAACTCTACCGCCGAAATATTATCCAAAGGTCGAGCACCGTTCTTCGGTCACAACTTACCTAGAACAAAACCAAACACTTAGTTAGCAATCGAACGGATTTTCTCCGATACGGAAGAAACATTGCGGATAGTATAATCTTCGTTAAAAATATCCGAAGTTTGAGATCTAACGAAATTTTAGAACGAACGTGTCGTCATTCGTTAGACATCTCGTATTATCATGATTCTAGGGGTAACGAGAATTTGGCAAAATATATACTGGTATTTTTAACGTAACCTCCCTTTTTGCTTGCCCATTCCCACCAATTCCAAAGTTTATCCGTCCGCCTTAAAGTACGCCCTTAAAGTTTCTGTTTTCTCTTAATACAGAAATTCTTTTTTCGCAAAACTTTTACCTCCGGTACTTTGTAACCTTCATTAATAAGCAAAATTTGTGCTAATCCAATGGCATTCGAACGTAATGCCCGAGAAGCCGCGCAAATTTTTCTGTCTCAAGTGATAACCAGACCCTAGACGAGAGGTACCTCGTCACGAGGTTAGAATGCTAATTTCAAAACGATTATCAAACGTGGCCTTTCGACAATGCCTTTTGGATGCGTTTTGACGTTCCATTGAAAAACGATTCGCCGTCGCCGAGCAACGAGGTACGGCTATGGCAATTACTCGAAAAGGATTGCGAGCTGGAATCCTGCAGTGGAAAGATCAACGATCGGATTTTTAGAGGATCGTGAAGCCGTTTCGATCGTAAGCGCAGAATCGCGCTGCGGGTGTTCCTTAATTTCCTTCTACGTTTTCTAACACGATTTCTTTGGCTTCTTACTTCTCCACGTTTTTTTTATATAATTTATATATATATATATAAATATATATATATATAAATTAATTAATAATATAAATTATAATATATATATATATATATATATATATATATATATATACACACACACACACACACACACACACACACACGATGTTTCATTGATAAAAATGTAAAATAATAAGTTTTACGACTTTCGGTTACCTTTATCGATCTTATATTTTCTTGAAAAAAAAAGTGAAAATATAATTGATCGATCGTTCAATTTACATAATGCAGTCGCGCGTGGAGCAAAAGATATTTAAATGTTTCTGCCAAATTAAAATTCATTGTCACTATGGGATTTTTTTCTAAACGATCTTTTATCCGATATATCCCGAAATTACGATCTAATATTTACGCATCTGGAAAGGCAGAGGGGGAAAATCAACATCTACGAAGATTCTAACGTCCACGGGGATCGGACGAATCGATCCACGTTATCTCCAAACGTTTCTAAGTCCCGCCAAATTTGCATAGCATCATACAGATGCTTTGAGATACTTATAAGCGTTCTCAGAACTAATAACACGAAATTGGAGATGGCGTGTACGGCGTTATAGGGGGAGACGGCGTAGATTATACATATAAAGGACGCTTCGGTCCAAAGCGATTATATTTGCAGATATCAGTAGATTCTACGATATAGCTTGGTAACTCGTTAAGAGAAAGAGAGACAGAGACAAAGAGAGGGAGAGACAAAGAGAGAGAGAGAGAGAGAGAGAGAGTGAGAGAGAGAGAGAGAGAGAGGCAGGGGTCGTAGAACGCGCGAACGCACGTGTCGCTCGAGAGTCGTATAATAGTAAATTAAGATTAGTTCTCTTCGTCCAGCTATATTCTTCTAATCGCGATCATATTAGCGCGCTTATCTAACATCGATGACGATTTCGAAGATTTTATACGCATCGAGACTCTAAGAGGAGTTACCGTAAGAATGTGTAGCGAAATCCTTTTGTTTTTCTTTTTTATTAACACTAACAGTCGATTAACGATCAGAGACTCGTTTTTTACTGTAATTGTTCTTTCGTCGAATGAGAGAATAATTCAGAAAAAAAAAAAAAAAAATAAATAAATAAATAAATAAAAGAACGAAATGCCACCTTTAATGGACATTTTCAAAGTCGTGTAAAGCTAATTTAGAAATGCAACGTCACCCCTTCGCAATCTCTTCTTTTGCCTTAGCAATCTGGCCCGTTCCGCGTCCAATCTACTCCATCTCTAAGATTTTCGCGTAGTCAGCTTCTTCATGCGGCACGAAATCGTCCTAGAAACTGTTAGTAGTTGTTCGATACACCAACGACTCCAAAATCTTTAATCCATTACAACGATGCGAATCCTGAGAATGGCGGGTTAAAGATAAAGACTGGATCGAATATTGGCGAAATCATAGATCGCCTCGATAATATAATTCCAGCCTTTCGATCTATTCGTCTCTCGTTTGATCTGAATGAGACGGAATGAGCGAGTGAGAGAGAGAGAGAGAGAGATCGTTCGTTCCACGATGGAATCCGAAAAATTTTTTACGGAGACCGTTGCATAAGCGTCCTCACTCCTTTACCCTCTTTCACCCCGTCTGGAAGTGATTATTAGGCTGAACGGAGCGCATTCTTCCGACCGACGAATAAAACGATGGAGGATGGGTTCGGGATACGATGGAGAGGGAAAGGTAGAATAAGAAGGTGAAGAAGAGGAAGAAGGAAAGAGAGAGAGAGAGAGAGAGAGAGAGAGAGAGAGAGAGAGAGACGAGAACAGAGAAAACAGAAAGAGAAGTGAGAAGAGAAGAAAGATCACTCTCTTAGATTCTATCTCTTTCTCTCTCTCTCTCTCTCTCTTGATCTCTCTCTCGATCTCTCTCAAAGATAGGTTGGAGAAAAAAAGGTATAATAAGAAGATGATGATGAAGAAGAAGTTAGAAACGACGAAAGATCTTTCTCTCTCTCTCTCTCTCTCTCTCTCTCTCTCTCTCTCTCTCTCTCTCTCTCTCTCTCTTTCTCATGCTTCGTCCTGACGTGTTCCATGCTGGCGGAAAACGCAGAAACGTTGCCGCAGAAATGAATAATGAATCTGAACGCGGCCATGCCAGGGACCCGGTTGAATATTCATAATGCGCTTCTATACGCGGATGCTACTCTATACGGCCGATATTCGGCTGGCGAGAATTCTGGTTGTTGCCCACCACCACTCAGCTTGATGCGCGCAGGCGCATCAACACGCATGTGTGTGGGCGCACGCGCGCACGTGCACGCGTCTCTTGGTCGTGCCGTGCCGTTCCGTGCCGTTCCGTGTCGTGCCATAAGCGTTGTTAGAACGTGGACCGAGTCGAGGACGGCTTAGCATACTTATTTGGTTCAGAAGAGATCGGCTAGTCGAGAGGACCACTAGCTACCTGCTTGTGAATCCTTCGAGAAACGTAACAAACGTGCTTCTATAAATTCGTATCGTTCTTCTCTCTCTCTCTCTATTTTCTCTTTTATCTTATTAAAAAAAAAAAAAAAAAAAAAACATTTCTTCCACATCCTGTTTTTTTTTATCGGTAATAAATATTGTCACAATGTAAATATCTATTAATTTTCCAACTAAATCATATTTAATTGTAATTTAATTTTCCATCATATTTAATAGTAAATCATATGTAAACGTGTAAATAATATTGAATCGTAACGATCGATCGACCGTTAAGACTCGATTCCCTTTAAGTGTGGAAAATATCTTTAATTCCTTTTTATTCTACGAAAAATGATCACGCACAGTAACATTATTTTCGATTGGGTAAGGTTACTTTTTA
Source organism: Dolichovespula saxonica (assembly GCA_911387935.1). Lineage (NCBI taxonomy): Eukaryota > Metazoa > Arthropoda > Insecta > Hymenoptera > Vespidae > Dolichovespula > Dolichovespula saxonica. The sequence goes on along the minus strand of OU426993.1, from coordinate 14,160,025 downwards.
ATATCTGCAATTTTTTAATATGCTTTTTTTGTTATAGTTATCGATCTCGAGAGACCGACCAAGCGACAGAAAGAGAAATTTGGAATCGGATGACAGAAAACCATATGGTAAAGTACCATAACGTTGCACTCTGGTACGCTCCGATTCCGTCCGTCTAGCGTCTGCGTTAACGATTCCAAGGATCCCAAATTCCGAGTTGCACTCCTTTTTTTTATGGTCACCAGCGGGCAACATCGCATCGAGTATACGACTGCTAACGACCTGCCATTAAATCGAGTTAACGAGGGAGCAGCGCTATTTACTGAGCTGTTTTCTAGCTCGAGAACGATCGTTTCGCCTGGCTATCGGTAAACCACAAATGGCGGTGCCTTTCAGGGAAACGCGGACATTTCTGTGGACACTTCTGCAACGATTCTCTACTTTCATCTTTGTCTCTTTGTCTCTCTCTCTCTGTCTCTTTCTCTCTCTCTCTCTCTCTCTCTCTCTCCCTCTCTCTCTCTTTCTCTCTTTGTCTCTCTTTCTCTCCATTTCATTTTTTTCGCTCTCCAAGTACCTCCCTTTTCGATACACACTAATTGTACCTATTTACTCTCGAACGAGATAATCCTCCTCTTCTCTTTCCACTCCTTTCCTTTCCACCACCTCGCCTCCTCCTCCCCCTCTCCCTCCTTTAAAGACAAACACCATGATCCGTGATCCCATCTTCTCTGCCATAAAATGATCCGTAATAATATTTTTGTTTCGAAACACTCGGATACGCCTAATGAGAATTGCTCGATGAGAACGAATCGGGAATAATTCTATACGCCAAAAAAAAAAAAAAAGAAATAAAATAAAGTAAACTTGGTCTTAATCGTTTTTCGGATTCGTTTCTCTTGTTTAAACGATAAAGTTACGTCGGGACGAGTAGATACGATATATCGAAATTGCTCCGAGCGATCTTTGCTTTGTCTCCGTATGTACGTACGTACGTACGAACGAACCTATGTCGTCGTTGAGATAGACGTAAAAACAAAGTGCTTACGAACGCAAGATATTAATTTTTTTGTTTGTTTTCTCTCAAAACATAAGCGCGACTTTACAGGCCGCTATTATTCTATATAACGGCAAACGCGAGAACGTTTACTAACCGTATGGTTAAAGGCGATAACAGTAATAAGTTCCAATGATTTACTTGCTGCCCAGTATTTAACCACTTTTCCACCGTGAACGATTTAATTATCGTGCGACAATGAGTTAATTGCTCGTTTCTGGCTGGCCGAACGAACGAACGCGAGCAGCCGAATGAAGAGACGCGGTCACGCAAACGCCAACCAATTTTACATAGTTACAAAAGCTTTATCTCCGCATTATAAAACGCTAAACTCGGTCACGATTTCCATTTAAATCGAAAATATTTTCATATTAAACGTCGCTATCGTTGGAAGCCTTCTTTTTTTTTTTTTTTATTTTTTTTTTGCTCTTCGTAGGAAGCCCACGCGCGTCTCAACACAACGCCAAGCCACGAACGTAGTTACTAGTTTTATTTTTTTCTCTCTCTCTCTCTCTCTCTCTCTCTCTCCCTTTCCTTCCGTTTTTCTCGCGACAGTTCATTTACTTTCATAAATATCGAGGCCGACAATTAACACGATCGTTCAGCTCGATAGAAATTTTATTACAACGGTTAACCCTTTGACTGCCACGCCGAAATCACATGTTTTGCTCAGGACGCCATGGGAGTTCTTTTATTATTTAAAACATATAATGGCAAAATATAAATAAATTGATGATATAAGACAACATTTTTACCCAATGAAGCGTTTATCTGACTGTTGGTCACGGGTGACCACCGTGGCGCCATGGTGACAGTTGCTAAAGACAAATTAAAACAGGCCTTCGTTTATTTCAACAAGCTTTCGTATTTCTTATTTCGTCGTAAACGAAACGTCCACAATTGGCGAAACGTGTAGCAAAAAAATATAGAAAAAATATATTGGTGAAACGTGCAGAAGATAAACAGTATTTGCTCATTTTATATATAATAGTAAGGTATGTGCACACTTCTAACGTCAGTTATATGATTATAAAGCAGCATTTACGATTTGTTGTCTAAGGTTTGTTTATAATAGTGTTCGTAGATTACCCCTCATAATTATGGATGCAAACACTGAATATTTTTCGAGTGTATCCGAGGAGTCTTCATCGGAAGACTCGTCCCAAAATGAAGTATCGGAAGACGAAATAATTCACATATCGCCCACGATAAGGCGACGCCGAATCGAATCGGATACCGAGGATGAATTGGATTTAGAAAATGAAGATGAACATAATATAGATGATAACGAATGGTCAAATAATATAACACAAACAGCGGCAAGTGTAATTCCATTTGAAAAAACCCGAAATGCTGTACAGATCGAGGATAATCAGCCACACAGTTTTTACTTTGCTTTTCTTACGGAAGAAATTCTACAAATAATTGTTGATGAGACCAATAGGTACGCTGAACAATATATGCAAAATAGAAGATCGACTCGTCTAGATAAATGGACACCAACCGACAAAGATGAAATAAAACGATTTTTCGGACTACTTATATGGATGGGCCTGGTGAAGTTACCGAAATACGAATCATATTGGTGTACCAATAATACCTATTGCCAATCATTTCCAAGAACAGTCATGTCGAGAAATCGTTTTGAGTTGCTGTTACGATTCCTTCATTTCAGCAATAATCAAACAGCAAACATAAATGATAGATTGTATAAGATCAGACAACTTGTTGATATACTAAATCAAAATTTTTCCAAATACTATGATCTAGACGAAAACATATGCATCGATGAGTCTTTGGTACCTTTCCGAGGACGGATAAAATTCAGGCAATTCTTGAAGCAAAAACGACACAAATACGGCATCAAAGTTTTCAAAATGTGTTCCGACCAAGGGTATACATACCAATTTCAAATATATTCGGGAAAAAACTTAAATGAACAATGCGTAACGCCCACAAGTATAGTAATGAATATATGCCACAATATTCTACATAGAGGCCACACAATTTACACCGATAATTGGTACACTAGTATAAATTTAGCGGAAAAATTAATAGACTGCAACACTCATTTAGTAGGAACCCTAAGAAAAGATAGAAAGGGAATACCCGTCGACGTCAAATTTAAAAAATTGAAACGAGGTGAGCTTATCGCTATGCAAAATAAGAAGGGGATTATGGTCCTCAAGTGGAAGGACAAGCGTGATATTTTTATGCTTTCGACAAAACATTCGGCCGAAATGGTAGAGGTCCGCAAAAAAAACTATGTTTGTGATAAACCAGTAATAGTTGTAGACTACAACAAAGGAAAATGTGGTGTTGATGTATCAGATCAAATGATAGCGTATTCTACACCACATAGAAGAACCCTCAAGTGGTACATAAAATTAGCTTTAGAGTTATTATTGAATACATCAGTCTCAAACACGCTGATACTCTATAAACTCGCCACGAGAACAAAAATCAAGGTACCAGACTTTAGAATGGCACTCGCAATGCACCTTACACAGCGCCATTCACCAGCACTGTCAAATACACCTACTCGACGAAGATTGCGGCACGAAATGCAGAAGAAAGAAGGGCAAGCGTACCTGGAAAGAAAGTTTTGCAGAGAGTGTTATAAAAAAAATGTCAAACTGTTAGGATCAAAAATTGCTAAAAATCGGACCAGAAAGGTGACCACCTACTGTCCAGATTGCGTTGATACGCCACATTTGTGTTTAAAGTGTTTCAACAAAGTGCACCGTTAGATGTTGTTAGACTTGTTATAATATTTTCTTTTACTGATGTTCTAATAAAAATTTTTAATTGTTCAATGAGGCACTTTTTATTTTAAAGTATTTTCTATATATCGGCCATATTCAAAATGCACTAACTGTCAATTTTCATTCATTTTTTACAATTGTAAATAGTCGAAGCGCTCCGGTCACCAATGACCACCGTGGCGTCACAGGACAAATCGTGGCCGGTCATATATGACCAACATGGCAGTCAAAGTGTTAATGTTAATCGTTCAATATCATCGTTAGTCGTATTTATGTACATACAACGAAAACGTTTATTGCTCGGTCAAACGGCATATTATGTTTGATTACGTGTACGTTTCTTACGAAATTTTTTTTATAATCGTATAGTTCATAAAATCGGGGAAAAATACGTTTTTCATGAACATTTGAAAGTAGCAACGTAGCAACATTGAAGGCGAGCTAAATTTACGAAGTAGGTGACATAGGTGGGCAACTACTTCGCTCTGAGGGCCCCACGAGTTCCCCCGCCATCAATCAATCCATTCCCCCTATCTCCGCTCCCCCCTCTTTCTCCTCCCCCCGCTATTAAAGTTCACCAGCCATTACTCCTTAACTTAAAAACTAAAAAAACCGTGACCAGCACACGAGGTGGTCTTCCCACTTTACACCTTATCCTTTATGGAATAAGGAATGGATAGAATATAGATATTATATCTATAATATCTTATAGATATTATATCTATAATATCTTATAGATATTATATCTATAATATCTTATAGATATTATATCTATAATATCTTATAGATATTATATCTATAATATCTTATAGATATTATATCTATAATATCTTATAGATATTATATATATATATATAACTTTTCGATTTTCGAGATATTATCGTTCGAAAGTTATCGAATATCACTTTTTGTTAGGAATGTTTTTTTTTGTTTGTTGTTTTCATTTTAGTATGGAAATGTAAATAACCGTGTGTATACGTTAATTATGTGTTCAATGCACAAAAATAACAGTTCGCGAAGCACGGAGGCGTTAAACGGCGAGATAATTTCTTCGCACTTTGCAAGAAAAAATAACACGGACCATATGCGGCCTGCGGAACGGCACTTGATCCGTCCGTGAAGTAGAAGATACGAATGCGGTTTCTAAATGACCGTTGTCGAAAAGTCAATTCGGAAACGGTTCACGTACGGCGGAGAAAAAAAAAAAGGTATAAAGAAAAACGCAAACGGAATGCGCGAGGAACGCAAGACGCTCGTAATCACATACGTTGAAATCGAGCGCGCACGTTGTTTCGTATAATAACGGATCAAGAAAAAAAGATAGCTATGATAAAAAAAAAAATAAAGAAGAACAAGAACAAGAAAGAAAGATAGAAAGAGAAATGGCAAAGGTGTAAGACATAAAATTGTTTCGGCAGGGGGGGAGGGGACCCGGCGAATCGCTAAGCGAGACGCCGTCTTAAAGAGCGAACGCGCAACATTCCGATCCATTACAATTACCGAGTAATACCAGTGTTGGCCCACATTGAGTCGGAGAACCCTGATATTAGATTGATTAGAGGCTACCGTTCGTGAGGATGACCACTACCGGAATTTAAACAGTTATTATATGGATACGGGGATTCTTGTACGCGTCGGAATAAAACGTGATTCAGAAAAAAATTAGTTTCTCGTACGTCCCGCCGTCGTCCCTCGTATGTAATGTATGTATCGCCGTCCGTTACGGATCGATAAATATATTAACGAGAAGACGAAAACTGACGAACGTGGATATTACTATCGATGTACTGCGTAGCTTCTCTTCGACGTAGACAAATGGTATTGTATCTCCCTCTCTCTCTCCCTCTCTCTCTCTCTCTCTCACTCTCTCTCTCTCTCTCTCTCTATTCGTTTGAAGTAATTCAAAAGAAATTTTTCCAAATTTTCGGTATCGTTGAAAAAAAAAAAAAAAAGAGAAGAAAAGAACACGTGAGAAATTTAGCATTAAAAATACTTTTCGTTTGAGCTCTTCGTAGAAAAAAAAAAAAAAGGATTATAAACATTCCAATGTATGTAACTTTCGAGCCCACGTGGGTTATGACATTAAATCGCGAATTCTTTAATACTTCGAAATAGCTTCGAAACCGTTTTCGTTCAGAGGTTAACCAGGGTCCCTCGAAGTACTTGTGTGTCTGGCTGGCAATTCGGCCGCTTTGAATGGCTAGTTAGCGCGAAGATTGGTTTTCTTCGCATTATTGGTCCCTTCTTCGAGTCGGCGTTATTGGGATCACCCAAACACCAAGGCAGTAAAATCAGCTAAGCTGGCGGTTATTTATTGCTCGCGGTGGCACAGGTGAAAGAAACGGGCCTCTTCGTCTTCCTTTTTCTCTTTCTTTCTTTCTTTTTTCTCCTGTATTCTTTCCTTTTCCGGCATCTTCGTTTCTCTCTCTCTCTCTCTCTCTCTCTCTCTCTCTCTCTCTCTCTCTCTCTTTCTCTACGACTTTTCGAGTAGTCTCCATTTATCGCTAGTCGAAACGAACGACTCGACTCGACAAACTTGGTGGGTGCTTTTGAGAATCTTTTTCGACGATCGAAAGATTCAACGATTTCGAATAAAAAATTTTCGTTACTTTGAATTTTCATTTTGCCCTTCCGACGATAATCGTTCCTGTTATTACAATTGAAGAATATTCGTTAGGCTTTTCGGCAAACAAAAATCCTAAAGCGTTGACACAACTCGTCTACGCCTTGTATTGGCTTACAAAACTGCTTGTTAATAACCACCAAAGGTATTGTCATTAATACAGGTGTTAACGAGCTTTACAATCGTTCTCCATAAAGTCGGCCCGCGCAACGGCTACCTGAGCCTGATTTATGTTTCTTTAATGGTACGAAGAAATGGCCACTTAATATTTTCCCCATTCCTATATGGGACATTCACTTTCGAAAGAACGACAAAACGATGGAGGAGTCCTACCTTTCTTGGGAATAAAAATTTCGTCAAGGCGATCTTATAAAAAGTGAGAAACTAGTAGTAATCTAGTGTTACAAATTTAACAATGTTTTCCGTTTCTCTCTCTCTCTCTCTCTCTCTTTCTATCTCTAGAATCTTCGTAGCTCTCGAAACGTTTTGTCAGTCGCGATGAGAGACGATCGATTCCGTCCTGTCGTGTGTCAACATGTCAGCAGCTTGAAAGATGCGCAAGTAGAGAAAAGTCCTTCTGTCCGTCAGACAAAAGTAGTCGACGAGAGAGATAAAACGCGCAAGGGCGTTGCTGATTGAAACGTCAGAACTCAGAAGTTATGTTCCCCGACGCTAGTTCATACTTACATTATTCTACCACGCGTAGAATCTTTTCTGCGCGTCTCTCTACGTCAATGGGTTACCGGAGGATGTTTCGATAATTGATAGCCGAACTTCGAGAAGCCAAGCGGGTTCGAAAAAAAAAAAAAAATAGAAACTATCGCCTGTTTAAAGAATGTAATTATTCTAAAATGTTTAGAACATTTTAACAATATGATTTACAACACAGAAATTAATTTTATTCGACGTCTTAGCGTGGTCTTCGTTTATCGTTTAGGATGTATTATTCTTAAAAACGTAATGCAATATTTCATGGACGTTTCGCATGTACGTACATACATATGTACGTATATGCATGTACGTCGCATATACGGCGTTAAGTGGATGGAAGATCGATGATCCAGGGATGATCGATCGAATGTGTATATATATATATATATATATATATATATATATATATATATATATGTATGTATGTATGTATGTATGTATGTATGTATATCGAGATACATTGTCGACTACGAGGATGTCTAGATAATCGAGAAAGATACGAAAGGACTGTGATCGCGTGCGCGTAGGGTTGCTGCTGAACGAGCACACGCCTCTTCTATATGTACATACATATGTTTACATGTGGCCGAGATGAAACGTGGCCACGAAGGAAGTAATTGGAGATCGTAAAACATTGAAGGCGCAGACAGACAGCATGAACAACAACGATTCCGTTGTTCATCCTGTATTTCCCGTGAATTCGAAGAGACCGATTAGCAACGTAAAGGGAGATCTTTTCCCCGTCCCTTCCACCTTTGATACATGCGAACAAGCAAGATCTTTCAATATAGCGAACGAGAAATTTAAGTTTCAAATGTTGTACGCTCAACGTCAGAGAGAAAAGAGGAAAAGATATATGCAAGTATGTGTAGAAGAGATACGGACGAAACAAAAAGTTGGATAATTGACGTAAATATTGGCGATGAAAAAGGATGAGTATTTCACTCAAACATTGAGATTTCCTATCTCCGTTTTCTACGTAACGTACTTCCACCTGCGATGTTAACTTAACGCCCCCTTGTTTACATTTTAATGTAATCGATCGATTCGCTTTTGCACGTGAGAAATATGTACAATATTGTCATATTGTTAAGAAACATGTTCAGAAAGTAATGATTCGATGAAAAACGAAGAAAACGTCGGAATGCTTGTCTCGTGACGGTTGAATCCACGCGACATATTCTCATATACATGGGTTACGCCATCGAAACATTCGTGAACTAGGTACGTACATACATACAAGAATGATTCCCCATTGTGGCAAGATTTTACGAGTTCCTCTTTAAAGCCTGTCATTACGGCGTCTGGCGAGTTGCCCCCGTTATGTGCATACCTTTTACAAAGAAAATTTGCCCTCTCTTCCTCCATCTTCCTCTCTCTCTCTCTCTCTCTCTCTCTCTCTCTCACTCCTACTTGAATGATTTACCGCTCAATTTTATGAACTTATATTCCATAAGGCTGACATATCTATTTCACTTAAACGCGTCCCGGGGGTGCGTGACGTATCGCTTCGTTCTTCTTCTTCTTCTTCCTCCTCCTCCTCCTCCTCCTCCTCCTCCTCCTCCTCCTCCTCCTCCACCTCCTTTTCCTCCTCCTCTTTTCTCTATGTTCTCGCCCGCGCGCACGCGCGCGATCTCTTCTCGTGCACGACCGGCTGCGGTATATTAGATAAAGTAGTAATTAGCGTGACGTTAATTAAACACTTCTGGTTTCATAGTAATTAATTAATGGCGATATTAAATCAAGAAACTGCTAGAAGCTATTCAACTCGCTGCATGCGAGCAATCGCCGCGTAGGTTTCGTGATAAATGTGGCGTTGGATATATATATATATACGAAGAGAATCGATATCATTTGCTAAAGGGCAACTTTTTCTACTTCGTCGATCAACCTAATCGCACGTAAGACGAATCGCTGTGTGTACATCGTTGAGTACCGTTCGATTTAAATTAACGTAAACAGTGTTTCGCGCTATATTTCGAACGAAGAAGATAAAGATCCGATCAAAATAAAAGTAATATTATTGTATCTTGAAAAGAGTTTACCATTTGATGCATTCTCGCGGTGTTGTAGTAGTCTAAGTTCGGCATTCGGCTTCCTCGTAAAGTACACGTTTGTTCTCAAATCTGGATTAACGACGGCGCGCGCACGATCTTTTTACCGATAAGTACAAAATAAAATTTACTCTCGTACTCGCGTAATCACGCTCGTTGGTAAAACATAGTTTGCGTGTAAGCGAAATGTCCGATGTGTTAAACTCTATCGAGTCCGTTTAAAGGTATCGCATGTGTGTTCACACTAAAGGAGACACTTTGCACGCACCACTTTAAAAATCTCAATTGTATCGTAAGAATGAAAACAATTATGTCCACTTTATTATTATTATTATTTTCTTCTTAAAGAATTCACTGTCACCAAGAAGTACAATAACAATGAATTCTGAATGAAACAAGCATTCCTCTCTTCAAGTAGCTCGCGAGAAGGGAAAAAGGGAACACTAAAAAATGTCGACGATGGTAACGTTGAAAATCAAATTATCGGAGCAAATCTCGATTCGGTGCGTTCTATGTAAATTCGTAGCACCATCCATCCGTTCATCCGTCCATCCATCCATAAAAGTAATGCTACTACACTTTTCCTCTTTGCGTTAAATCAGAGCCTCGAGGACGTTTAAGAGCTAGCTCGAAGTATAACGCGTGGGCAAGGTGGTCCACTGGAACTCGTGAGCGAGATAAGGACGGCCTGAGTGGTATAGGATGATGAAGAAGAGAACGAAGGAAGGCACCATAGACGTATTGAGTTACCGGTGCACGGTGGATATTGTTTCCTGATATCTTGAGACCTTTGTATAGGTATTCCCCTTAAACCGTCGTACACGCAAGAAGACTCGAGGGTTACTGCGCCCGCGGGCGCCCGCGGGGCCTTAGCTACCAGATAGACGCGAGAGTCGAAGAGAGACAAAGTGGTGGGGTCTTAGGACGGGCCTTAAGGCCAGGATCAACAGAGAGTAACGTTCCGATTGGTCAACCGGTCCCAACTGCGACCCAATCGTATCATCGCTTGCGTTCTCCCGTAATGTTTACCAAGACGCCCAGCAAAATTCTCATTGGTTCGATCCTTCCTACGAGCTATCTCGTTTCTCTTTCTTTCTCTCTCTTTATCTCTCTATCTATCTATCTATCTATCTCTCTCTTTCTCTCTCTCTCTCTCTCTCTCTCTCTCTCTCTCTCTCTCCGTCGCTGCAAACTTCACGGATAAACGTCGTTGCGATTTTATTTTTGAAATAAAGGATGAAGCCCCCCTCCTCAACTCATATCTCCCCTTCCATTGGCTTCTAGAACGCTCTAATCCTCTTTTCGGTTCTTTCTACTTTTCCTCGATGCTTCTTTATCCGTCTTGCACCCGGCCGTCGGATCATCCAACGCCGCGATCCATACAAGTACGACACGGCAGTCGAATACCGCGCCCGCCCGACCTATAATTTCTTCGATCATTATAAAGTAAGTTCTTTCGAGTAGGTATGCAACTTTTTATCTGGAATGTGAAATGATGTTTCTTAAAATTTGAAAAATACGAACGACCCACAAACCATCCCGATAAGACATTTGCAGGAATAAACGAATGTATTTGATCGTACGTTGTTGTACCATATGCGAGTATGTGTTAGAAACCTTAAAATCCGTGAAATATCGTCGTGAAAATAGTCGGTATGGTGGGTTAGAAACGTGATAGAAACACCGGATCGCGCTACCGGAATCGTGTTAAATTATAGCGGTCTAGGAGTCGGTCGGCTTGACGGAAACGTAGATCGCTAATGAGAGACACGTTAGACGGTGGATAGATAGACCGTCCAAGTACGAAATTGAAGTGCCACTGCGAAAGAGTAGCCTCTGGTACAGAATGTTTCTATATATGCATAAGAGATGCAAGAACAGGAATTCCGGACGATGAAATTACGTTACGAGGAATTCCTGAATCGGTTATACGAACGCGGCAGTTAGCTCCGAATCGTGACGGCCCAAGGCATACACGCGAGCTTACAAGAAAATTTCAGATCGACCTGGCGAAATTGGAAGGGAGGTCTTTTAACGAGAGATGCGGTCATCGCTATAGCTCGAGAACGCCCGGTCATCCCTTTTACACTTCCTATACCAATTCTTGTTTTCTTTTCTTTTTCCTCTTTTTTTCTTTCCCCCTTCACAGTATCACACGAGTTCTAAATAACAACTTGTTTTGGATTTTCGAACGACAGAAATTATATGACTATTGCATTCGCTTCTGAAGAGATCGTTACATTCTCATTCTTTCGATCGTTCAATTAATTATCCATAAAAATGTTATTATCCGTGATAGTCCAATAAAAAGAAAGAAAAAAATAAATTCTTTCTTTCCTCTCATAAATCGTCTCCGCGATTGATGCATCTAAATTAAAGTTAACCGGCGAAAGGATCGCGGTAAACATTTTCTAATAATGCGAGTTGAACGTATATAAAAGTGAAACGTCAAATTTACCTCTGCGAAGGTAGACAATTTTTTTATCCTCTTCTTTTTATATTTCAACGTTTAGTCGGACAACCCGCCAGATGTGTTACGAAACATCTGACACGGAGCTCATTTTAAAGGATTGAACCTCCCGTGTCTCGTCGCTTTATTTTCGTAGCGGCCCGCGCTAACTCGGTTTAAAAAGTGTACAATTTTTTTATTGGAGAGAATACGTGCGGCGCAAAATAATATATAAAAACGGCGGAACAATGTGTTTTTAGTTCGTACGTAAAGCTCTATAATAACCACGGTGTAATAACGAAATGGATGTAGTAACATAACAATGTAGGAAAAGTGTAACGAAAGAATACGTCGACATCGAAGATAAAAAGCGAAAAATGTGTCCGCAACATATCGTGAACGTACAGAGATAGAGAAAAGGAAAGAGACAGGAATAGAGAGAGAGAGAGAGAGAGAGAGAGAGAGAGAGAGAGAGAGAGAGAGAGAGAGAGAGAGAGAGAATATATATTAGAAAAATGTTGAAAATCTTTGAGCCGAAAAAAACTCATTGACGTGGTTGATAGTAGGAAAAGCGTATAGAGTACACCGATCGAATACGAGGCATAGTATCTCAGGGCGTAACCAAAGAGGTAGGTAGATATAAGGGATCTTATTGATCTGGTAGCCCGGGGCGTGTCATCCTGGGCCGTTGGCCGCAGGGAGGACCGCGGCTAACCCTAAAGCAAAAGGGGGATCCTCGTGCTTGTCGGCGCATGCGCCTATCCGAACGTTTTCTCTGCCCAGAGGGCTAACTTACACCAATCACCAGGAGCTAGAAACTCTTTTCGCCGACGGGGGTTCGCCTAAGAACTTCCCTCTCTTCAAGGGAGAGACAAAGTATTAAGCCGGGCCGGTGCCTACAATCCCACTCGGAGTTCGTTCTGCCCTCTCTCCTAAGAATAAGATCCTCGTTTCTCTCTCTCTCTCTATCCCTCTCTTTCTATTATGTATGTCTCTGACTCCTTACTTCTTCGCTGACATAATCCAGGCGAAAAGGATAGGAAACGACGATAAGCGGTGGCTCTCGAGGGACCACCTCTCGACCTTCACTCCAGGAGCACTTTAACGGATACGGATCGGTTTTTTTTTCTTTTTTTTCTTCCTCTTTCTGAATTTCTCGAAAGGAACCATCATCTTTCGTCGATGATATTAATTAGTCTCGGACGTATCATCGTTTTCAGATTGGATAGCCATTAGACTCGTTAGTATTTCGAGCGAAGTGCTTTAATTAATGTTCTCGAATGAATATGATAAAAGTTTTATAATTATTTCCGAAATTATATATATATATATATATATATATATATATATATATCTGTTACGCTAGAGGGTACGTTATTCTGAGGGGAATAATATTAATCGGCGGAGCTGAAACGGTGCAATTGTTTTTATAATCGTACATCGAGACCTCTCGACTGAAATGGTTATAATGCAAAGTTTAGAGGCCGTGGAAAGGATTTGATATTCACGATCGTACGAATCAGTTTATTGCGTCTTAATATCGTATAGGCAATTGAGCGCTCTTATAACGTACAAGTGGCACTTATACATACAAAAAAAAAAAAAAAGAAAAAAAATAATCGAAAGACCACATTCTCTCACTTCGCCTCGAATTCTTGTAATTCGCGAGTGATTATCGGAAGATTTATGCATCACTTCCTTTCCCAAAGCCATGTTTTTCCCCTGATATTTTCCTCCGTTTATCTTTATCCTCTTTGCGCAAGCTACCATTTTACAAATCTCCGCTCACTTACGTCTTAGCCTAGTCTAAAAGACTTTTGTTAAGAACAGCATAGATATAAGTGGTACTGACTTTATATTCAGTACCACTTAAGTTTCATTCAAGCGTGTAAGGGATAACACGTATTACAAGTACCTTAACCGTCTTCTACTCGACCAACTCGGAAATTTTATTATCCTGTAAAAACCTGTAGCACGTTGTACAATATCGATTAACAAATAAATTATCAAACCATAAAGTAACTCCCAAATTTATTATCTAATACTTACTCTCTCTCTCTCTCTCTCTCTCTATATATATATATATATATATATATATATATATATATATACATATATATTTTATTCCTAATATTTGTAAAATTGAAAACTTAACAAACCGGAAGACATTTCTTATTTCCCCGGTTTAGCACGTTAGCGAGTTTAACAAAAATTGACAATACGAGCTACGACCCGATGATCCTTTTCGCATGCTCATTTACGTAACTTATACGTGATCGTTTCGGTGAGTCAAGCAGCGTCGTTTCCAAGGCGTCGTCACCAAGCAGAAGGTCGACAAGTTCGACCCCTTAGATAGGTGGTTGTTGGAAGCGCACGCGTACACGATGCAACGCGATCGTACATACGCGGAGGAAGTTACGAGCTGATAGACGACAGGAACATCTTCTGCGAGAGGTTTAGAGCGTGAACGAGCATGACCAAGAAATGGAGGCGTCCATGCACGACTCGATATTTAACGAGCTCGCTAAACCATCCACGCGCTTTATGTCTATGCGTTTATAAGTATGTTTGCTTTTACGAACTTCTTTATTTTCGAAGATTTTCTAGTAGATCTGAAACATAATCGTAAATCACTGAGACGTGACGGTTGTGTTTCCACGATATTATATATTCCTGATCTTTTTTGGAACTTTGCAAAACGAAACGGAACAAAACCCTACGAATTGTCCTACGGAGTTTTATGCATGAAAAATCGTCGAGAGAATAATACTCCTCACCAAAAAATAAACTACGAAATTCTGATTGAAAATCGATGCCCATAATTGTAAAGTCATTTACTTTCTCTACAGCGAAAGTAAAATCGTTTTCTATTATTCGATTACGACGAAGATGATCTCTCATGATCGAAACACTCGTCGTATCGGGTATAGGATTTGTAGAAAAATGGCGGTTTCGTGTACACGTAGTACTTACATATTTGAAGAGAGAGAGAGAGAGAGAGAGAGAGAGAGAAAGAGAGAGGAGTGATCTTGCCAGAGGCATTACGAACTCTCCACTCGAGGGATCGTTATCGTGCACCGATAAATCGAGAGCGGTTTATCGTTTGGACGATAGTCTCAGAAACGGTAGAGAGTCGGTAGTAACTCGGCTTGGTTGCGTCTCATGAAACGTCGTAACGTGAAGGAAAGTAAAGGTAGGTAGAGGATACGTAGGTACATACGTACAGTATATAAAGGGACGCGCATCTCAGAAATGTCGGAGGACGAAGAGGAAAATTCTGATTGTGATGAGAGAGTGAGGCGAGCGAACGACGACGTGCTATAAAAAATCGATATCTTATCAAAGCACCAAGAGAAATTACCGGAGTTTAAGAGCGAGGAAGACACCGGGGAAAAATACTCGTTTTCTTTCAGAAATTTCACGGCGGATCCCCTCCTCTTTTTTTCGCTGACACTCTCTTTGATTTTGGTAAGTAACGAGTCAAGACGAAAAGAAAAAGAGGTAAAAGGAAGAAAGCGAAAGAAAGAGAATGAGAGACAGTGAAAAAAAGAGAGAGAGAGAGAGAGAAACAGAGAGAAGGGAAAGAGAAAGAAAGAGAGTGAGAGAGAGTGAGAGAGAGAGAGAGAGAGAGAGAGAGAGAGAGAAACAGAGAAAAGGGAAAGAAAGAGAGCCGACATTCATCGCTCCCCTCGGCGTAATCCACCTCGCGTATCTTTTAGGCTGAGAGTATAATACAGCATACGATCACGAGAGAAGTATGGTCCGGGAGAAGGAGGAGGAGGAGGAGGAGGAAGAGAAGAAGGGAAAGAAGAAGAAGAAAACGAAGAATGTAAAACGGAAGACGAGAGGGGAGCGGAGAGAGAGAGAGAGAGAGAGAGAGAGAGAGAGAAGGGAAGACGTCGGTGCATAATCGATGATCACAGTCATAATAAATGAAGTATGTCTTGGTAGGAGGTGGGTACGGTGTAGGTACCTGACGACGGCCCCGGGCAGCCACAGGAAGATCATCTTCTACGCCCGTAATCCGAGGTGTGCGTCCGCGTATCGCGTATCCGATCGGAATCTCCAGCACTCCTCAGGACTGGACCGAAAGTAGCTAATCATAATAACGTGCCGGTACCCTAGTACCCAGGTGCGTGCACGCCCTGCCACGATTACCCGACATTATAAATTTCAGTTGCCCTCGACGCACATCGACGTTCGTGTCCTGCTCTCTTTCTTTCTATTTCTCTCTCTCTCTCTCTCTCTTTATCTATCCGTTTCTCTCTTGTTTTTCACTCGATCTACAGTATCGGACATCCTGTATTTGATTTTCATTTTTGTTCGTTGTTTTCGTCGATGTAAAAAGGAAAAGAAAAAAAAAGGAAAGAATTAGGAGGAGAATGAACTAAAAGCACGAGTTTTCGTGCCCCCTTACCGATATTCCCACCCTCCGTTGCTCCTCGATTTTCCTTTAAAATATCATCTGTGTTTCTGGTTTGAACGTTGTTATGTACGTACATACGTCGATTACATCCTGCCGCTACTGCTGCTGTTGTTGTCAGTGAAATTATACTTGAATTCGTTCAATAAGTTTCATCCGGTAGAGAGAAATCATAAAGGTTCATAATTCACCGCGAATTACGATATAGAGGTTTCATCATTCCGCCTTCATATTTTCTCTCTCTCTCTCTCTCTCTCTCTCTCTCTCTCTCTCTCTATCTTTATCTCTTTCTCTCTCTTTTTTTGTTTATTCACACGTGTAACAAATTATTTGTAGTTTTTTTTAAAAGGCGTTACGCGTCGGAGTCGGCGAGTCGGCGCAACAAAAAATTTATTCGTTTTCAACGATGCAGCACTTACGGAACGCAACAATGAGTAAATATTCCTCGTGAAACTACTGGAAATATAGCCAGATAGCTACCTACCGTGCGAGCATTGGTGGAACGAACGTCGGAGTCTTTTTCACAGTTGGACGGTGGAAAAGATAGTAGAGAGAATTTAAAGAAGAACTGAGTTCGGGGAACGAGAAAAAGAGAGGGGAAAAGATGAGGATGACAGAACTAAAAATAGACGGAGAGAGACATTCAAAGAGAGAGGGAGGGAAGGAGAGGGAGAGGGAAAGAGAGAGAGAGAGAGAGAGAGAGAGGGAGAGGGAGCGGAAAAGAGCCGCAGAGATACCGAAGTTGGAATTGATCGGAGGAGGAAGAATTGGAGGGACGAACGGAGGGTTGCCCGCAGCGCAAGCGCCCCTCGGGCGACGTCACATTGATTCCTCCGGGAAGAGCTTACAAAATGGCCGCCGGCGTTCCATTCCTTCCTTGCTATTCGTACGGGGTAGGTAGGCTTCCGTCTATCTAGGTCTCTTTGTCTGAGGTATATGCGAATATGGGCGGCTGCCGTCACGAGGGTAGGGTATGAGAAAATCGATGCACCTTAGAGGAACCACCGAGAGAGCAGCTTCGCTACGCTTTCTCGTGTAAGCTCGTTCGTTCGCTAGCTAGCTAGCTCGCTCGCTCGCTCGCTCGCTCGCTCGCTAACAGCGATATTCTCAACCGGCTGGTGGCTGCTGCTGCTGCTGCTGCTGCTTTCCCGCCGCCTGCCAGCAAGCTCTTCGATGGATGCCGAACGAACGAAGGAGAGTTGCCAGAGCGGGAGGAATTAAATTATCAACCGAGCTGGAAGGTGCAACCCCTAAAGATAAACTGGCTGCCTAAAGTGAATCTTAATCCGATACTGCCTACGTAACGCTTTATCGGATAGTGCCAGTTAATAAGGTTGCTACCTTCGCCAACCGGAATGAATTTGTTTCGGACGAACCACCTCGAACGACGAGAACTCTCTCAATGTAAAATCACAAACCTCGTGCTAGTTAGCTAGAAGATAAGAATGTGACGTCGACGTTACGCGATTTACGTTATTTATTTACCTCCTCCGTGTCCAACACGTTCGATTTCGTCCAATCATTCGAATTTCTTTCATCGACGAGAGCAAAATCATATTAATCTGGATCGTAAAAATCGCGATGTTAATCACAACTTAACGATTTTTACGAGAGCTTTGTGATATTTTCGCGATATCGTATCCTGTAGACATAGGCGCAATCGTCGCGCATTAGATCGATCGAGGATGAACTTTTCTCGCACCAGGCAAATTGCTGTAATGATTGGAAAGCTATCCCCGAGTAGGAGGAACGTTTTGCTCTTAGCGGCGCCGCGGTATGATCGTTGGCGTTGGGCCCTTCGGGCTATAGACAGCAACAAATGCTATAAACACGGTCGTCGATTAAAATAAAATGATCGATAATATCGTGGATCAGGTACGCCTCGTCCTCGAGCGGCTTATCATAAAGTCACGGGTACCATTATATATATCGAGGAAGATAATTGGACTTAAATATTGCACCGTATACGGTAATGAACGTGATTTATAAGTGCAAAATCATGACGCTCGATTATAATCAGATCGATCATTAGAATTCGACAATTTCGAAATAGACGCTTTCTTACGCGTCGTGTCTAATACTGTTAGAAATAAGTTCGGTCGTATCACGTAAGGTACTCCTAATAAAAATAGAGAAAGTGTACGAGAGGAACGCTAAAAAGAAATCAAATCAAGTTGAGTATTTACATACTAGGTACACATAACATTAATATAGCGCATTAACCCACTAGCATGTACAGCCGCCTCTATCAGGCGATGTGAGATATTGTGGTCGTTTCTAACCAATTTAAGAGTTTTTGAAGAGATGGGTATGTCACAGGAACGGTCATGCCAATATATATATAATATTATAAATTTATTGCTTTTAAATAATGAAAATTTTCTAATATTATTTATTAGAATTTTATGCTCTTCATAATTTTTTGTTTCTTTTTCCTTTTTATTTATTTCTCACGAGTCCTACTTTCATTTATTCTTGTAGATTTAATAAAACGAAAATCAAAGTTATTAACAATTACGAGGATAAAAGATTTGAAAAAAATATATACATCAATCGAGTATTCCTTCATATATTCGTGATCTCCCACGTATCTATTGCTTGTTCGTTCATGAGATTTCATGAATCTCTGACAGTGATAGAAATGAAACTTCGATATAGCGATCGTAGCAATGGCGTTATTATTCAACACACGAAACGAAACATGTATCCACGTTGGGAGGACAGAATAATTCTTTTATCGAAAATGCCAGGTATCGGGGCAGCGTGTACTCGAAACGCTTAGTACGAGAGTTTAATCCCGTGAGCGATAATCGCTTCATGCATATCAAGCTTTCCACACGAACAAATATGTCTATTTCG
>OU426993.1:14018608-14138608 GCA_911387935.1 Dolichovespula saxonica | reverse complement strand
AGGTTGATACCACGCGTGTATGTACGTACTTAAATACGTAAATGTTGGTACGTGAACGGTACATACATATTGACGACATGTTACGGTGCCACGTTAACGATCAAAGCTTTAACGTTTTTTTTTTATTTTTTTTTTTTTTTTATTTAATTCAAGGATAATTTTACTAATGAATAGTGTGTGTTAACAAATTTGCTTGGATTAATTGTATTTGCTGGTGAAACGTTTAAATCGAAATGTTTTGAAACGCATCGATGATTCTCTCACATTTTCTGCCCTTCATAATTTTGTAATCGTTATATACGCTCTTTGCCTTTCATTAAAACTGGCATTACGAATAAAAGTGTTTATACAATTTATTCGATAATTTATAAACGATCGGCCCCCTGATATTACGATATTTTCCAATCGACGTATATATATATATATATATATATATATATATATATATATATATATATATATATATATATATATATATATATCAGACCGTAACTCGTTACCGAAAATATTATACAATCGGGTTAATGTTACGATAAACGATGCTTTGTCTCTCTCTCTCTCTCTTTTTTCTTTCTTCTTTTGTAACACTATCTGAAAATCCAAACAGCATTTTATGCGCGTCAATATATACATAATTTTTGCATCATGAAAGTCGACGAAACGCGAAGAAGTTGATTGCATTTTACCGAGGCGACCTCTCGACTCGACTCGACTCTGCTTTTTACGAAGCAAAATAAACAAGAAGAACAAAGATGGAAATGTAACAACGGCGTGCAAATCGTTTAAACCATAAAAAGCTTTAGTCGACGGTCGGTCGGTGGAAAAGGTTGAGTGGAATGTGGCCTGTACACTCTAGTAGTAGTATAGTACGATGAAATTATCCTTTAAAAACGATAAGCAAACACACTTTCCAAGCAAATTGCTCGTTTCTAGAGCGCAATGTGCATGTATATTACGAGCCACGTGGCGAAAAGTAGTTCTCTCTCTCCCTCTCTCTCTCTCTCTCTCTCTCTCTCTCTCTCTCTCTCTCTCTCTATCTCTCTCTCTCTCTCTCTCAGTCGTTCAACCTTCGCTACGTTCCGAAAGCTTCGGCCGCAGCAGCAGAAACTGCGGCGGCGGCGGCACGGCGATGCATCCATCGAAATATACGTGTCTTTTAGCGCCGTACCAGCAACAAGATTGATGTTGCCGGTGTCAGCAACATAATTGAATGAGTAGCTCGTAGCTGTGTGTCGGGCCCTCGGTCAGAGTGACCGCCGAGGCCGCCGCTGTCCTCGCTCTTAATTTTGCTGCTCGCGGGGACGCGGCCTGGGACCTCGAACCCTAAACCTTCGATTAATTACCAACGAACACCTGGTGGAACGAACGACGAACTAAATGAAAAAAGATAAAAAGGAACTAAAGCGAGTAGAGACGATCGACCTTGAACGTGCTAGCATGTTCGATATCGTACGTTCATATGTACTGCTTTTATTTCAAGACGTTCATTATTCTTCCTTTTCTTTTTCTTTTTATTTTTTGTTTTTTGTTTTTTTTTTTTTTTTTATCTTTCACTCGATGATATCTACTCATTAGGACGGTTCCGTGGCGCGAAATCACAATGTTTCGGTATGTCGTATCGAATATGGTACAAAGGACTAAGTCCTTTAAACAGTGTTAAAGAATAATGTCGGTAATCACGGTTGTGTATTACTATTAGTACTCTTGTCGGCGCTTGAGATTGAGAGATAGCCAAAACCTATGTTTCGTGTAAGCGTCCCTTATTAGGCTTTGCACGGTTCAGTGATTATGGTCTTAGGAGCGGCACGCATCGATACTTCGAATCTCAAGTATGAAACGTGTGTTTTCTACATACAGAATATAGGGGTTTTTTTCTTTTTTTTTTTTTTTTTTTCTTTTCAAACGATGTCACAAAATATACGAGATACTTTGAAGCTCGAAAGTAAAAAAACAGCGTAATTGGTTCTGACGATAATAATCGCATTAGGATTTAGTACAAATATATACACGTAATTACAACGTTAAGACCAATCTCTAGTAAAGAATTTCAAACGCCTCTAACATGTAGATATTTTAACTGTCTTATTATAAAATTATTTAACCATTTGGATACGATTGATTGTACCCTTACTCTTACTCATCATTATAAGACATAGTAGCCATCTAACTTTTTCTTTGTTTTTCTTTTTTTTTTTTTTTCTTTTATATACGTCCTTCGTCTTATCGATCGTAGCTCTCAATTTTCATTACGACCCGTCTTGGGCGCTGTAGTTTAAATTGCAACGCTTACGTATGCGTATCACGTTGGACATTGAAAATGAAGTTCTCGGCACAAAGAGAATACATTCCGTAAAAACGTAAACATATCTAACGGAGTTGGCGGTTTATCAGAGAAAGGGGGAGGAGCCGAATTGAATAGAAACTTTTCAATTCGTTGGCGGTAGGACCGGAGAAAAATCAAAAGGATTCATTCCGCTATCTGCGAAGGTTTTTTTTTTACACTTTTACGAGTTGGACTTCCTCACATGGGTTTGCGGGTGGGGCGAGCGCGCGCGCGCTCCCGTGTGTTCCACGTCTCCTCTCTCTCTCTCTCTCTCTCTCTCTCTCTCTCTCTCTCTCTCCCTCTCTCTGCGAAAGACAGCTTCTTTGATGCACCTCGTGACCTACAATCTTAGAAGCAATTCTATTTTTAGGTAGCTTTAAAAACTTTGATATACGCTGACGCATGACCGAGTGTCTTGTAAGGTTCGCTTTCGTCGTACCCGCGTCTCTTTTTAACGAGCAACCTCATTTTTTCTTTTTTTTTTTGCTTCTTCTTCTTCTTTTCCCCACGTCGAGGAGATCAATCAGTCGTATGATGACGAGACAACTCGGCACGGAACCCTTTTTTCGTCATTTATACCTAAGAAAATTCTTATTGTCGGAAGGAGGGAAAGGAAGGTTACATTTTTCTATATATCCCAAGTCGAGACTAAAAATGAAAGAAAGGTAAAGAGAGAGAGAGAGAGAGAGAGAGAGAGAGAGAGAGAGAGAGAGAGGGTGAGGGAGAGAGTGGAAGAAAGAAACGTACAGATCGAGAAGATGCACCTTCGTGAAGTTAAAGAGAGATATGGACGGTGTGGGAATCTCACGTACGCCTTGGTGGAATGCGCGGAATGGAGGGCACGAGTGAGCTAACCAGCCATTAAGGGGAGCCCTAATCTCTAATTATTTAATAAAAATATGTTTACGACGTGGCGCACAGTACGCCCTCCTACGAGCTCTTCCTCTTACCTTTTTGCCTCGCTCCCAAAAAAGCAGAAAGAGAGAAATAGAGGGAGGGAGGGAAGGGTTTTGAAGGGTCGAAGGTCGATCTGACGGGACCGAGGTGGGATGCAGGCGGTTGAAAAGAAAGGAGGCCGACTCGCGTGGGCCCCTATTGTTCGGTTAATACTCGCGAAGGAAGGTTTCTTCTTTTTTTGTTTTGTTTTGTTTTTTTTTTTTTTTCACAAAATTAAGGACAAAAGTAGCAAACGAGATCTTTATATATTTACAACGTGTCGACGCGATATATAACTTCAAATAATAATCGTTTCTTTCTTTTCTTCTCTTTCCTTTTCTCTTTTTTTCTTTTCTTTTCTTTTCTTTTTACTTATCCTTTTTTCAATAATCGATAGGGTACCTCTCTTCGAATTTTTTTTTCTCTTTCTTTTTTTTTTTGTACGATCGTTACGAATAAAACGATCTCCTCGGTTAGTTTGTTTCACGCCTTTCGGGGGAAGAAAGCCTAGGATGAATTTGCTCCGGTATGGTTCGGCGCGTACGTGAATTGGATCTCTGTGATGTTGCTCACGCACACGCACTCGCCTATCGTATAGAGATAGATAGAGAGAGACTTAGGATAAGTATGGGTGGTACGGTCTACGAGCTACTTTTGGAAACTTTGCTTCTCTAGCTCTCTTTACGTAGATATAGAAAACCCACACATGCCTTGTAGGTAGCGTAAGCAAGCAAACATGGTCGCGCGACGAAACTGGCGAGGTTCAATATCGAGAGGCGGCTTTGTCGCGTTTGTTTACTTTAGTCCGTTCTCGTCGGGATCGATCTTATCCTTCTCGGCTTTAAGAGGTTCAATAGGGGCAGAGATAAAGATAAAATAAAAAAAAAAAAAAAGGAAAAGGAAGGAAAGAAGGACGAATACAAAAAAAAAAAGAAAAAGAAAAATGAGAAAGAAGAATAAAAAAATTCGTCCGATACGACGAATACACGTAAGGTTCCTTCGATGAAATCCATTTTGTTCTGCCTTTCTTTTTCACCCTCTTGTCTGAACTTGTTCCTCCACCACCACCATGGTCACGGTCGCCTAACGTCGCTCTATCCCAGACAAGAGTATACCAACATAGATTTCCAAGAGAATCGCTAACCGAGAATCGCTAAGCCTAGACGGAGAACCAAAAACTGTAGTTATGCTCTTGAAGAGCCACTAAAAGGGCGCCTACCTGCCAGAACCATTGATTACCCGAAATGCTTCCCACACAGTCTCAACAACAGTCGGAGAACAACAGTCAAACTCGGCTAAAAAGCTCTAACAGAGTTCACGAGGCACGGTAAAGTATATCCTCACGCCACTTAGGGACCACTGTAATTTCCATTAGGGATTTCATGTAATCGTTCCGAGAGTACTATGCGTCCTGTTCGTGAGTAATACCCCACCCTACGTCGTAGTTCCCACTTTCTGGAATGCCACCATTTACTCGATCCTTCAAAACTCGACCAAAGTCAAAAATCTTTAACTGGAACCGTTCGAATCGCCCGAACGTTATCCTAACGTTATCTCTTAACGAGTACTTTAATTTTCTTTACGAAATAGTGATATTTAAGTTATACGAACGTAATTAACCTGCGATATCGTTACGGATTCTCATTCTTCGGATCGAAAGGGAGAGAGATAGAGAGATATTCAAAGTTCAACTATTCAACTATGATACCTTCCGATACCTGCCATAAAGACGGGAGGATAATCTTGAATGACAAGGGTCAATCGTTTATATATATATAAAAAAAAAAAAATCATCGGTTAGATTACATTACGGATCTTTTTCGTCCATCCTCTCGACCGAAAAAAGAACGAGACCGAAGAAAGTCAAGTTTTTTCCTCCCACCTCCCACCCCACCCCGTTCCCCTTGAACACAAAGAACTTTCCCTTCGAATGATAGAGTGGAAGAGGTCGAGACAATGTTATAGAATGTATGTACTTCTCCGGCGTTCCGTAGTTCTCCGAGTTCGAATCTTCCTCGTTATATTGGTTCCGGCGAAACTCGTACTGGGACTAGAAATTTCGTAGGGAGGGGAGGGGAGGGGAGGGGGGTTCATCTACCGTAAGAGATGTCCAGGGAACCGTCATTTCCTCGATCGAGAGAAAGAAGAAATTTCACGGAATACAGTCGGAATGAAACTAAAGGGAACCGTACGAGTATTTCTTACGGACCAAATCTCGCATCCTTTACTCGCTTCTAGAGTCCGAAATTTCTCTTCTCTTTCACTCGGAAACATTGCGAAAACAACGGAGAGGAACGGAGAAAGTGGATTCTTCTAGCTTCAGAGAAAAGAAAAGGAAGAAGAATAGAAGGAGGCGCCAGGGCGTTCTGTTAGGATCAACTAACCGTTTCATTAGTCAACTATCGCGTTTAAATTCTACTCTTAAAGCCGTGAACTACGAAAGTTCCAAAGCGCATTGACGCGAATGAACACGAGAAAGAACGAGGAGGCAAAGGGAGGGGAGAGGAGGGGTGGCAGGGAGGGGGCGAGGGCCCTTCCATGCACGACCCTACGAAACTCTATGTAAAGCCTGCAGGATCCGTCCGTGGTGAAGCAGCGAGTAGGACTGTATAATTACCAAGCGTGCCGAAGATAAGCCTTATAATTTGTTGGCGCCATGGAACTAACCGCTTGCCCGTTTGGAGACACGCGAACGATAATTATCATCCGCAACAGATGGACGAGCATCGTTCTACGATCTATACGTTCCTTTACCTCGATCCTATCTCGTCTCCGCCTACGCATCAACCCTTTTTTCTCTTCTCTCTCTCCCTCTCTCTCTCTCTCTCACTCAATCTCTCTCTCTCTCTCTCTCTCTCTCTCTCTCTATCTATCTATCTATATATCATCTATTTCTCTCTCTCTCTCTCTCTCTCCTCCCTCCCTCCCTGCCCATCTTTCTTGATCTTCCTCCGTATACGATATTTTTTATCCTTCAAAGTCGTGCCCCGAATCAACCATCGTTCGATTTTGAAAACAACTCGATACGTTTATTGAGACCCGTTATAGATCGAGCTACAACCCATTAATTTGCCATCATCGTAATCTCGTTGTTGTTGATGTCATTTCCCGTCCGTGCCTATCCTCCGTCGGTGGTCGAGAGTACGATGACAATTATCTGTCCTACGTACTACTTCAATCGTGTAATTTTTACGGAATACCGAATGGCGCGACGACTAGATAATAATACGTGTCATTAAGTATCGTTTACGTCGTTCGATTGACAATTATCGACTGTCGCGCTTTGCGAACCACGATAATAACGAAGTATCGTTTTACTATCTAATTGAAAAGCTCTTGACGCGATTACGTGAGGTGTGCTACAAAAAAAAAAAAAAAAAAAAAAAGAAAGAAAAAAAAGAGAGAAAAAAGTACCCTAAGAGCATGCTCAGGGTATAAATTTATGTTCTTGCTTTATTAAAGCATAAAAAATACCTCCCTACGTGACGACGTAATTAATCGAACGGGATAAGAATGTAAACTAGAATAGGATCAAGTTAGCTCGAAGGTAATACGGATCAAATTCTATTCCTTTTGTATCTCGTCATGGTCGTTTCATCATTATTTAAATTTTCTTTTATACGTTTAAAAAAACTCCTTCCTCGTCGTGATCTACGAATAAAATCGTAACGAAGGACGATAATGCGTTGAACGTTCTATAGATCCACCGATCGGGGAGTAAGCACGTTTACCGGTGCTTCATAGTAACGTTTTCAGACGGACAAGTATCCGTCTATCAGCATACACCCGTCGGATTCTTTATCCTTTCATGCTTGCCCTTAGGACGTACACGTTCTTTGGTTTTCGCAAAAGAAAGTAGCGCCGAAGATCCGACGAACGGATAGATGGATGTAACGAAGGAAAGGAACGAACGGAAAGGAACGTACATACGTACGGACGGACGTGCGGACGTGCGGACGTGCGGACGTAAGGACGGACGGACGTAAGGACGAATGGAATGCGCGTGCGTGGGTGGAACTCTGTTTTACGCCAGTTTCCAGCCACGGAACTCCGACGTGCGGCGAAGAAGGCGCACTCAGCCGAGAATAAACCTTTTGGCGGATTAGCCTGTTGCACGTTGTTCCTTCGTGCCAAAGTTATCCGCGGTATTATACAAAAAAAAAAAAAAAGAATTATATTACCTCCCATCGTAATTCAACATGATTCAGCATCATCCTTCGTTAATATATATTTCCATTCCTTCTTCGTTCTCGTTCGTTAGATCGCCGCGGATAGTCGCGGGTTCGTATAATCTTTTCCATCTTTTTTTCCACTTTGTCCTCGTCGTTCGTTCGATTTTTCGCATTGCAAATGCGATTGTCAAATTTTACGGTATCGATTTGCGGACGAACGATAAATGTAATATAATTTAAACGAAATAAGGTGTTATCCGTTAATTCGTATATGTCCCCCGTTTGTGTTACGTCGAATTCATCGAATTTATCGACGCCCCCGAAAAAGAGAGAGATAGAGAGAGAGAGAGAGAAAGAGAGAGAGAGAGAGAGAG
Source organism: Dolichovespula saxonica (assembly GCA_911387935.1). Classification (NCBI taxonomy): domain Eukaryota; kingdom Metazoa; phylum Arthropoda; class Insecta; order Hymenoptera; family Vespidae; genus Dolichovespula; species Dolichovespula saxonica. Next base: position 14,130,803 of record OU426993.1, on the reverse strand, counting down.
AGAGAGAGAGAGAGAGAAAGAACTCATTCATTCCGCAAGCGTACGACGGAGTCGTCCGATTCACGAAGAAAATGCATAACTACGAGGACAAGCGCCGGAGTTAGGTTTGGCGGAAGTATCGGAATGAGAGGTTCCGATTCATCTCAGTTTCAAAGGGCCCTTCTCGCGAGAGAATAACTTTCCGCGCTTTTGCTCGAGTGATTTACCATCGCCGATGATTTATATGGCAGTCAAAGCGGGGAGAGTAGTAAAGGGAGGAGGAGGGAAGAAGGTAATGCCCAACCAAAAGGGCAAAGTGGAAGATTAGAGGCGATTATAGTGGATCAGGTGCGCGCACATTTGGCCGTAACTCAGCCAGGCTGACGCGTGGGTGGTTTACCTGTGTCCAAACGATGAAACAAGAAGTTCTTCGTTCGGCTTGGAGCAACGACGAACTTTCCTCGGTCTACAACGTGCTGCTTCTCTAATCTACCATTCCGATACGTGCTACGTATATGCAAATTTATCGATTAGAATAGCTCTGCTCAAAGGGACAATTACGGATTTACAATCAATACGATCGATCCGATTTTTAAAGCTAGAAACGAACGTCCCTTCTCCCCTCTCCCCCCCACCCCACCTCCGCATCATCCGTATGTCCACGCGAATATACCTCTACCAGTTGACATCTTTCACGTCGGCTAATTATTTTGTTAGAGCGATCGATCAGAAAAAAAAATACCACCACCAGGGTGAGTCTACACGAAATGTTCGTTGGTTTACCTGAATTCTCGCGTTCCTCTACGTTGTTCCCCTTTTTAATACGTGATTTCGTAAGGTTTTGTACGATATTATTATTAGAATATATACGTACAATCGAAGATATACACGTAGGTACGTACAAATATTTCTTACGATTGGAATTACGAAATGTTAGCGGACCCAAGTAAAAGAGCCCCCATACGATAAAATGACCCTGCTCGAATGGTTGGTACGAGCCTTCGTATTTCGGATGTTTGAATCCGTTTCTTTCTTTCTTTCTCTCATAAGGGGTGGAGACTATATCATTTGCCGGATTAGCATAATGACCGGGGGATTTATATCGCGCGCCCTTCGCGAAAAAGGGCGCGCTGGTGGTAGCAAATGCGCCGAATGAAATAATGAATAGTATAGTTTCTGGTATTCGATGATTATACGCATCGCAAGGGGCAAATTATAGATTTGTGGTTTCGACTCTTCCTCTCTTTTCGTCGTATCGAGTTCTGAAGAGAAGAAGAAAAAAATATGGGGGGGAAAGATGAAGCGCAGGATGTACCAATGGAGGGGAGGATAAAGGACGGATAAAGAGGAAAGAAGAATGAAGAGGAGGAGAGATGAATAGAAAGAGAGAGTGAGAGAGAGTGAGTGAGAGAGAAATAGGAGTCGCGGGCGGAGCTCTTACCACCCTCTACGAGACGAGTCCGAGCTTACAAAGAGTCGTTACTACCGAGAAACCTGTGAGAACAAAAGGACCATCTTTTCTCTCCAACGGCGATACATGTATCTATGTACGTAAGTTGTTGTTGTTGGAGGAGCCGCACCGGAGCGCTTTATATGACCTGTTAATTATATTTTCCATAAACTTCTTCCACGGTGTTCGGGTGCTTTATGTTCGCGCGAAATCCGCTGCCTGGACAGGTATCACAACGAATTTATGACAAGTACCGTACCGATTAGCGAGATAATAAAACGACGATCGTTTTACGAGCTCTTTCGTCGTCGTCTCGAAATCGAATATCGTTAGCTCGAGTAGCATTATAAATCCCAGAGTTTCGAGACTGATTTGAAAATAGTTTCGTATTCGTCGAAAGTAGAGTGGGTTTTGAGGGGAAAGAGAGCGAATCGTGATATCAAAAAAGGGAACTGAGAGAAATAACAAAACGAGGGAAAGGATAAAACGAAATAACCTTGCATTATGTAGGCTCGAAATTTTCAAAATCACTGTTTATGATCCTTACACGTCGCAATTATTATCAAATAAAGAGTCTCGTCTATGAGGTTCAACCGCAAATGACATGCGATATTCTTGCAACCGGTTATTACGAAATCGGTTGAGATATCTCTCGCCACGGTGGATAGGTATTTTGAAATTAGTTAAAGTCGTTCTGCTTTTTGCGAGAAGAACGTACGTGAAGAATATCTCCGAACAAGTTTTCGTCACAAAGAACGACGAAATTCAAAATTCATTCGCGGATCCGACGCATTCACCAAAGTTTAGAGACGATGACAACTGCTTGACGATAATGAAGAGTTTTACGACGTTATCGTCTGTGCCAGGTTAACGACGGAAGATGAGGGTGGACTTGTTAGTATATTATCGACAAAAGCAAAATTGGAAAATTACAGGCAACGCGAGCATAGTGGAAAATTATTATTTCCTTGGACGACGTCTCGGATATTTCGTAATATTATAATCGTGGCTTTACGAAATATACGCCACGATTTCAATGCCGTGACTAACTGAAGTTAGTCTAACAGGTGGGCTTCGTCTAGGCCAATTATATGCCTTTAGACTATTATAAGTTCCTACGACCCACAATATACGATGCCGTCTCCCGTCGTTGTCCGATTCGCCAATACTAAAGGAACCTTTAAGATTTATACATAGAGACATAGAGACACTTGCCAACGTAAACGATCGTTTTACTTCAAGAAATAAACGACATTATCCATCGCAATACTTATACCAGTCTCATCTTATCGTTTCACTACAAGTTGCTTAAAAAAAAATATTCATCCATACGTGATCCGATAATGCGTCTCAATTATCTCCGTGTCTAATTCCGAGAAGTTCACCATTATTTGCTATATCTTTCTCGGATCTACGATGTATATACATAGATACATCTTCGCTATGATTACCTACGGGGCAGCGATTTGCATTGCCTTAGGAATCAAATGGGGTATGCTTAGCAATTATCACCTTTTGATTGTACCATGTATATATATATATATATATATATATATATATATATATATATACATACACATAATCTATATAAATCATTGTTATCGAAGTATAAATATTAATATAGTAAAGTATTCGAATTATTGAATTATTGAAATATTTCAGAAACGAATGAAATATCGTTTGAAGTATGTTCACCGAAGAGAAGGCCCTCCTCTTTTTTTTTTCTCTCCCCCGAGCTCGTACTCGATTCTTCGGCGAAGCAAAACGATGGCAAAAGATGCATCGACGAGGTCTTAGGCGGGCAGTCGGTTGTGTCGACGGGACTTGAACTGTGCGGGCGGCGATACGTGCTGGGCCCGTCGAGTCATGAACGAGTAGAGGGGTAGGGCGTCGAAGTAAGCGAGCGAACGCTAGGCAGGCAAGCAGGCAGGCAGGCAGGCAAGCAGGCAAGCAAGCAAGCAAGCAAGCAAGCAAGCTAGCTAGCGAGCGAGCGAGCGAGCGAGCAAGCGAGCAAGCGAGCACGCAGGTAAGCAGCGGAGAAGAAGCGGGAGCGGAGAGAGTGGTGTGTAAGAGGGGCCTGACACGCGATGCCTGCCTCGGGGAAGCAATCATGCGGCGGGTGGCGGGGGCGGCTTGCGAGAGGGGACTCCAAGTTCTCTCTCCTCTCCCCCTCTCCACTCCCTCTACCCCTCCCCCTCCCTCTTTCCACCGACGCGATGTCTTGACAGCCCCACCGCCGCTTCCGTGCCCCCACCCGTCTTCCTCGCCTTCGTCGAAGTCCCTCCAGCCGCCTCTCTCAACGATTCAACCTGCCAGCCAACGCCTCTTCTTCATCTCTCTTCCTTTCTCTTTCTCTCTTTTCCTCTGTCCTTCTCTCTCTCTCCCTCTGTCTGTCCGTCTGTCTGTCTGACTGTCTCTCTGACTCTCTCTCTCTCTCTCTCTCTCTCTCTCTCTCTCTCTCTCTTTCTCTCTTTCTCTTCAATATTTTGAGAAGAGATAGCAACCCCCCCCCCTTCTATTTCTCCCTCGAAGCAACCCTCTCGCGATTGCTTTACTACGATCTCTTTCGACTCGGGAGTAGCGCTATGGGGCACTGTGATTATGCGGACTAAGCCGATAAAACAAAACACGAACTTCGTACCCGTACGTACTTACTTACTTACTTACTTACTTACTTACTTACTTACTTACTCCCCCGTAGTGATCTCCTCGGGAAGAGAGAGAGAGAAAGAGACCCTTTTCCGTCGACGAGTAACATAGCGCGAGAATGAATTTCTTTGTACGATCGAGATGAGAAATATTATCGGGATGGACGGTTGATTAGATCGAAAGGATGATGTTAAAGGTAGCTCTACGAAGGTTGAAAGGGTTGCTGTCTTCAGATGGATGGTTCGAAGGTTCCGAGAGTAGTAAGAAGATGCCATAGGAGTATAAAGAAGGAAGAGGAGGAGAAGGTGGAGGGGAATGAAGAGGAGAGGGCATCTGCAGCTTCGGGGCTAACTATGTAAATGAGAACGGAGAACGGATCGCCTCGGTTCAATAGACCTTCGACCCTTGGGTCCGGATAATTTGTTTATGAGCAACGCACGCGGCTATCCTCCGTATCCGCCGCGGGGTAAGGAGCTGCACGGTCCATTTCGCGGCAGATTCTAGAGAGAGAGAGAGAGAGAGAGAGAGAGAGAGAGAAGGAGAGAGGGAGAGAGAGAGAGAGAGCCTCCTTCTTCATCCAGGCGGTCGCGCGACCACGACGGGAGAGATCTGCTATACGATTTACATACGATTACCGAGCAAAGTGAAGGCACGCACACCCACGCCACGCAAACGAAAAGAAGAGAGCACGAGAAAAGAAGGGAGATCGGTAAAGCCGACTTTTCTCGTCGGTCCGCCAGAGGGATGCTTGGACCTCTGTCGAGATGAAGGTGAGACGAAGAAGTAGAGGGAGGATTCGCGAAGTAAAAGAAGAAGAAGTAAAAGAAGAAGAAGAAGAGAGAGAGAGAGAGAGAGAGAGAGAGAGAGAAGAGGAAAAGAAGGAGGAAGAAGAGCCACGGGGAGGATCTAAGAGAGGATCGTGGAGAGGAGTTCTCTAAGTCCTGGGGCTGTCGGGAACGTCGATGAGCGGCAGTCGGCGTGGGCCGCTCGGTAGGACGCCAGCAACCTGAAGAAGCCCGCACCCTTCGGGCGAACTCTCTTGGAAACAATGCTCACAACCTGCGGGACATGGACCGCCTCCTCTCCCTTTAACGGGGCCACCTCCTTTTACCATTGTCCGAAAAAGAGACTCGTGAAAGGGGGTGGAGAGGTGGAGGGTCAAGGGTCCGGAGTTTAGAAACGAACACGACAATGGTTCGCGACGTAAACGTAGTTTAACCCCACTGACGTTTCGTCCAAAGAATAACAATCAGGCATCTATCTCTTTTTTCCTTTCGGGGAAAATATTCTTCCACCATTCACGATCTTTCTACGTATATCATAACCTTGGTTCTTATAGATCCGACTGACACACGATCGCACTCGTCACGATGATTTTGTTCGAGCCAAACTATATGGATTAATTCCAATCTAGTCCCGCTCCCAACCGGTACATTGTTTATATATAAATTACTCGACATATAACGTACTTCAAATCCACGTCTATTGAGCAACGTAGTATAATTCGGTCCCGTTATGCGGCCGAAAATCCGTTAAATATGCATTAATGCATTCATGCATATGTATGTGAGCGTATACATATTAGAGCACTCTTGTCTCATCATTATTCATTCCACTCTTCCGCTAGGAAAGAACGATACCCTGCATATACAGACACGGAACACCTTCAATAATATCGTCATTTTTCCTTTTATTTCGAGAGCAACGATATCGAGTGCGACACCGTCGATACCGGCCAAGATATCACTAAATGATACGCTTATCTAATCTTTATATAGACTTCATTTTTTTCCGTAGGCTAGACACTTTGTCTCAATTTAAATGTTATCGCGAGAAATTAAAGAGAACTTATTGATGTAAATTTTTCTGAGCGAAGGAAATAAGCTATAACGTTTCTGATATCAGAAAACTTTGTGTTGGTTGTGTACTGTCACTCGACAGCACGCGAAAGTTCAAATGTCAGGATAAAAAAGGATAACATTTTGATCCTCATTACTTGGACCATTAGTTTCGAGGCTTTCTTACTCGGATAGGTAATTACGCGCAATTACAATTCTTGAACTTTCTTTATTCCGAGTTAAGGATCCATCATCAATTGCTCCGAATAATAAAAAGAAAAGAATCGTACTTAATGAAAAAGTAAAACTACTTTTAACGAAGAGAAAGAAAATCGTCGTCCGTTCCTCGAAAACGCCGCTGTGGATGAAAGATTATCAAAGATACTTTAGAATAAGCTACGGTGAAAGGAAAAAAAAAAAAAAGGAAAAAAGAAGAAAAAAAGAACTTAGCCGCAGAGATCGATTGAAAGTTTCAAAAACCACGTAAATCTTCGTTCTAGGCGAAGGTGGATATCAAATTATGAGAAAATCGTGGCATCCCTTTTTACACGCCATAAACCTCGGTAAATAGGTGGGATCTTTCGAAAAGCTGTTCGCGGACGCGTTTCCACGCAAACGATTCGTACGCCATTGCATCGGCTCGACGGTTTTATCCGTCTCTCGCGAGAAATAATGACCGGGTAGGTACTCGTCGATACCGCATTGCACGCCCGATACCAGTAAGAAGAAAAAAAAAACAAAACAAAACAAAACGATGATAGCGAGTTTAGCGAGAGCTGAGATCGGTCGAAGAGAAACGAACGAACGAAACAAACGAAACGAAACGAACGAACACGTACGCAAGAGCCTCTGGAGGAACTGCGTAAGATACTCGGACGCCATGTAGACGCACCCGCCATCTTGTAATTAGGGGATCAAGAAGAAGGCACCGCTTTAATGAGCCGCAGATCCCGCTCGCGCGCGAGCAATAAGATGAGAGCCTCCGAGAAAGAGCGAGAGAGGGAGGGAGAGACAGAGACAGAGAGAGAGAGAGAGAGAGAGAGAGAGAGAGAGAAAGAGTGCAAGGGAGAGAAAATGTGTAAGAGAGCGAAACTCGTAATATAAAAGCATATAGTCAACCAGAGGCGCAGGAGCAAAAAAAGTTATGGTCGAGTAAAATATTTCATAAGGAGAGAATGGGGACAGTGGTGGTGAAGAAGGATGAGATGGAAGGAAGAAGTAGTAGAGGAGGGAAAGAGAGATGGAGAGAGGTGGTGTGGGAGTGGATGAGCGAAAGGGGGATACAAAATGGAAAGAGAAAGAGAATGAGACGAGGAAGGAAGCGGTGAAGAAGAAGAAGAAGAAGAAGAGGAGGAGGAGGAAGAGGAGGAGGAAGAGGAGGAGATGAGAGGAAGGAGAAGAGAGGCAGAAAAGATCGAGAGAAAGAAAGGGTAGAGAGGAGAGGGAGAAGGAGGGTTAGGGATTCAATTGCAATAAAAGCATCGTGCCCGTAATCTTAGACAGCGAAGCGTAGGAGAAGGAGAACGGGGTCTGGTAGGTCGAGCCACCGCACGAGTTACGTATGAGGAATCCGCCACGGGCGTGGCTACATCAACGATTGCGCGCGCGAGAGTAAAGCTTCCCCGCGCGCGATATTTTTCTCTGGCGAGCGCGTTTCGTGCCGACGCGAGAGATGGTGTGCCTTAGTCTCTCTCTCTCTCTCTCTCTCTCTCTCTCTCTCTCTCTCTCTTTCTCTCTCTCTGGACCATAGATATAGCAGCTTGCAACAGATATATAACACCCTGGCATTGAGAGACCCGAACGTAATGAAAGACCGACGTTGTGCCTATGCGAACGCACCTTCCAGCCAGATACGTATACCGCTTCTTTCATGAACCCGTGCTCCTAATGACAGGGTCATGCGAGACAATGGGAGAACGTTTACCGACTGGACGGGTATCTGGAAATGTTCTTTATCCTACGCTCCCGGCTATTTTTCGGATGCTCGACGACACTGGTTGGTGGTGTTACCAAAGAGGACCGATAAAAACCGTTTTATGCATCGATTCAATCGATTCGACTAAGAAAAATAATAAGATATCCTTTGACACGATCTCCCCGTTCTTATAAAAGAAAAAAAAAATTGATACATAAACTTATACGGGGTGAATTTACGTTATAAAAAAGTATATCGGCCGTTGTAAGATCGTACAGCGTATTCTCGATTCATTCATAGTATCGGTTATCGTCGAATAGTTCGAACATCGCTAACAAACATTCCATGTAACTCCCTGTACGCTTGTCTTCTATCGAATTCATCGTGAAAATAAGCACGAGAGATATAATACTTACTCTTTGATCAACCCGAATACAAATTTAAGGCTATTTCACCGAGCCGATATGATGTCAGACGCGAAGAGACAAAGTACCCTACCATTTTTAAACGGCGTATATAATACATACCGTATGTGCGCATGTATCATCGATAACCATTCGATAAAGCACCGTTGGTTGCAATTGCTCGAGACACTGCTTCGATATTTTGCGCTCGTCTCGTTCGATAAAAATATCGTTCGGTTTGCGTAAGGTAAAAGTGAGATAATATTAATTACCGGGAGGAACATGCGCGTTTTATAAAGCACAAAGGGTGTCATCGCGAAGTTAAACGGTAGGTGCCGACGGTGGCCTTTCTTTATGTCGTCTCGCGAGACACGACGCGAGGAGAATGTACTTTATGCAAGAACAAAGGAATTTATAATTGCGTCGGGTTAACGCGAATACAAAAGATCCAGGAACGTAATTGGGGTCTGCGCGCGCGCAGATGTCGGAGTCACGAATCGCTCTTAGCGAACGTTCGTTCGTTCGTTCGTTCGACCGTGCGTGGGGACGGTGTTGTTGCGATCTTTTTTTCCTTTTTTTTCTTCTTTTTCCCCGCTCCCCCCCCCCCTCTTTTTCTCTCTTTTTGATGGAGTCGAAGAGATAGCAACGACTTTCGATTGTCGATAGTCGGTTGCGCGCGGCACGAAATACCTTCTTCATCCTTGAATTTTTGGTACGCCAAAAAGGGGGGACAAAGAAAACGGAACTCCAGTTCTTTGAGACTCCTTACGGATATGGAACGATTCACGTAGAAAAAAAAATTCTGCGTTTAAGGCAAAGTAAAAAAAAAAAAAAAAGAAAGAAAGAAAGAAAATAAATCTTCGCGTTATAGACGCATTTAGTTGTTTTTCTGAACGATCGAGGATGGATGGATACGGACGAATCCAACGACGGGTCCCGTGGAACACACTTTTAAACGCGCGCGCGATCGAAAAAGTTACTCCGTTTACGCCGGCTTCACCTTCTGAATCAGATACAGGTATCTGCAGCATAATATATCACACAAGAACGTTTGGCTCCGGGCCCTCGGGACATGCGGGTGTATAATCTTTGGCCGGTCGAGCGGAGCTAAGAGTTTGGGCCCAATTACAGGGCCAGTACCACCGAACGAACGCAGGAACGAACGAACGAACGAACGAACGAACGAACGAACGAACGAACGAAAGAATGAACGGACAGACGAACGGACGGACGGACGGACAGACGGACGGACGGACAAAAGAACGAACGAACGAACGAACGAACGGACGGACGGACGGACGGACGGACGGACGGATGGACGGATGGACGAAAGAAAGAAGAAACGTACGCCTTCACCGTCGAGACTGTCGAGGATCGCGATTGCGCTCTGTCCGTGTACATTGTATGCGTATTATTCGTGCGTGTTTCGTCGTGCTGTATTCGAAGATTGAAATTTGTCTATTAGACTCCGTAGAACACACATTGTTATACTATATGACCAACGTTATACGATGAACATTAAAATTAAATTACGGAATTTTTGTAAATTAATAGATTATCGGACGAAATTATGAAAGAACACGAACACGGTCCTCGACGATGGAAGAGAAGTCCTAAGACCTAACGCAAGGTAGTAGCATTAATTGTTGTATTAACGTTATTACGAGTCGAATAGAAGAAAATTAATAATCAACGACGGTGTCTGCCTTGGTCACGAAGAAATTGTATTGTCAATGGGTGGTCGAGCACGATAGAACCAAGCCGAACGGAGAAGAGAACTCGTGAGGGTTCCTTTTTCCTCCAACGAACGAAGCCCAGGACTTCTCGGGCACATAATTAGCCAACATCTATCAGCCCGGAGCTATCAGCTCTGTATCCAAGCTCGAAACCACCCTCGAGTCAACGACGTAAGCAGCATTTTCTATCTTTTTATGGGCATAAGTGATCGGCCAGATAAGATTCGGAGAATTCCTCGAGTGAATACATAATACCTTTTATATAAGGGGGAAAAAAGGGGTGGGCTCCGCCGCTTCCATACTCGATATTTATTAATCTCTGTGTCGGAATTTTATTCCTTTCTCGTCCGACGTTGAATTCTTAGCGCGTTATATATTATAAAAAGCGATTCGATTTATCAATTTAAAATGAATCATCAGTTTCAATTTTTTTATTATCCCACATACGTACATACAACATACGTACGTACATACGTACGTACTTACGTACATACATACATATATATATATATATATATATATATATATATATATATATATATATATATACTGGCTTACAAGAGAAGTTCTTTCGATTTTTAAATCGCCCGCGGCCCTAGCACGCGAACGTTACAGGATGGATCTTTAAAATCGGATATGCTTCAGAAGTATGTCACGAGTTTGAAAGATGCGACGTTAAAAATGCGTCACAAGTTGTCATTGCATGCCATATACGAACGTATCATTGTATTTTATGGTGTAATTCAATTTTGATCGCATCGATAGAAACTGTACCGTAAACGAACGTGCTTCGTATTAAATTTATTTTAGAATGATTAATCCAACCGTTTGTAGCAGTCCGATCGAAATCACGATTGGAGATATTATTCTCTCCTAACGTCTTCGAGAGAGAACGGCCAGTCCAATTCTCCCCCCACCCCATCTAAAACCGGCTCCAATTTTGTTTCATAATTCCGCGACACGCGATTTGGTCAAACGAAATCCTTCTCTTTCGGTCGAAGCGAATCCAGGAAACTAATTATTTTGTCAGCTGCATTTTGCCAATTCGCGATGCCGGAACTTCGACAGGTGAACCGTTCCGACTGATTTCTCATCCGTCAAACGTTCTGTCCCTCAAAGGCTCGAAACATTGATTCCTCGTTTGACGAAACTTCGCTCTTCGCGTGCTTTGATATTGGTTTATCTCGTGCGGTTGGCAGGATGAAATAAAAAAAAAGGTGTATTCTACGGTACCATTTCAAATTAAATCTATCGATCACATATAGTACATACATTCTACGTTGCGTTTCCCTATGTTCGGACAGGCTTGACGTTAGAATTTTAAACGTGGAAACAAGTTATTCTTCATCCTTTTTCCCCCCTTTCGCCCAGCTTCCACGTTTCATTTTTATCGTTACAAAAGCAAAAAAAGAACTGTCTATTTTTATGCCAGGAAACGACGTCGATTTGATTAAGATAACAGGATGATCTATTACATGACACAACAACGTTCGTGCGTTCAGCGATTGCATAATAAAAAGTCCCCGTCGATTCGTTTGTAAAAGAAATTTCAATTTTCTTCAACTTTTTCGGAACCATTAGCTCTATTCGTCTAGAGCGTGAGAGAGAGAGAGAGGGAGAGAGAGAGAGAGATAAATAATAAGAAACACCTGCTTTTTGCGCTGCATTTAACGCGAACGAAACGAAGTAATATTCTTGAAACCGAATTCGAACGGATGCAACAAAGTCAACGGTTGAAAGGGCAACGGCTACGAGCTTTAATTATCGTTTCAGCTATGGAGAAGTCGTAGCACGAATACTAAGGGAATGACAGCGATCTGGTTTATCAGATCAGAAGAGATATACTACAGTAGTAGTACTTCCTCGAAGCGATTGCTCTTGACACCTGCGGCCAATCAAGTTCGAAAGCGCGTTATTCAGAGAGAGAGTAAATTACTCCGGCTACTCTTGCTTTTGTGACTGACTGACTTCTGGGATAATTCAACAACGTATGCGTTTATTTATCGAATACGTTTTTCCCCGATCATAATCCGAACGTTCGACAATGATACAAATTAATTAAACGTTACGTACAAAGTGTCGAGCACCGTTGTTGCAGTATATCCTTTCAAGCAATTTCGAAAATTACAAATATATCTATGAAAGATCGAAAAGAGCCCCTTCCTTCGAGAAATTATCAATGATCGTTGACAAAGGAAACGCGTACGAGTGTCCACCGCCTCCCACCCCACCCCGTCCCCCGCCCACAAAAAAGAATGAAAGAGCTATCAAAGGGAGGATACAAAGTTAAAACGAAATTTACGGAGTCGATCGAATATCTCGCCGCTTAGAGTTACACCTGCGGGCACGGAGATCATGAGCAAAACCATGGACCGAAATATTCGTGCCGCGAAGTAATCTAGTGCCTCTTCGTACGTACGTACACTCACGTGGCATACGTTCCTGTGAATCCTTTTGCTTACGGGCCCCACTAACATTTACCATAATTCACGTTAATTGTCTTCAGCACGCACTAGCATCTGTTCCCCAAAATCCCATACGTTTTGATTGCAATTTTTGCATTTGTAGAAACGTTTCAGACGGTTCAATCCAAGTCAAAGAAAACGCGCTCGTACTTCAAACGAGAAGCACTCGTTGTTCGTTTGGTAAAAGTAGAGAAAAGAGAGAAAGAGAGAGAGAAGGCTTCTTTATAAAATGGAGATGCAACAATTTTATTATTCAACCTCTTGGGAGGCGATAATAGTTGCCTTCTGCACCATAAAAGGATCGTGCACGTAACACCGACTATATGGTTTATATATATATATATATATATATATATATATATATATATATATATATTATACGTAAGTATGTATGTATATGTACTGTTGAACACAGAAAGAGCAAGACAAAGAGAGAGAGAGAGAAAGAGTGAGCAAGAGAAGAGAGTGTACGTGCATATCGGTAACACACTGATTCAATACGAGCCGCTGGTTGCTCGTTTCCTTTTCACGTGGTCCGCAACAAATGCCACGTGGCAGCGCGTGCCGCAAACTAAAAAAGACCCTTCGTGCTCTCTCTCTCTCTCTCTCTCTCTCTCTTTCCAGACGAAGTTCAGTTGCTGGTCGAATATAATTAACCATCAGTTTTGGGTTTCTTCGTAGAAGGAATTCTCTACACTTGAACGTGTTGGCGAACTCGAATGGACCGGGACACGATACAACTGTATAGATTGGCTCATGAGGGACGCGCGAGGAGCCTAGAAAAAGGCGGAATACATTTCGTAAATCGGTTTCGTTCGCATAAAGGAGAGGAAATACGAGCCACCGTTTTGTTATAGATCCCGTATGCGGTCTGTGGGTGTGTGCGTGTGTGTGGGAAAAGAAGAATGGCGATGATAACGAGAATCGCGGATACCAAACGTCAAGAAGTTTACACGTCGAAGGCCCGACACGCCCCCGTTCCCTGTGAATATAAATAAATAAAAAAAAAAAATAAATAAATAAAAAAAGAAAACTAGTACCAACGATGGCAATTTTACGACGAATGAAAAGAGCTAGAGCATCCGAGCTAGAAAGTTTGAATATCTCCTTTCCCCGTTCAGAGGGCTACGAAGAGAGAAATAAGCGAGACGAACGTCGTCCGACTTTCACGAAAGTGAAAAACGCGAATTATCGGCCAGTTAGATGTCCCTTTTTTCTCGTACTCGTAAAACAAGCACCTCGATACGCATCGCCTATGTAGACGACGACAGGACAGCTGTGGATCAGAGGCGATCTTGATTTAATTAGCAAAGTAATTGCAGGGTCGAATCTTTCGATATCGCTCAGGGGGACGTTGACGGGTTGATTGAAACGTTCCCTGAAAAAAATAATCCAATTTGGGCTGGGCTGGTAGTTAAAGTGCTAATTGCGTATAATCTTAAACCCCGAAAGCTATGGCGCATCGATGCGGTTGGCGCTCTCGCGCAATATACTTTTCGCTCTTTAAAAGTCCGATTTTGACACTTCCACCCGATCCACCTCCTACTTGTTCGACTCCTTCTCTCTCTCTCTCTCTCTCTCTCTCTCTCTCTCTCTCTCTCTCTCTTTATTTTCTCCGAACGCGAAACACTAAAAGTAGTCTCCCGAATGAAACGCTCGAAAGCGACTCGAATAACGAAACGGGAAAGGAAAACGTTAGAAGCGATTCTAACGACGGTATTCGATATACATAGTTAGCGTTCGTGATGGTAGAAGAATGATATTTGCCAGAATGGAAAAGGTCACCGTGAGAAAAATATGGCAATGATGAAAAAGAAAGTATGCTATAATAACGAGAATAACACAAATATAACAGATAGACAAAGCATGAGTAAAATAAAAATACAAAGAAATAGAATTGTTTTAAGATTAAAATTACGTCGACGGATAAATAGACAGAAAGATCTGATAATGAATATAAATGTTAATACGTGAAGAAAGACTAGACGCGCTTCGAGTCGTCGTCGCGTTACTCGAATAATAATGTGCTCAATTAATTAATCAAAACCACTCGTGCTTCGCAAGAAAGAAACGTAATCGAGACCGCTTCTACTCTCCTCGATTCAACGAGGAGCACTCTTATACGAACTGCACTCGAACAGCTCGAACGAGTGGTGAAGCGCGCTTAATAGTACCTTTCGATAAACAACGCTACCCTTCGTCCGCTTAGCAAACAAAACACACTCCACGAGCACGTGCAAAGCTAAAATCATGATATACCGTAAGCCCCTACTTTTTGTTACTCGAGGAAGTAAGTGCTCGGAGTAGATTCCGGTTAAAAAGCTTTAACGCCGTAACGAAGCCACCGACGCGACGTATTTTCTCGTAACGAATCCTATTTTACATTTCGTTCGAAATAATTGACGCGCTCTCGGGAAATTTCATTAACGATATCTCGATATCGGACGGAAGGTTTGAGGCGGAGGTACAATACGATGTATCCACGTGTAGGAGACGATGCGACGGTATTTAAAAAAAAAAAAAAAAAAAAAAGATGAACCGTTCAAAATATTTGTAAAATTTTATGCTGAATACCGTACATATCCCATTTTCCCCATTCGTACCGCGTTATTAATAAAATAATTGTTACATTATGTCATAAAATTCATTATTATATTTCAACGCTCTCACGCGAGAACACGTACGTACCTATGTACCGTACGTACGTTTAATTTCATTTATCCTGGGAAGCGATGGATGCATTGATGCGACATTCGCCTCTCATCATCGGTTTAAATTCAAGCCGAAAATTAAACAAAGAGGAAAACTATTGCGTTTTCGCACTAACTCGACGACAAACAACGAACGATTGATTTAATTCGAGCTAACCGAGAGCTCGTGCATCGATTTAATCGTTCCTCTTAATTATCGGGGTCAGTCCGATCAAACGAACAGACTTTATTTTTCCCGATGATGATCATCGTCGAGTAATGTAAATGCGAGGAATGATTAACGTTCGGCCAAGATTTCGGAGGCGCTCTACTTCCGATTTTCGAATACATACATACATATTCTCGAACGGAAGGAGGCGCACGGCTCAAGGCGTCGTTCGCCTCGGGGGTTCCCTGGCCCTCAAAAATAACCAATAAACGGCCAATAAAAAAGAAACCGTTAAATGGTCGGAGTTACGCTCTCGCGAGTAAAAGAGCTACCGGTTAATTACAGGTCTAATGCCGGCACCGTAGCCAAGCGTACGGCCCAACGCACCGCCAAAACATAACCCGAAGAAACCCTTAATAGATCCGTCTTTCGTCGAGTTCGCGCCTTTACTTCGTACTTTTTAATCCCATAGTACGAACTTTTTTCTGAATAAAAATTTCCATTTATTTATTTTACGCGGAAGAAGAGAGCGACGTTACGAGGATTTATCATACTAAAAATTTGTATCCATAACGAATATTATGGTGATATATACATACGAATTTTTGACCAGGACGAAGACGATGCTTTTCTTCGAAGATTTTTCGCTCCTCCCCCCCCCCCCACCTCCCAGTAAGTTTCAAAGAGCGAGAGTTCGAACGGCGAACGTGTGCGCGTATCTTCTATTTAACATGGCCCCGTTCCTCATCAATTTCGCTAGCCTTCACGAATTAATAGCCGACAGGTTGATTTCGGCGAAGGAGGAAGCGCGATTCCCAAACGGAGGCTCTTTCAGGAGTCGTGTGTTCGCCACGGGGGTCGTATCCCGCAGGGCTTCAACACCGACACCTTTGCCCCTCTTTATCGTTCTCTCTCTTATTTTCTACTCCTCTCTCTCTCTCTCTCTCTCTCTCTCTCTCTCTCTCTTTTCTCTCTCTCTCTCTCTCTCTCTCTCTCTCTCTCTCTCTCTCTCTCTCTCTCTCTCTCTCACTTTCCTATAAACGCATGACGGATGTGCTCTCTTAATGGAACTGCTTTCGAATTACAAATATAAATATAAATATATATATATATATATATATATATATATATATATATATATATATATATATATATATATACACATAAGATGCCTACTTCGTTTTCAAGAATGCAAATGCTTTTACTTTATACAATTGAATGCTATGACAGCGCGAAGCTGAAAGAAATTCTAACGACACCTGTGTTCGATCCTTCAACGTGATCTTTTATAATACAAAAATGACGTAGAAACCGACGCGGGATGTTCTCTTTCCGAGAAGATGCATTGTTCGAATTATTATTTTTATTATTTTTTTTTTTTTTTTATGGAGATATTTAAATAGAAACTTAAGTAAGACGAATATCGGTAACTGGTTTGACCGCGGTAGCGTATAAAATGGGAAGGTACGATAATATGTGGGGCGTTAATGAATTGATTAAAAAACGAAATGAATCACGTTGCTGAAACTCGCCACTAAAAACTCATTAAGCTAAAGATTCAACGGATGATTTATCATGGATTATTCTTACCAACTACCTGCACTGTAGACACAATATTAAGCAGAGTGAGATATAATTTATTAGAAGGATCCCGATGTCGTGCGTTTGGAAAAACAATCGGGGCTAAAGAAATTCTAACTCGCGTTTGCGTCGGCTTACGCGTAGAAACAAGAGAGAGAGAGAGAGAGAGAGAGAGATGGATATTACAATTATCATCAATATGATTTCCCTATTAACGATTTCCAGGACATTTCCAATAATAAAACGCGTTCACGATAAAAAAAAATACATACATACATAGGAGATACACAACTTTACGTTCCATCAAGCGACGATAAATCCCCGTTACCAACGCGGTAAGTATCGCTGGGTCGGTTATATATCACCACAGGTTGCTATACAACAATATTTTATAGCTGTTTTAATAAATGTTTTTCTCGGTGAAAAGGCACCGATGTAGCAGCACCTTGAACATTGACGCATGACCGTGTTATATCGATGCCCGCGTAAGAGCATCAATACACACACACACACAATTTCACGTATATCAAACGCTTTTACTGTAAACTCGATGCTCAAAAATTTTGATAAATAACTCTCGATAAGTCGCATGATGTTTTCGGTACGTTACGTTTTCTTCGTCGTCGACGAAGCTCGTAGAACGAAATCGAATTAAAATTGATCTTCCGACAAAAACAGGATATATACATACATACATACATACATATACATATATATATATATATATATATATATATATACTCATCTATATAGAAATCTCGTTAAGAGACCGATAAAAAAATTGTTGTCCCTAATAAATGAATTCACTAGCTTTTCGCAGGAATGCAACTAACACAGTCTATAGAAAGTATTCGCCCATCTTCAAATACTTCTTATTTTGTTTTGCACGGATGCCATCGAACGAAATAGTGCGCTACGCAGGTATATCCGTTAAACGACTCGTTAATTGTATTTTTAGGGGGCTTCCTGCGAGAGCTTTCGGTTCCTAATTTACCGACTCGCCCGTTTGGTTTATAGGGGCCCGATGTAACATTTATAGTATAACCGACACCACACCTCGTTAAATCAAAGGACTGGAATATGCTTATATAGCTACACGTCCCACTAAGAATTATAACCAAACGAGAGAAGAGAAGAGAAGAGAGAGAGAGAGAGAGAGGGAGAGATAGAGATGGAGAGTAAGAGAGAGAGGATGCTATCTCTCTTTTTACCCTGATCGAAATCAACCGGCACTGCTAGACTCCAACGACGAAACCGTCGATGGAGTTTACCCGCTATTTCCATTTCCTCTTATAACGAACGCACGAATAACGTGGCAAAGAGAAATTTAATTTCTTTTTTTTTTTTTTTTTTATATTAATATATTTTGACGACGTTCCGCGGGCTCTTTCATTCGAAAGTTCGCATATTCCGTTATATCGTTACGTTCGAGATTGTAGACCGTTAAGAAACAACGTTAAGACTCGCTCAGTGTTGTTTTTTTCTCTATATCGCTTTTCATCTCGAACGTCCATAAATCTTTTTTTTTTTTTGAACGAGACGAGGAATACACTTCCGAGAACGTTCGGAATCTTAGTTGTACGTCGCACCTTAGAGTTTTCTACTTTATTGGGTCACCCTGTACAGAAGTTCGCGGAACGAGTGGTGGGAGCCCGAAGGAGACGGCGTTGGAAGTCGAAGGAAGTAGAAAAAGGAAGAGATCTTCGTTGAGTCGTGGAAGAGAAGAGAGATAGAGATAGAGAGATAGAGAGAGAAAGAGAGAGGAGAGCGTCAGCCATATGGACTTATCCGGGCAACGTAGTCCGAAAATAATAAATCTCTGAACGTGCTGCGGGATTATTAAAAGAGTCTCTCTCTCTCTCTGGCTCGTTCTCTCTCCCCCTACGTTTGAAAAGGGGGAGAGATCCCATGTACAAGAGAAACAAAACGCATTACCGTTTCTTAATGAAGCTGAGGGATACGAACGAGCCGAGGCAACGAACGAAAGAACGGTGCAAACAGTATCGTGCGGACGGCTCGAACGAACGAAGGAAGGAACGAGAGAAGCAGCAATGGACAGACGGACACGGACGTAGAGGACGGATAGACGGACGGACCGACGTTCAGAACTAATTGGAGCCACGAGATGTTAAGAGAACGAAAGAAGGAGAGAAAGAGAAAGGAAAAGAGAGAGAGAGAGAGAGAGAGAAATAGGTGTTCTTGGTGGACCTTTCACGAAAAATAAAAAAGCAAGTAATAGAGAAGAGAGGATACTACGGCGTACGGCGACTAGCGAATATCTCCACATTAATGACCCGCCTCGTCCACTCGGTCGTTCGTTTGCTTAACGATATATTGCATCGGGACGCCTTGCTTGCGCGTCACGGATGCGTCTACGACGTACTTATGCACGGGGATACTCTATCTCTATCTCTCCCGTTCTTTTCTCTCTCTCTCTCTCTCTCTCTCTCTCTCTCTCTCTCTCTCTCTCTCTCTCTTTGCCTATCAATCGTCTATTTATTTCTTTAAGTTACGCACACTGACGTAATTTCGTTCTCGACAATACGAAGATACCCCGCGCTTAATTACGCCTTTAATCATCGATATTATTGGAATAATTCGCGATACACGTGTGTGACGATTTATTATTTATATTTTAACGCGTTGACGCGGATCGTAAATGTTCGTAGCTTTCGTGTATCGGTTCGAGTGAAAAGTAATAATGGTAAGGGAAAAGAACGGATTCCTCGAAATTAGGAGGAACACGGGAGAATATCGTTGCAAAGTGCGAGCTGACAAAAAGGCAAATCGGCCTTTTGTGTTAGCAATATTACGTGGAAACGGTCTATGATAATATTTTATAATACCTATTTTTAAGTGCTAGCAAATTATAGTCATCCGTGGCTTACGACAAAAGCGGCATTAGCATGCTTCCACGATGAAATCTCCACTGCCCTCGGTATCATTATCGAATTATGCTCCCTTTTAAGATTCTAATCGAGCGCTAGAACGATTCGTCTATGTGCACGCCCACGATTCCGTAACTTTTTCTTCTCTTTCCTTCCGTTCCAAGGGGAAAAGTACGGTTTGCGGGCAAACAAAAAAAAATATATATATATATATATATATAGGAAAAATTTTGGTAAAGTTCAGATATAACGGAATAAAGAAATTAATCTTCGCGTTGAATCTACTTTTTTTCTTTTTCTTCGATTCGTACGTGTCGTAATCGGTCAGGAGGTCTCTCTCCCGTTTCGGCACTTTAAAACGTACACATATATTCCTTCGATTTTCCAGTCGAGTAAGCGTCGCTTGAAGAGCCCTTGTGCGTCTGGCAAAGCGTGCACTATCCTGTTACGCGATCTCTCCCAGGCCGCAATCAAAATTCAAATCACACTTTTACAGCCGGGCATAAAATCAATATTCGCTCTCCAGACGCAACCCTAAATTCCATCGAAAACAAATCAATGCGATTCACTGATTTAAAACCGGTATTATTTCGGACAATTCGCGATTCCACGAATATAAGCGAAAGACAGACAGGTTGTTGGAATGGACGAATAAATAAAAAAATAAATAAATAAAAAAAAAATAAACAGAAAAAAGAAAAAGAAACTTAATTACCAAGATTAATAAAGAACAAAAGAAGGAAAACGAAAGAAAATAAAGAGCGGTGTATGTACGTCACATCGCGCACGGTGCTTCGGGGGTCTCGCTATTTATCAGATAAATCTCGGCGTTATTGCGCTCGTCTCATCTTAAGGTCATTAAAAAAAATTTTCAAGGAGCAATGAAAGCGAGCAGCTGAGCGAGCCAAGACTCATCCGTATACGCGCGTTGGCACTAAAAAATAGTTCGCCTGACGGTCGTGCGGAGTCCAAAGTATAGCAAAACGAAGAGAGAAGGTTGTTTAGGCATCCGGAATAGTGCCCTTATAAATGGTTTTTCTATATTGCCTCGCGTCTGGCTCGCGTTGGACATGGACATGGGTTACCAGTTCATTTAAATAAGTTAAGGGTCTCGCTTAGTGCCTTAGCGGGTCCATTACAGCTGGGCAAAAGCGGCTAATTACCTGCCTGACGTGAGTTATAAACCCCTTCTACGGCCAACGCTCCCATCTTTGAATATTTTTAACCTGATCCCGATTTTTACTATGAAAACGCGAGTTCCATTTGTGCCAGGTCACTTTCGTCGCAACATTAATGCAGAAATCCGTCTCCTCGTATATCGAACTAATTTCTCGAAGTATATAATTTATCGAGCAACTAAATCGGAAGGAACTTACGTATACTACGAATACTTTCGAACAGTTGGAACTTTATTAATTTATTTTGATGCAGGTGAATTTACGGCAACGATAATGGCTCGGATCGTCAGATCTTTTTTTTTCCTTTCTCTCTCTCTCTCTCTCTCTCTCGCTCTCTCAACGAAAGAAAAACTCGAAAGAGGAATGCATAAGATCGCGCGAGTTAATTTCGACGGGACGTCGAAGGCGCGACAAAAAAATTCGTAAATGAGATTATGTTCCCTGATTATGCAGCTTAGTTTTTTTTTTTTTTTTTTTTTTACGACGGTCGAATAAAATGGCTATCTTCGAGTAACAGAGAGCACGGGGAACACGATAAAGCAGTCTCTGACAGTTGAAATTTCGTAATAAACGATCGAGGAGGGCGGTACCCTTTGGACAGAAAATTAATCTAGTTTGTCATAACGTGGGCGGGTTAGTTCAAAGTGCCGCTAATGAGAAAAAGACTGGCCCAAGTCCTTCTTATTTGTCAATGGGATCATCGTACCCATGAATCACGTGGCAGGGGACGCTCATTCTCGGTCATAGAAAAGCGCAGTCAAAAACTTTAGTTTCTTTGTTTTCTAACAATTTTGCGTATCGTCGATAATTCTCAACTGTCATATAAACCATAACCTTACGGTGTTAATTAATATCATTCCAATGGTATAATCCAAACGATGAAAGCAAAGTACAACAATTTCAAACAGGAATGAGTGATTCGCCGTGGATTTATTTTTTTTTTTTTTTCATTGTTACTTTTCATTTTTAATCTTTAATTTTTTGCTTTGAAACGTTCCCTCGCCCTTCACCCTACGAACGAGAGAGCAAGCTAAACGGCCCTACGGGACTAGTTAGCTTTCGTTAGCGGTCACGGAACGATGCGAACGACACCAGCGACGGACGAGATAGACAGACACTAGGGCGGAGGGAGTCTATTTCATGGTTAATTTGACTAACTCGATTTCACCATCACCATCGTCCCTGTTGCGATCAACTACCACCACCACCACAACCATCACCACCACCACCACCACCATCATCATCACTATCACTACCATGGCAATCGAGCTTGGACACTACCACTCTTTAAAAAAAAACCGGAGCATCAAGTTAGATAGGGTAAAATCGATGACCACCCTCCTATTTTCTTACCACGCACGCTTCACGAATTTTTCCATTTAGAAGGGAAACCGTCTCTCCACGAGGATAGTTTCGCAATCTTCAAACCTTGCCCCGTTTTTCTGTTTTCCAACGATTAGGCGAAAACAGGAAAGGACAACTACTCCGTAGAGAACAAAGAAAGATGGTTTAAGCAAACGAAAAGCGACAGTGCAGACATTAGTCGATGTGAGCGTTCGCAAAATGGCTTATTCCTTTATTCGAGTCAGTGCACACACACACACACACACACACGGGAAAAACAACGGCGGCAATTTTAGGATTGGCCTTTCAAAGAGAGAGAAAGAAAAGAAAAAAAAAGAAAGAGAGAGAGAGAGAGAGAGAGGGAGAGGGAGAGAGAAAGAAGAGTCGAAGGAGTTGCGAAGCGGCAAGCAGCATGAAGCAGCGACGAAGCACTTTCCTGACAAACCGAACCGGGCCATCTCGTCGTCGTCGTCGTCAACGTCGTGTCTGCGTCGGCTCTCTCGGCTAACAAAAGGAAACATTCTCCGGTAGAAAAATCTCCGGAAAAAGTTGGAAGCAAATATTAGTTGAACACTGGACTAGTCATTATTTCTCTTTGTGCTCGCAAATGCTACTCGCTACCGGTGTCTTCCGCAAAAGGGCAGAACAAAGGAGCGTCATTGTATAATCCAACCCCCTTACCCTTCTTCTAGCCCACCCACCCAACCCCCCTTCACGTTTCTCCATTCCATCCGTCTGCATCCCTCCTTATTCTCCTCCTTCTTCTCTACCTCCTATGTTGCCTCCATCGCCGTGCTCTGTCCTTCTCCTTTCTTCTTCTGATTTTTTTTTTTACTTTTTCTCTTTTCTTTTTTTTTTTTTTGCTCCAGTCTTAATTACTGGAAGCAGAACGGGTTAAAGACTAAAACACAAGCCGACGTTGCTTGACTGATCATGGAGCGTCTCGTTTGACGGCCGTGCCAAATGAAAACGGGTCTAGAAACATTATTATCACAAATTTTTTTCATTGGAGAGATACACGTACTACAAAGGGATACGTATTTGAGAGATATTATATCGACATCCTACGAATTTCTATACGATGTTGTACGTGTACTTTTGAGTCGTTCTCCGATTAACAAACAAACAAAATTAATATCACTTCGAATGATCGTACCTTTTTGTCCATCAATCCTTTCTCGATTTAACGAAAGGATCGATCGTTTCTTCTTCGAAATAATTCGGATTAATTTGCGAGAGGGGATGAGATTTCTCTGGTTAAAAAAAAAAAAAAAAGACAAAAAGAAGAAAAGAAAATTGTTTGACCTGTAAATGCGAACGAAGGTGTATCGAGAGAGTGACAACATGATCGTACCACCACCATCACCACCACCACCACCACCACCACTCGATCGAATTTATCTTCTACATTATGCAAGAATGTGTCGCTAGACACATTCGGTTAGTACCGTAGTATCCGTATGGACAAAAGTGCTCGGGCAGGAGGCACCCTTTGTATCCGACGGAGCGTGACAATAGAACTTTCTCGTTCTCCCCTCTCCTCCCTCCCTCATTGTCACCGGGAGTTAACCAACGTTTGTCAGAGTGTATCGCGTAAAAGGCTCTCTCTATCCCCCGCGTCCTCGGTCAAACATCACAACGATCTATACTTTATTTAAAAGCCTCTCTCTCTCTCTCTCTCTCTCTCTCTCTCTCTCTCTCTCGTAACCACCGCTTGCACGCTCACGATGTAACCAATCTGAATATCACAAATTGCTCAAACACGCGCAAGGAAAAGGCCACCACCGGTCACGCGACTACTCCTGAATCAACAGTTTTCAAAAGCTCGAAGTTCGTCCTTTGTCTCTCATCTAATAATGACTTTAACTTTTTGTAGTAAGCATTAATTTCTTTCCTAATCCATCCAGGTATTCGCGTAACATCATTATTAATTTGTTTCGGTTAATTTAAAAAAAAATTCCCAATATACATACGGACTGTCCGAATGAAAAATGTCCACGGGGATTACTAATGATACTTAACGATTTTATTTTATTTTTTTTTTTTTCGAAGAACGTTCGGATAGGTCAATATTCCTTTCGAAGAGAATAGACACATGTCTTACATTTATCCAGTTTGGAAATCACCAAAGGAGAGGTAACACAGCCGTCCCTCTCCCTCCCCTCACCTAAAAAATCTTGAATGGCGACAAGAATATTATGGCATATCATTATTAATGATCTTTTAATTCTCTTTACAATGGTGCTAGTATTTTGTATTCTTTTTTTTTTTTTTTTTAATTCGAATCAATAGTTTTCAAAAAAAAGCATTTCTTAGCTTCAGGTACAATAAAATGCAAATTTCGTTTGGCAACGAAAACTTTCATTTTCTTAATCCTTTCAAAAATTTAATGATGATTTAAAAACTGTCGTACCAAAACCGTACAATGTTAATGAGCTCCATATTTTTGAAGAAAAAAAAAAACAACACTTACTCTACCATATTCTCGTTATTTTCAACGACTTCTACGATTAATGAGTAAATGTAGTTCTCAAAATTGAATTTTATCGTACCTGAAACTTTGAAACGCGTATTTTCTCGGAAACTGTTGACTCAAATTAAAAAAAAAATTACACCATTGCGAAGATAATTAAGAGACCTTCAATGGTAATAATACACGACTTAACTTTTGTTGCTGTTTAAAATGTTGCCTCCCATCTTAGGGGGGATGAGGGGGTTAGTTAATCCGACGTAAAGTGAACTTCACGAAAAATATCTGTCCTCCTCGAAAAATGAAATGATTCGTCACGGTGATTTTTCGACAAAAAAAAATCACTTGATCTCATAATAATCCTGTTTTGGACGATTACGTTGGTATGCTCCGCATATATACGATATATCTAAACACTAAATGCAATCTTTCCGAACGAATAAAAATATGTACGTGGAACATTAGTGATACGATGAATTGAAAACGAAACAAGTTGCGCCAATCGTTTGTACAGAGAAAGAGAGAGAGAGAGAGAGAGAGAGAGAGAGAGAGAGAGAGAGAGAGAGAGAGAGAGAGAGAGAGAGAGAGAGAAATAAAAACAATCTCGTAAGCGCAGTATATATACGTGTATTCGAGACAAAAGTTCGAGATGGGTGGCAAAAAGACGAAAAGTTCGATTACACGCTTGAAATGTCCCGAGAGTTCGCAACACTTCGAATACACTCCTTGATCCCGGCTCACGAACATTTCCGACCAAAATGAAATCGAAATGCAATTTGTCGTCGCCCCGGCTATACGACGACTACGACTACTACCCTCTTCTGCCTACCCCATCCCACCCCACCCCCGCTTTTCTCCTTCTCCTTTCGTTGCTCCATTGCCTCGCGTACGTCCTCTTGGTGTGGGCTTAGTAATCGTAACATCTCCCTTGCAAAAACCATCACGCGATTACGCTAATTCGGGTATCATTTATTTTTCGTTCACCCTTCCTCTCTTCTTCATTTCTCTCTCTCTCTCTCTCTCTCTCTCTCTCTCTCTCTCTCTTTCTCCTTTCTTCTTCCTCCCCATTACTCTTACGCTGCGCAAACGAAGCCGTCGCTCTCTCGATCGAACGGAGAGATCAAGTCCGCGACTTTGAAGTACATCAGGGTTTTTTGATGTAGCCACCAACTGTTCCTGCCCATGCAAAACAGAGTAGTGAATCACGCATTAACATCGTAAAACGGATGACGGTACGATCGGTACGAGAGCATTCTATCGAGAATGAGAAGCGAGAGTTTTTAACCCTCTTGCAAATATTTTCCCGTCGAATTTAACTGATCGCCGCGACGACGATCAACAACAACAAAAAATGTCAAGTATTCTCCGTTTGAACTGCGTTCGTATACACGTTTATTTCCTTGACTCCGCGATCGATCTGCATTGCTAAATCTTAGAGCGTGTACTATCGGATTGAACAAAAAAGGAAAGAAGTATTTAATAACGTGCTGTGAATCTTTCATTCGTTCGAACGATCTCGTCGGAACTATTGTTCAATGACAACTGTAAAATGTATACTCCTCGTCCTATGTATTCATAGAAAATTTATTATAGCTCGAGGATCAAAGCCGTGTTACATAAAAGCTAGTACGTTTTCCGTTCTTTTTTTTTTTTATATATATACGCAGAAAGGAAACGTCCATGCAAAATAATCGAACTCGCATTGCGCTCGTTAAATCGACGACAAAATTATACTCCCTCCCTTCCTCGTACTCTACGACAGAGGGAACTACTTTTCAGGGGAAAAAGAAAATTAATTAAATCCGCGTACTCTCATTCGTTTGAACGTCATTGCCCGATCGGAACAAATGAAATTTTTATAACGACAATTTGAAATTTCGAAGCTTGTCCGAATGCCAAACGGATTATGCGTTAAGGATATCGTCGATATACAGGACTCAATGAGAGAAAGAGAGAGAAAGAGGGAAATAGAGAGAGAGAGAGAGAGAGAGAGTCAAGAGCATCTCGAAAAAAACAAATATGCGATGGATACGTAAGTGGTGTCAAGAATGGGTACACGCGCGCGCACGCACAAGTGATGAAATACAGCCGAGCCGTTTTTCGTAGATTCCCTCCCTTGCTCTCTCGTGTTTTTCTCGTCGCCGTATATATATATATATTCGCGGTGACACGAAAAGGATCTCGCGTCGAATACTGGGCGCGTGGGAGCAAAGTATTAATTCTCGAGCATCCTCGGACCCCCTTGTTATTTCAACAAGAAGACACGGCCTGCCACTCGGCTTTGCCACGCGACTAGATCATACTTTATTGGAAAATGTGCAAATACTCGCCTTTACTTCCTCTCGCCCACCTCGATCCGTATCATCTCCCCCCTTTTTTCCACGCTATATTCCATCTTCGTCCTACTCTCGACTTAACGCGGTTAAGTTACCTACGGCTTTGCGGCTGTAGTATCTCTCTCTCTCTCTCTCTCTCTCTCTCTCTCTCTCTCTCTTTCTCTCTGATCGGGACGAATACAGAGAAACGATTTAGTATAATACGAAAAGATACTACGTGAATTCGAGTCGATATGGATGATGAATCGAAAACATCGTATCGAAAGGGAAGAAAGATAAAAAAAAAAAAATGATCGAACAAATTGAACGTCTAGCCGTGCGTTTCGATGAATATGAAAACGAAGAGCGGCTACGTACATACATCTTTAATGAGAATTTATCTAAAATAAAAAAAAAAAAATAATAATAACAATAAAACGATACCATCGCGATCGTAGTACATGCGCGCGGGCTCACTCGCTCGAGAGAGAAATCACCGCGACGCGTGTTGCACTCGATTAAAGGCGAAATGTTGTCACTCAAAGTGAGTTAAGTTAAATCGGTTTCCGTAGTGGCGAACTTGCTCTCTTAGACAAAAGTGCACCGGTACGTAAAGACCACTAACGTATCTCCTTTCGCGGCGTATACGTAACTACGCATAGGTCGAACTAGAAGAGAACTCGGTAACGGGCA
Organism: Dolichovespula saxonica; assembly: GCA_911387935.1. Lineage (NCBI taxonomy): Eukaryota > Metazoa > Arthropoda > Insecta > Hymenoptera > Vespidae > Dolichovespula > Dolichovespula saxonica. The sequence goes on along the minus strand of OU426993.1, from coordinate 14,103,039 downwards.
TAATCCGATAGGAAGGAGCCTAACCTAAACTCGTTTCCGTTATCCCCGTTGTCGTGCTCGACCTCTTACATTTCCTGGAGTGCCTATGTGATTTCCGGAACCGAACACCACCAGAAAATTGGGGGGAGAGAGTAGAATCTCTATTACCGTGGCATACTGTGTCGAACGCGTTCCGTCGATTACTATTGCCCACCACCATCCCTCACCGCACCCCACCCCACTTTAACTTTTCTCTCTCTCTTCCTCTCTCTCTCTCTCTCTTTTTTGGTTTTTTCTTTTTTTGTTTTTTACCAGCCACGAGAAAGTAGTCTCTCGAACGGCTAACGGACCCTCCATGAAACTCACGGTTAATTTGTTCCGCCGTAGGAATAGGAATGTTTTTCCTATTCGCTTCGCTACGCATTGAGACGACGTAATTGATCGAAACCGGTACGCGGAGAAATTGCCTTCTAGTATTTCTTCCCGTCAACGTTTTCCCTCGAGAAAATGTATCTATCTTCGTCCTCTATTAAGACGGCGAATATAATAAATAATTCGACGGATTTGTTTAAACAAAAGGTTTTCAAAAATTCAATGGCCGTTCAAATTAATAAACATTACGGGATTCTTATCCATTTAGAAACGGCAGAGAATTGTTAAAACGTCGGGTGGTAGTAGAAGATAACCAAACGTTATATCTCTTAACTATGTAAATAAGAACAAAGACGTAGGGCAAGCGCTATGGGACGCCAGTGAGGAGCGCGTTCGTGATCGCGTGCGTGGATTACCTAACCTTCCGTCGGCGCTTTTTCAATGTTACGCACGCGTAATCACGTAAACTCGTTCCCTCTCGCATCTCGCATGCGGAACGCTGGAACGCGGATTGACCGTCACTAATTTACCCCGATAATGACTGCAACCTCTGCTGCGGCGTATTAGCTAAAAAAGGAAAGGGAAAAAAGAAGGGAGATGGGAGGAGAGAAGGCTGATCCGTATCGGACGAGCGGTTGGTCGCTCGTCTTACGAAGGCGGAGAAGTTCTCCTCGTTCGTCCTTCGATCGCGGAAGGAGATAGTTAAAGCGACGATCGTCGAAGAGAGAGAGAGAGAGAGAGAGAGAGAGAGAGAGAGAGAGAAAGGGGGGAAAAATAGTTTGATAAATAAAATAACGTAGGCTAGCTTTTATCACTTTCACGTCTTTACGTTAAATCGAACTAATAAGCGTTTGCGGGTTGGGTAGATGTCCGAACGTTTGCCGTGAAATAGAGAAAATTTCCTAGTTAAAACGTCTCTCCGTCTAACGGTATCGCGTGTTTCGCCCCTCGAGTGCTTCTTCAAAGTTTCAAGATGATCGGATAGAAGAAACGGTTTATTGAAACGTCGGATGTCGATGTCTTATATGGTGGATCTATATATATATATATATGGACACTTTCTTATGAAATATGTACATCGCGTAATATACATAATTTATATTTACTATATCCCTCCAACACGATTGAAATTTCGTTAACACTGAAATTTCTCCGCGATCATATCTCGCGAAGGAGAAAAAAAAGTCCCAACGGTACGTTGTAACCGTTCATGAAACGTCTATCGTCCATCGTCGACGATATCGAACGGCACCCACCTCCGTCGCCAATTCTACGCGCTTTATAACGTCGGAAAACGTATGAAGTCAATAATATTTGAATGCTCGTAATGGAGGATGATAGCAACCGACGCGCTAAGGAAAGGAAAATGATAATTCTCAGGAATCGCGATGGTTCTCAATATATTCATCGTATATAAATATTCATGCGACATCCGACAGAAGCGAATCTGGATGTTCCGGATGTATTCACGGGATAGATAATACGTTTATGCTTGGCGTCGGCTCTTCAATATCTTCCCGGTGAAAACCGTGTAATAATGCTTAACCCAAGAGAATTCACCTTGCCATCCTTGAGCCGAGAAATAAGTTATAGTCCGATGCGAAGATACTCGAGGCTATAATACTCTTCGAATAGGGAACGATTATAGTTCGATCGAAGATATTGCGGACGACGATTCGATTAAAGCTTCATATCATCGATTATGCTCTCGATACAGGGACGATAACAATTTTTAATGTACGTAACTCGAATTAAATTTATTTTCTAATTCAGAGATATATATTATATCGTGCTCGAATTTAAAAACTTACCTGCCACGCGTTAGAGTCCAAAGCAAGATAAGACATATTGTCGGAATCCTCAGTATCGCCAATGGTCGTTGTTGAGTTTTGTTTTTTTTTTTTTTTTCAGGATCGACCGCTTACCGGCACTTTATATCAATACTCCTCAATTTCTCACTCACGTACTGAGACGATCGACGAGCGACATTTTCCAACGGTACCCTCGACGGGTCATCGACGGTCCTGAAACATAATCGAATGACCTCTGATTCATCACCTTTCCCAGAAATTATATAGATATAAATTTCTGTTTTCAAGAAGAGGGCGGATATATGTATTATCGACGAAGATAAATTCAAATGGGTGATACATAGGGAAGATCGAATTTTGACATTTGAAATCGTTGACGAGAAAAGTTTTTTGTTACTCGATCGAAGAATAACGAAGTACGAAGTAATAGATTTTCCTAAACTGCGTAATAATAAACAACGTATCACGAGTTTCGCGCGTGAACTTTACAAACAAAAAACACGGAGGTGCGTTTGAAAACGAGTGGTGGCGTGTCTGGATAATCGTTTGAAACGAAACTTAATTCGAGACAGACTGGAGAGGAAATATGGTATCCGGAAATGTTCCTACGAAAAGGACTGCGAGAACAGATGCGCGGGGAAAACAACGAAACCGACGACAAAAATGAAGAAAGACCGCGGAAGATAAAGATAAGACGTCCGAAGAAAAACGAGAGAGAGAGAGAGAGAGAGAGAGAGAGAGAGAAATAGAGAGAAAGAGATTGGAGCGTTGATGAACGACGAGGAGGCGAAGGAGGGAGAGAAGACGGAAGGTCGAAAAAAAACGCGGAATCTTCTTCGTCGCCGTCGTCGTCGTCGTCGTCATCGTCGTCCCGAGTCCCTCGGGCGTCGCGTCAACGGATCCAGAACTTAGTTAAGCAAAGTTAAATACGGCTCCCAGAGGTGCCACGGCCGTTCTTTAATTCCAAACACTTTCACAAAACGAAAAGATACCCACGAGAGAGAGAGGTGCCTGCCGACTGCACGCCACGATTATTATATATCCTCTTTCAAACTCTTTTTTTTATATTTATCCCTTTTCCATACCAATTCCGGTATATTCTCTTTAACATTTTTACTTTTCTCGAGATGCAATCATTAGGCTCCTCCGAGACGGAAGTTTTCGAAATTTGTTTTTTCTTCTCTTTTTTTTTTTTTTTTTTTTTTTTTAATTTTCAAACTTTCGACGTTCCGTCAAATTTTATTGCGCGCGCGCCATTTTTACTTCGCGCGGGTTTGGAAAGCAGTAGTAACATGAATCGCGATTTACGAGCTCGTCTCTCGTCGACGTCGAAACGTATTCCCCGGATTTATCTATTGTCCATCGTCTGTCAGCTTTTAGTAGTGCATTGTTCTCTTAGGGCAAAGACTGAACTGTACGACAAAGTTAATCGACAACATGGCGGCGCTTTAACCAAGGCATAACTTTGCACGCGACATCATGGAGAAACCACGAATTTCAATGATTCATCGCGACATACACGAAGAGTAAAGGGAATTAAATTAAAAGTCGTGACTTTCGTTGCCGTATACCGTTTTCGTAACATAATCGTTAGGAAAAATACCGGAGCTTTTCTTTCTTCTCTCTCTCTCTTTCTCTTTATCTCTCTCTCTCTCTCTCTCTCTCTCTCCCTCTCTCTCTCTCTCTCTCGACGCTTTGTGTTGTCAAATAGAACAATAATGGAAAAGAATATTTAAAATTAAATTTTGTTTTTATACGCGTTATTAAAGCTTTTAAGAACGATGGTATATTCCAAACTCAATATATTGAAGTAAATTAAATACCGTAAAATGTAATCAACCATTACACTTATTAATACGAATTTAGATTAAATTTTTTTTTTTTGGTATGGTTTATGCCCCAGTAAACATTACGTTGATATCACGAATTATTGACAGTTAAAGTCTATGTAATTTGACACACAGAGGAAAATTAACGCGAGCATTAAAATCAATTGTTCCGACAAATGGTAAACGTATGACTATCTCCCGATCAGGTGGAAATTATAATAAACCGATTGACAGGTGTTGTGTACGTGAAAATATTGTACGAAAGGAAAGAAAAGGATTTCGTAATACTCCTTCGCCTATAATCCTTCATAAAATCACTATGGAAATTAATGGGTTGTTAACCGAGGATATTGGTTCACTGATTCTCGCACGGGTCTCCGATCACTTCGATTTAGATTAAATATAATTAAATCGACCTTTTATTGCGCGACGAACGCACGAATCGCGCAATGGTTTAAATATATACTGGTAAGTGACGCGAATAATATAAACAACTCACCTCGTCGAACTCGTCCCTTTTTTCGTGGTAAAAATTTCACGCGAGAGAATTACAAGAGTAAGTCAATGCCGTGTGTGTGTGTGTGTGTGTGTGTGTACATTCACCAGCAGAAGAAGGTCGTTGATGGTGCACGAGGAGGAATACGAACAATTCAGTGGATGCGTTGCGTCGTTTCGCCGCCGCGTCGCGTTTACGGCCACCGAACGTGCGTGTGTCGCGGCGTTAGTTGAAATTAGTGCTATTCTCCGAGGAAGAAAGAACAAAGCAAAAGACATGAAACGTTCTCTCTCTCTTTCTCTCTCTCTCTCTCTCTCTCGGATTCCCCTTGGCCGTCGGTGTTAGAAAAAAAAGAGGAAACCGATGATGTGTTTCGCTCGTTCGCTCGCACATTCACGACGCGCGGTGTCTGCTCTGTAGTGTGGAGGCGTACACGGGGGGGGCTCGCCCGCGCGCGCGCGCGCGCGCGCGCTCGTCCTCGTTCTCGCGAAAAGAATCACATAAACGCGTATCCACCTAGCCTAATCCTCGGCCGAATTAGTCCCGATTCAAAATACGTCTCGTGTTATTTCTTTTTGTCTATCCGTCCGTCAGTCTCTGTCTCTGTTTCTCTTTCACTGTATCTCCCTCTTCTCTTTATCTCGACCTTTCCTCTACTAATCTCTCTTTTTAACCCTCTCTCCACCTCGTAGAGTAGATTTGACCACTATCCGCCACCCCCCTCCCCTCCCCACCGTCGCGATTCCTTAGCTTTTACTTAATTTTTGTTTGTTTGATTAGCTTTTCGTCCTTTCGCACCGATCAAAGCACTTGTCCTTCTTCTTAAGTTTTCTCTATTCCCGTCCTTGATTCCGCAAACGACGATGGTCTACGGTCGACAGCGATTCTCGCGACGCGAGAAATCGTTTTCGATAAGGGGAAACGTAGTTCTATCACACTATCCGTTGAATTTCTTGCGAAACTCTCGACGCCACGACGAGAGGCGAAAGGAGGATTAAGAGAAGAAGGGAGAGCGTAAACGAAAGAGAGGACGTAGACGAAAATGAGGACGAAGAAGCGATGGAAGAAGGAACGAGATGTGGAGAAGGAGAAGGAGGAGGAGGAGGAGGAGTAGTAGTAGGAAGAAGAAGAAGAAGAAGAAGAGGTAGAGGAAGAAGAAGAAGAAGAAGAAGAAGAAGAAGAGAAAGAGGAAGGAAGCAAGTAATTTCATAGGTCGTATCTCTCCCCCGGTTTATGTTGCACCGCACGTGGCGCGTCGCGACGTCGCACTGCGCTCGAGGCAAGAGAGGCGCCGCGACGCCCTCCCCTCTCATCCTCCTATACCACCTCCTCCTCTTCTACCCTAGTAGTCGTTGTCGTAGTCGTCGTCGTCGCCGCCGCCGCCGCCGCCGCCGCCGTCGACGTCGCCGCCGCCACGACCATCACCACCACTACCGGCTCATCTGCGCCGCTATGCGCGCCCCTGCCTCCCTCGGGGGTGTGGTGCCTCCGCCTCCAGTCGGCAGCGCGACCGACCCTGCGCGTCCATCGTTCTACATGCCCTTCTGCATACCCTGCCGAGCCTGCCACCGAGAGGAATATAGCGCTACGAACGCGGAGGAAGAGGAGAGACAAAACCCAACCTAATGCGAGCATGCCACAACGAATACATACATACATATATATATATATATATATATATATATATATATATATATATATACAGGACAGGCACATAAATACACACACACACACATGCGCGAGCATGTATGTGTACATATGTACATACCCCAGATGCATATTTACCGATATATATATATATATATATATATATATATATATATATATATATATATATAAACACATACGCATATATACACAGGTGCAGATACATAGATAGAAATTTACGCATACATATGGACACCATACATACCCATATAATATACACGTATACATATGAGAGAGCCACGCGAACGAATGGCTCCCCTTCTTCTTTAACCCCCCAACAGAAACGGCAACTCACACGCGAACATCCTTTGCGCATGACCAATCGATGTTCCCCTCTCTCTCCTCTCTCTCCTCGACCGACCCAGTCGAGACATAGGAAGGGGTAACGGAGGAGAGGAACGTTGAGTAAAACGCCACCACGGCAACTACCAGCACCCGTCGTCGTCGTCGCCGCCGTCGTCGTCGTCATCGTCGTTCCACCATCCCTTCACCTTCTTTCCTTCCCTCTCCAGTTTCGCCAGGGAAGATGAAGATAAAAACGAAGAAGAAGGCGAGGGTGGAGCGTAGCATCCGTTAAGAACGAGTGCTTCTGTTTTCCACCCGCTCATTTCACCCGCTTTTCGCGCCAGCTTTTACCCGTCGTTTTATCTTCGTTACGTTTTTTTTTTTTGCCTTCTCCCTCTTCCTTCTCCTTCTCCTCCTCCTCCTCCTCCTCCTCCTCTTCCTCCTCCTTCTCCTCCCCCTCCTCCTACTCCACCTCCTCTTCGAACCCTTTTATTTACTTCATCCTTCCGAAATATCCTACCGTTTTCTCTTCCATCCCCGAAGAATCTCGTCGTCATTTATAGAATTTTATTCGTATCATCGGGGTCTCTTTCACTCTTCGGTCTATCAACGACTCGATAAATTTTACTTTAATGATACTTTGAGATCGACATTCTTTTTGTCCGTATCATCGAAATTATATTGATAAGAAAATCGCGCAAATAAGGATCTCCCTTCGATAATGGGCTTAATTAAGAACTCTTTCTCGATAACTAATTTCGATGGAAATATATAACTACATTCGATTAGGAAAGTTGAACCTTTACCGACCTATTTTTCTTAAGAAACCAGTCATTCGCTTTAATCATTCCTCGGTGAAGTAACTGCAACCTTTCCGGCTGAGACGATCGATTCGATCGTTCTACGAAGAAAGTTTCATAGCCGACATTGAGTAGTGGCAGCCATCGCGCTTGGAACATCCTCTTCGATCGGTGGTACCAAGGTAAGGCGAGGAGTGGAAGAGAGAGAGAGAGAGAGAGAGAGAGAGAGAGAGAGAGAGTGAGAGATCGAACCGTCCATCTTCTTACCAGGGAATGCATCGTACCACGCCTATGCTAAATCGTGACTCAATCGAGAAGCAGGAAGCGCCGGTGTTATATTAACGCCCGAGAAAAACGTCCGACGGGATGCTTCGGGGGATCCATGTTGCTTCGTGAATCACTGATCAGTGAAGGGAAGAAGAAGAAGGGAAAACGCGATGGAGTGAGAAGGAAGGAAGGTAGGAGCGAGAATCGGCTAAGATCGACAAACGACGAACCCCGCGTTGTACAATTAACGAGGCGGTCCGATACGCTTAGGGGTCGGCTTAGGGTCGAGAATGGAAGGAGTAGAGGAGAGTTAGTTGTACGTACCGCGAGTCGTTCCTCGTTCTAAAAGATCTAACAGGAATATCCGATATCCTTACTGCAATTACAACCGTGCATCGAATACGGTCATAGACGCTCGCTCCGCCGTCCAACCCTTTCTCCGTCTTTCTTGCAAAACGATTCCGAGAGGAAAAGTAGGGATAATACTTTTTCTCCCACCCCTCCCTCCCCTCTCTCTTTCACTATCGCTCTCCTTCCTCGACCGGTATTCCAGTATCCGACACTCGCTACGCTCGCCGCCTATGTATGTCCTGATCTCGCGACTAAAAAGGAAGTAACTCGAACGAACGTATCAAATTTAAGGGAATAGAGTAGAAGCGATTTTCTATTCCTTGCAAAATTTATTAAAAGTTCGGAATCGTTAGAATTACTTTCGTTCTCTCTTTCGCGTAATCCTGATTTTATTAACGACGATACGAAGCGTATTGTCGATCGTTTAGAAAATGAAACACTATTTTATTACTTATTCGCCGAGGAGGGAAGAAAGTAATATTTATCTTGTGCACTCAGTAATCTCTTCTATTAGCGTCTTCTTTATATATTTATATAAAGCGTTCGATCGATCGTAATTGATATATTTTTGTGCCGATAAAGCGCGATACCACGACAAGGACCACCACCATCTCCCCCCCCCCCCCGCGTTGCTTCCTTTATATAGGTTCCTTCAATCTCGTGCAAAAATATTATTACTCGCTTCGTAAGCTAAGCTTTACTCGGTTAACGGAGAAGTTGTTCGCCAAGAAATCCATCGTAATCCACTTTGTTCCAGGGCACATCACGTTATAACGTCGTAACTCGCTTGTGTGATACAATTTAAACTACTACTACATCATTACCTTCCCGAAGTTAAGCCGATGTAAGTTCGAAATTACCAGTTAAATTGCATATATCCTATGTGGAAGGAGCCAAGAGCGCCCGTGTAATCTGCCCATGTGTTTGTCTATCGGTAGGTAGTCACGCGCATATAACCTGGCGCTCCTCCATCATCGAGATGGTCACAAGGACCATCTTACCCTAATTACCTAATAATCCGATACGATGACCTAACTTTGGGCCCTTGTCCTAAGTGGTTTCCACGTAGCGACGGTATGGATCGATGTGTTCTATAACTCTCCAACGGACGAGATTGCGAGATATCTTCGCGCGAGATGAAAATTCCAACTTTGATTGTGTCAAATTCGTTTCACCTTGATTACCGTGGGGAGGGGGGGTGCTAAAATAATTTTTTTCTATCGTCGACCAAAGTGGAGGTATCGCGAGGTACGGCTTCGAGAAATCGAAAAAATAAACTCGAGAATTATCCCTTTTTTCCTTTATCGTTAAACCAAGAAATATTTATATATATATATATATATATATATATATATATATGTGTGTGTGTGTGTGTGTGTGTGTGTGTGTGTGTGTGCGTGTATAAAGCACCCTACAAATATAGCTTTCCGCTATTTATATTGTACGTGGTTCCCACCCACCCACAAAATACTTACTCCGTTTAACATGAAAGCTCTTGCCTTCCTAAAATACGATGAATGGCTCCATCGACGAAATCCTTCGATCATCCTTTTGCTCGACGGTAAATGGATTCTCGTAAGATCGATACCGATCCCCTATTGATCTGTAGGACCGCAAACACCGTGCGTCCTCCACCAAATATCCTTTCACATTTCGAACGCTCGAGGCTGTCAGGTGATGCTACGACCTTTCTCCCTTTCTCCCTTTCTCCCACTCCCCGTTCCCCCATCTCTCTCTCTCTCTCTCTCTCTCTCTCTCTCTCTCTCTCTCTTTCTCCGTCTATCTATCTCTATCTCTCTCGCTCTCGTTTAATGAAAAAACGTCAGTATCGATAGTTGATTTTTCTCAAAACATTCGTGCTCAAATTTGAAAGCCCATCGAATGCTACTCCCTTTCTTTTTTATTCACGTTCGTTCGATTCGAGAAACGAAGATCTTGTTGACTTAAGCGCGTGGCAAATGCGACCCTCCCAAACATCTTTTTTTTTTTACACAGAACGTGTCCCAAAAATCGGAAAGAATATACTACACCCACTTCAAGCAGTTTCTTTTTGTTATGCGGTGTACCCTCCGACCGAAGTATTCTGATAGAGATTTTCATCGTCTTCTTTACTCTCCCCGTCTCTATATTGCTCTTAACGAAGGTAAAATTCGATTTTTTTTTTTTTTATATTTTCTTTTTCTGGATTATCAAACCCACAAAAATACGTGTACTCGATGTTTATAACATGACCTATTATTGTTCGTAGTCTGGAAAAATACCGTGTCCGTCTTTGAGTAAATAAAGTCCAGACCTATATACATATATATGTGTGTGTGTGCATATGTGTACGTGTAGGTGTGCATATATCACACACAATCGAGAGATTAAACTATTATTAATTTAAGAGTTACTACTATCGTTCAATAAATAAACACGAAAGAAAGAAATTTTCATTAATTCGATTTATCGAAGGTAATAGAGATCGTGGAATGAAAAAGTTAATATTCATTCTTTTGTCTCCTTTTTTCGAGGCACCTTGGCCGAAGAAGCCACGATAGTAGACAAAGGAACGAAATAAGAAGTGGAAGCCAAACTTTCGTAATTACAATAAACAAGTCCCGGTTGCTGCGGTAAAATGCCTCTCCCCATGAAGCACAAACGCCTTGCGGTAATGGCATGCAAATTGTCGGCTTACCTAACGTCTGGACCTCGTGGGTTCTTTTCGAAATGTGATTTCTTCCTACTTTGAATCCAAACGGGGAAGGTTTCTCGGCCTTTGAAGTTGCGAACGATATTTTTATAAGAGGGTCAGGAATCCCTCGGTAAGAACCAAAAATCGACTAGTATCTTTTGATTTATCTCTTATCGTCGAATTGTATGGACGCATTATAAAACCTTCGAGTAAAATATTTCAAAGATAATAATTCTTCGATCGTCAATAATTAAAAAAAAAAAAAAAAAAGAAAAAATTTTCCGACCTTAAGTCGAAACTTAACGCGAAAAGTGTTACGTTTTCTATCGCTTTGTTGTACCTCGCGTCGGCACGTTTTTTTTTTTTTATTTCTTTCTTTCCTTCCTTCGACAAGAAAACGCCAATTGCTCTTGTCGAGTCTCATGCAGCCTTCCATTAATCCCAGTGGTGCTCCTCCTTGGGTGTTTCTTCGATTCTAATAAGAATAATAATAACAGTATGCTAAGCTATTCGTTCCGGTACAAGCGCTATGTTACACCGAGAACGCATTAAATTGCCGTTAGCAATGTTCAAGTGCCTAACACGTTCGAAATGACCTAGCTCGATCTCGAACGATCATCGGGGGGAGGGGAGGAGGTTTAATCCTGCGAAGAAAGTCCATTACGATGAGACGAATAAGAAACGGCACCGTCGATTTCGTTTATAATTTCGTCTCTACCGACCGACGAAGGATCGTGCAATTGGGATATTTTTTTTTAATTTCGATATTGTGTGTCGTAGACTCGTATCTGTATTCACAGGGCGCATCATGGCCGATGGGATAGCGTGATCAGGTAGCGTTTTTGAAGATCGTAACCACCCGCCAGTTGGTGCTGTATCGGTTCGTATGTACGAATTTCAGGCACGAACGAAACGATCGGTTTCCCCGTACCGCTCGCAAAATAGCTCTTAATTTGCGATCAAAAACATTGGTTTCGATCTTATTTACCTCTCAATCCCAAGCACCCACGGTGCGAACATGCTCGGGACATATATTCTACGAACCGCTATTAACGCCGCTGAAAGATTGTCCCGAGGAAGGCGCGTCCTAATCCTTTTTTTCTAACCCCCCCTCCCCCCTTTTCACGTTCTTACTGCACGATTTTTTCCTTCGTACGGAATTCCTTTTTTTTTTTTTTTTTTTGGAAAATCGAACGAGTTACGAAATACGAGATATCGTACGACGGACACGCGTATGCGCGGAAAAAATGCACATGCTATGGAACAATGCAATGTGCACGTAAGTAAATTCGCGCGAACGAAAATGACGTTACGTTGATAAGATAAAACGTTGTAATTACTTTTTGTTCCTTTTTCCATTTTTAAAACGTTGTAATTATTTGTTTTTCCAAACACCGACGAATATCGAATAGAAAATCGTGTATCATAAATTTGTATCTTACGATACGAAAAGGAATATCAATTCGGTGTGTATTATATCCGCGTAAGGTACAAATAGGCGAAGAATGATAAACGGCTAAGGGAACTAATTTTATCAAGTCATCGATTGGAGATAGCTTTAAGAATTAAAATCGCTCTAAGAACTACTGCCCGAAAAAACTTACCTCCTACTTAACATTTAATTGGCACTATATTTATATATACGTATATACATATATATATATATATATATAAAATATATAATAAGTTCTATCTCGCGAACGATAATCTCTGGAACGACGTACGTTGGGTTACGGCAAGGATATCGTTGAATCGAAAAAAAGGGATTCGGACACGTCGGGTTATAGTGGAACGAGCTTGCCCGGCGTGGAGACTTTATCATCGTGGTCGCTCGCCTCTCTCATTAGTTGGTTGGCACGCCGCCCTCGGGCCGGCCGGCCGGACTGACTGTGCGTGAGTTTAATCTCTCCAGAGCGAAGGGCGCGTATATATGTGCGATCTCTTTCGTTCGAACAGCGCCGCCATAGCCACCGCAGCCGCCACCACCGCCACCACCACCACCACCACCACCGCCACCGCCACCGCCACCACCACCACCACCGCCGCTCGTCATCGACGTCGACGTCGTCTTCCTCTTCTTCTTCTTCTTCGTCGTCGTCGTCGTCGTCTTTTCATCATCTCGTACACCATTCGTTTCTCTATGCATATATACGTTTCCACGCGTTTGTATATGTGCGTATTGCAGCGTGGGCGATGGTGCACGCTACGACATTCCAATCGGCAGCACGCTGGACGAAAAAGAAAAAGAGAGAGTGAGAGAGAATATCACGACAGCTGCATAATATGGAAATCCAAAGCGATTCGATTCTTAAGGGGAAGGGAAGGAAGGGGGTCGAGTGAGAAAGAGGATCGAAGACGTATTATATTTTTTTTCTTTCTTTTTTTTTTTTTTTTTCTTTTTCTTAATCTCGACGCCAAGATAGACCTCGATTATCAAAGAATTCGAGGCCGATCGTCGTTCGGTTAAACTCACGGTTTAGATGCGCCGACGACAATCGTTGTTTTAATACCGCGCGAATGCAAACGTTCCTCATTCCTGACGATCGTCCGTTTCTTTTTTCTGTCCATCGAAAATCTATGCGACGCGACGCGACGAGCAACGATGTGATAGAATGCAAAAGAAAAAAAAAAAAAGAAAGAAGAAGAAAAAGAAAAAGAATAACGTCATATATGAAAAATGAAGAAATCGTTTTGTAGATTATTCCGTTATTCGAGTGGCTCGTAGTATTCGTTCGCTCGTTGAGATACGAGCGGACGAAAACCGCAATGTCTCTCGTGGAACCCTCTTTAACGAAGATTACCCCCCGCCATTTGTTGCTTCGAAAAAAAAAAAAGTAAGAGAAAGAGAAAGAAGAAGAACGCACTCGTCATTATGGTTCTACGTGACGATCAAAAGGAGGCCTGCGGTATTTACACCGCACCGCGCGGCACGATCGCGACCGTCGGCCGATCGATCGTTTTCTCTTCTCTACGTATCGCAGGGACCCCCAACGGCATCGAGCAATTCTCGTTCTTCAAACAACGCCAATATGTTGCTTCGTGGGTCACTGCCTTGGCACGAAACTCGTACACACATGGCCGATCTATTAGAAAGAGGAAGAGAGAGAGAGAGAGAGAGAGAGAGAGTAAGAGAGAGTTGGAAAGAACCAAGGGATGATGGCGGTGCTGGTGGTGGCGATGGTGTTGGTGGTGATGGTGGTGGTGGTGATGGTGATGACGGTGATAGTGATGGTGAGATGGTGATGGCGATGGTGGTAGTGGTCGTTGCTTCGTTTCTCCTCCGCGCTCGCGCGGTGTACGTAGGGTGAAATTTAGTAGGGAATAAGGGGGTCCTTCCCGAGCTCCTGCCTTCGCCTAAGGCGAGGTTTACAGCCCTTCTTGTGAATCTGGCCGTGTGCGCATACATTTTCAAAACTCACTTCGAACCACCAGGTTGGAAGGGATCGCGCATTGTGAGAGACGAGCCTTTTGCCTCTCTTCTTCTCCCTCTTGCTACCTTTTTTATACTTTCTTCTTCTTCTTCTTTTTTTTCCCTCCTCCCTCTCCTCACCTCTCCTCTCCTCTTCTTTTCTTCCTCCTCCTTTTACTCGGTCTATCCTCTTTCTTCCGCATGGGACACGGGTCACCACGCGTCTACTCCGAGCGCTTACTATTCGTCAGAGAACAACGTCCACCTATTTCACGTCGTGGAGGGCATCGAATAGGAGCGTGAAATTGATTTTACCGTTGTCCCGTTCTTATGCGGAAAGAGAGAAGGAGGAGAAGAAGAAGAAGAGGAGGAAGGGACAACTTCCGTGTTTGGCCGAACAAGATATTCCTTATCTTCTTTCCTAACCAATTAAAACTTTTTTACGTACTCGTAACACACCTATTATCTACCCTCTTTGACCTCATTGACAAAAAGTTTGGAGACCACGAACACTTCAAACCCCCCCCTCTCTCTCTCTCTCTCTCTCTCTCTCTCTCTCTCTCTTCATCCTCTTTTTCATCTCTTTTCATGTTCTCCCTTTTCGTATTCTTGGCCCAACGTAACGAGTTACGACGATGCTTCGCGTCGTTAACAGAGGAAAGAACGCATCATAAGAGATGTTACTTCTCTATGTTGCCTTTGCATTTAAGCGTAATGATTTAGAACGATGAAAGCTCGTCTTACGACCCAACGGCGACGTTATGAATAATGAGAAAGTGCACGTTACCTCTTTACACATAGATACCCGCTTACTCTATGTTCACGGTACATACTACCGTAAAATATTATGTACAAAGAGTATACTTATAAGCGAAGTTTAATTTGCATATGTAGTTCGACGCGTTATCATTTATATTCTCGATTTTTACGATAACCTCCCTCCCCACTCACCCCCCCCCCCACCAGCCCCGTTTAACGTTTTTCCGAAACGATCGATCTTCCTCCTGCGAGAAAGTTTTAACCCTTTCATCGAAACAAATACCGCATCCTTGATAACTGTATCTCGCCGTGGCATGCGAGTCCAATTAAAAGTTTTCCCCGCGAGGACTTTTGCAAAGCGAACTCTCATTATATCTATCCCGAAACTCCCGCGTGCCCCAGTTTAACCCAACCCCCCTTTCGTGCAACCGCAATGCCCCGTCGTGTGCAACGTGTGAACACTTACGTTAGTGTTCATTGATAATATCCGATAACGGTTCGCGAAATCTATCTCGATTCGTATCTTCGACGATATTTCTTCGAAGCGAAAGTCCATGGCTCTGACGTCGGTTGAGACGATTTAAGTTCGCCAAAGCGGATACGAATTCGAAAGTGGTATCTGCTATCTGAAACTGAAAGAAATACGAGAGGACCTTCGGGTATCGCGTAGGATCGAAACGAACGAATGATTTACGTACGTTACGCATCGCGCGAGGAACGCATACATACGTATTGTCCGATGTCGTTCGTAAATATCGTGTGAGTCGTCCGCTTTCCGCGCATTCGCGAGAAGACAATTATTACACGACTCGTAATAGCGTTGATTGTATTAAAAAAAAAAAAAAAATCATTACCCGTCGTAGGACGGCGACGCGTGTAATTAAGAGTTCGAAATCATTTATTTTTTTATTTTCACTGCGCCGCCGATCCGTATTACGTATCGTAACTTAATCTCTTACGATGAACGATCGTAATGATTCGAAAAACTTTACGATAACTCTACGGATTGCCAACGTTTTTTCTTTTTATCGTTCTGATCGCCGCGTTGTTATTGGAATATACACCGTTAATGACCATCTCCGACGAGACTCAATTCTTCGTTTGCGTCGATTGGCTAAAAAAATACGGCATCCGCGAGATAGAGGAAAAGGGAGTAAGAGAGAGAGAGAGAGAGAAAGAGAGATATTCGAACTCACTAATTGACCCTCCTCCGCTCCTCATGTTATTTCATGCGGAGAATCGTAGTCCCTACTTTGTGATTAAAAGCATCGTTGGTTCCACCATAGTACGTAGTAGCACTTGCGGCTATTGGAAATTTCGAACAGAGAGAGTGAGAGAGAGAGAGAGAGAGAGAGATCGATATTCGTGTGAGATTCTATATAGTCTTTTTTCGAACGATGGTCATATTAAACGCGCGTCATCGACGGTCAAGGTTGGGTCAATACCCGGCGAAACAGTCGCGAACTTTGTTTGTCGCTGCTGTTAAACGTCAATATTGAATTGTCGTTAGCTCGTTGGCTCGATATCCTCGTACAACCGTACGAACGGTGTGCTTGAACGCTACGAATTAACCCTTTAGGTACGAAGGTAGAGCACGAAACGCAGGTCGTTAAAAATTCGTATCTGAAATTCCCCTTAATGATTTATTCGTCGATACTTTCGTTCGGTCAAGGTCACACATCTATGAAAGTATTTGTTATGCGTCATATACCAGCGATTTTATGCTTTGGGGATTTATTTGTCTCTTTCTTAAAAAAAAAAAAAAAAAAGGAAAGAAACAAAAATATATTTAATGTATATATTCGACATATATATATATATATACATATATATATATATGAGATTCATTTGGAACTTACATGAAAGAACGGAAATGCGGAATTAACTAACTGCAATTTATAAAACACCATCGATACGATTTCTACATTCTCGAATGCTGACCATAAACTTAACGTAACTGTAAAATTGCACATTGTTAAAAATTATATTTCTCTTTTGCCCCTCGCCATTTGCCCCGCGTTGACGTCGTCGAGCATATAGCGCATCGCTTCTCTTTGAGGAAAAAAAAGAAAACAAAAAGAAAATACAAAGAAAAAGGAAAGAAAAGAAAAAGTAGAACGAAAGAGGGGGGGGGGGGTTAAGGGAAAAAATGACGGTAGGCATCGAACTCGTTGGCGAAGTATCACGCGATACGCTCGCATATATCCTCGCGCGATTCCTCCTCGCATCCTCCTCCTTTTCCTCCTTCTTCTCGCGTCTTAAGAGAGAGAGGAGGGTCATCGATTTGCAAATGCACGCACACAAATAGATATATCATAGCGGCGCGCTCTCTCTCTCTCTCTCTCTCTCTCTCTTTCTCGAGAGAGAGAGAGAGAGAAAGAGAGAGCGCGCCGCGGGCGGTCTCCGAAAGTTTGCCGATTTAAGGATCGAGAGGAACATAAATTGAAAGTAATGGCTCGGGCGCGGGCATACGCGTCAGGTCGAATGTCGGCGTATCCGCGACGACCACTCGCGGCGTGGCCAACCGTCTTGACCCGTTGGCTCCCATCGCGCGACTCGCGCACGCACGCACGCACGCACGCACGCGTATCCCTCTTTTCAATGATTTTTATCCCTTTTTTTTTTCTTTGCTCCAAGACGACGACGACGAGGACGAGGACGAGGACGAGTACGAGGACGACGATCGTTCGTTCGTTTCTTAGTGGACTTGATCCTCCTCCATTCAGGTACGACCGCTTAAAACTATGCAGACGCGAATGCACATCCGGTCTACGTTCGACACACAAACTTATGCACTTCGACGCGAACCGAAAGAGAGAGAGAGAGAGAGGATGTTTCTCGTTTATGGATCAAAGGGAATTGGTAGATATTTTCAATGAGCTTTCTTATCCGTGACGTAGCTTGGAGGCTGTCGAAAATAAAGAAAAAAAAGAAGAAGAACGACAATACCTCTCTTTGCTCCGACCGACGATTCGCTTTGAACGAACTGTAATAACCTGATCGAAAAACGAAAAACGAAGGAACAACGTACGACTCGACGAAGTACGTTTAGTACAAAAAGGGTCAAATAGGTACAATGATTCGACCGTTACGGTGGCCCTTTAGTTGTGTAAAGTGACACGCGATGCCAAACTTGTAAAACAACGATCTTAGTATCTCTGCCCGAGCGCGAGGATAGAGTTCCTGAGATATCGGGTAAGAAGCTGCCGGTAACAGGGGCTGAGGGGAGGAGGAAAAAGGAAAAGAAGGAAAAGAATGGAACGGGGCCTGTTTTCGAAAGGGACGGGGTGGGGTGGAGGGGGGTAAGGGAGGAGAGGGTTAGGATCGTAGTGGGGGGGAGAAAAGTAGCCGTGGGCGCGATAAGGTGTCTCGAGCCCCGCGGGTGGTGGCCAACCACCTACTGGGAGTTAAGAACTCTAAATTACGCGTGGACATGGGTTTATGTCTTCATCGGTTACAGTCAACGACCGGTCCTCCCTCAGTCGAGCGGACGTACTACCAGCCATTCCTCCGAACGTTTATCATTGATTATTTCTCGTTAATGCCTACGCTCCATCCGTCCGTCCGTCCGTCTCTCTGTCCTCCTCCTTCGCTTTTCTTATCTCATTTAAAGTCTCTCTTTCTCTCTCTCTCTCTCTCTCTCTCTCTCTCTCTCTCTCTCATACACACACACTTCCTACCGTTTGGATTTAATCGTAAACCTCTTAACGTACTCCTACTAGCGAACTGGATGTATCGAGAAATCGAGAAATAAAATGATAGAAAGATTCGGCGTTCGGAGATCCTTGACGGTTAAGGGCCGTCCGTCCCACTACACTAGCCATCGTTCTTACGCAGGAGAGGACCTTTAACATAATCTAATATCCTAACGCGGTTCAGTCATTTCCTGGTAGCCATATAGTCGCGGCCCTACTAAAGCTGACTCCCTCGGGAGAATTTTGTCAAAGGATCTTTATTCTACGTGGACGTATAATACGCCATTGCGCCTCCGGCAAACGTAAGGGAAACGCGATACGAAGTGAGAGTAAAAGAGAGAGAGAGAGAGAGAGAGAGAGAGAGAGAGAAGGAAGAGGGACAAAGACAAAAAGAGAAAGAGAAAAAGAATAGAGGAAGATCGAAGCGGCGCACGCCGCAAAAATTTCGGTTACGAACGATTGTGTGTTGAGGAGGCGTTGTCTCGTTCCTGGCTATCGATCGAAACGGCGACAATGCGGACACACGCGAGAGGAGCGAAAATACGCTGAAAGCAATTGGAATTTTGCTTGTTTGTCATTGAAAAAGAAAAAAAGATATGCTCGACGATGAGATTTTCTGGAGAAGAGAGTAGAAGGAATGATCATTCTCTCTCTCTCTCTCTCTCTCTCTCTCTCTTTTTCTCCGACTCTATTCTTATTTAACGTTATTATTTAATGTATCGATGATATCAGTGCGCTTACCACTTATCGATTCGACTCCGTTCGGAACATAAAAAAATCATTTGAATTTTAGAAATGAATATTACGAAGCGTCGAATGCGTCGAGCCTTTGAAAAGAGACGGGCAACTTACGTGGGCAACCAAACGACCGAGTCCCGATTTTTCGGTTTTTTACATTTTTACGTTTCGACACGGCGTATTTTCCAAAATTTTTAACGTTCTACATTGACTAGAAATTCACTTCCAATCGGTAGAATCACAGGCGAGAACATGCGACTGAAAAAAACGTATCTCCAGACTGACGTGCATCGAGTTCAAAAAATATATGTAATATATATAATACGTACATACACACACATATATATATATGTATGTATGTATATATAGAGAGTGAGGGTGAAGGGGGGAAGGGCTATGCATCGTAGCGCCGAATAGTAGTACATATAAAAAAGTTGAACTCGTTTCGAACGAGATACATTTGCTGCATTTGTTACAATACGCTCGGCGATGCCTACAGTGCTTCCTGTGTTTACAAAACGTAACTAAATAATCGAAAAAATATGGAAATAAAAAAAGAGAGAGAGAGAGAGAGAGAAGAACATAAATCAAATAGGCAGCGGCCGAAGGTACCCCGTGTATTTTACTCTTATTTTTTCTTTTTATTGTTTTTTGTTTTTTTTTTTTTTTTTCATATCTTTGAAAAATAACGTAGATAGATAACTTGTTTAACGCATGTTATTCGGTTAAAAATCTGCCTCGGAGAAGCGTAAAAGCAAATACGTACGGAACAATTTGTACCCTTTTCCACTATTCTCCCTTCGATCGTGTCTCTATCTCTCTCTCTCTCTCTCTCTCTCTCTCTCTCTCTCTCTCTCTATCTATCTATCTATCTATCTATCTATCTATCTATCTTTCTCCCGTCTCTTTTCTCTTTCTCTTTCCCTCGGAGTTAGCGGGCGCACGTGGTGGGTACGAGATCTTCTTCCTTGAAATTCTCCAAGGAACCCGTCGAAACGTTCTCGTCGCCCACGGCGAGCGTAGACTAAATTCGTTAGTCGATGCGAAGGTATAGTACCGACATCTTATTTTCGCGAGATATCACAGCGAGTTTCCGAGGAGCGAGAGAAAAAAAAACGAGGGACGGGGGGACGAGGGCGAGGGCGGGGAGCTAGAGAATGAAATAGAAAGAAAAAAAAAAAGGGAGTTGCGGAGCTTAATTCGTCGTATCCTTCGTAATCCGATCCTTCGAAATTGCGAAAGTCAGTAGCTAGCTAGGGATGATGATATATATACATATATATATATATATATATATATATATATATATATATATATATATATATATATCGAGCTTCTCGAGGACGAACTCTATGCTTTTCAGACTGCTCGTTATCGAGTCTCTCTTTTTTCTCTATCACTCTTTCTCTTTTTCTCTCTTTTTTTCTTCTTCTCTCTCCCTTCTTGATAATTACAACAAGAAAAAACAATGGACTCAATCACGCCGCGGAACAATAGGGAAATACAACAATTGCGTGTAGGACCCCCCATGAAGATACGCGCCCAGCTGGTAATTGGACGTTCTCTCGCAGGGAGCCCCTACGTGCCAAGTGCTCAACCCCCGGTTTTCTCGTCGGTTGTAGATACTTGCATTGTTTATGCCTCTCGCTCCTTCTACTACGTGGATATCCTCGTGCAACTAGAGGCGAATCTCTCTCTCTCTCTCTCTCTCTCTCTCTCTCTCTCTTTACCTACCTCTTTTCGTCTCGTTCCCTCTTTTTCTCTTGGTCATCCCTCTCCTCCCTCTTCCCTTCTTCTACTCCTCCTCAACCCCACGTACCGACTGATACGCGGTTAAGGACAAACGATTCTGGCAGCTTATTCCATCGTGCGGTGAATGAAGAACGAACGATGAACGGGTATAAAAAAAAAAAGAAGAAGAAGAAGAAGAAGAAGAAATGAAAACAACAACTTGTGCTTCAATCTTTCGACGTTGTTTATTATCTTACATAAACAAGTGTTTCGTGCCTAGATGACGAGATGAGATATATGCGCGATATGAAACTCGATAAAAAAGGGAAGAAATTTTAATTGGGATAACATTAAAAAGCGTTATATCTCCGCGTGTACTCGTCGTTTCCTTCTCAGGGGGTCAAAAGAAAAAAGTGATCTCTTGATTTTTATTTTTCTTTTTTTTATTTCTTTTTTTTTTTTTTTTAGACCACAGAGAGTCCCTGCATCGCCGGAGGCGCTAAAGCACGACAGCTTGCTAAGTCGCCGATTGAAATTGATGCGACGGTTTACCACCACATGCTTCATCATCGCGAGCCGTTCCGTGGTTCATCACGTTGCTACCAATTTTCGTTACGATTTCGACGATCATCACGATTCTCCCCTTTTTCTAAAGAGGGACGGTCGGTCGGTCGATCGTTTAAATGCGATTTTGTATTCGACCTATTTTGAGCGAGATTTCATGACTTTCCCGTTTCACTCGATACAAATAAATACGACTCCATTGCTCGGACGAGTATACGCTTTCGGGTCTATTTTTATTTCATCTATTTCTCTATTTTGGAACGTCTCTCGTGACTCTTCGTTCATTTCAATTTTTTTCCGTATCTTTCGCGTAACCTGTTACACATCGGGAAATTGAATTCTTGCAATTAGAACATAATGAGATTACCCTACGTTGTTTGGATTGTAAACTTTTTTCGAAGACTTGGATAACCAGTATTTTTCTCGAGACGCGGACTTTTATTTCCTCAGACTAAAGAAGGGTAAGGAAGGGAAGGGAAGGAAGACCAACCGAAGAGAGAAAACGAGAGGGACCGTGGGAGAAAGAGGAAGAAGGAGGAAGAAAGAGAGAGAGAGAGAGAGAGAGAGAGAGAGAGAGAGAGACGGTTTTAAAGGGAAAAAGTTTTAAACTGCGGGAGCGTAAGAAAAATGCTTTTCTTTTAATGCCGGGTAAATACGATAGAGAACCGCGCGCCGTCTTTTGTCTCCCGCGGCAGGTTGAATCTGTAAAAGTTTGCTGGTAATTGAGACATCCCTTTGTACGTTAATTGAACGAAAATTTTGCGCGAACTACGTATTACAGAGTTGTAAAATTCTTCTTCCTTCTTCTTCCTCCTATCGTATTAACGTGAAACGGAGAAAAGATTTTTCAAACTTTCCACTCGTAAAGTATTTTACGAGGAATACCTTTCTCAAGGTGTGTGTGTGTGTATATATATATATATATATATATATATATATATATATATATATATATATATATACGAGTTTGTTGATCGACAGTACAAAGTACGTGCAACGTCGAATCGTTCGAATGGAAAATACTCAAGAAAGGTTTCAACGTCGAAGACAAATCTTTCAACGACGCGGAGAAAGAAACGTTAGGGAAAATGTTAGGGAAATTTCATAGTCGCCGTCGTCGTCGTCGTCGTCGTCGTCGTCGTCGTCTACGATTGTCTCAGAGAGACCGTCGAGGAGAAAAGAAAGAAAGAAAAAAAAACAAAATGGAGCACTCAGAGCGCGCAACTTTTCCATCGGCAGTTAGCCGAAGGGTGTAAAATCGTGAGGTCGAAGCATCCCTTCGGTCCCCGTTGCCATGACGCAGTAGCGGCCCGAGGTCTGAGATTCCGGCCATCTGTCGAAAATCCTGATATATTTTACATTTTCCTCCTCTTCCTCTCACGGTAAGTAAATCGCGATCCATCCTACGCGATAGGTAGACATCACCTATATAGGGTTATTTCACGCGAAAAAGGATCCATTTCTTTTCCACGCAGTAAAACCACCGATCTTTTTTCTCAAAATCAAAATACGTCACGATCCTTCGTATCCAAGAGTTATTCTTAAAATGAATTTTTTTTTTTTTTTTTTTTTTTTTTAATATCGAAAATAACAAATCATAGCCTTTGGTATAACTTAAAATATAACGTATTTTAGTTTCGAAAAAGCAATCGATATAACGAAGACAATATCAATTGTCTGCATTAGGATAATACATCATCCTCGACAAAGCTCTATCCTAAGCGTAAGAAGAGAAGCGTGGACTTTAACATCTCTTTTGATAAACGTGTTGAAACATCTCTTTTAAAATGTAATATTCATTTTCAATTAATTTCTTCATATAATTGTAAAATATAATTTGCATACTTTACAAAATATTATATATATATATATATATATATACATATAAAATATCACTATCGTTTCATATCTAATATAGCAATTGATATATTTTCCACTATCGGATTGATTCATAAATTATTGTACAAGTAAAAAGTTTATTACAATAAAATGATAACATATTAATGAATCAATCCAATATTTGCCTTGGAAAGGTGTAAAAAATGTATTGATACGTTTTACGCTTACAACAGACAAATGATAGATCTTCGTATCATGCAAAAGCCTTGAAGTGAAGTCTTAATAACAAGCTTAAAACAAGCATGCTGCAATAACAAACAATAAACGTTAGAATCCCAGGAAGCTTAATCCCTAACATGCGTTATAAAGTAAGATGCTCTTCGTATGATTAAATAATGATCGATGCAATTAATGAATTATAAAAGTCGGAATCAGAATCTGAATATATGTATCATATATTTACTGATATATTTTGTCAATGTTATTAATAACATTTATATATTTTATTAATAGATTATAAATCTTTTCATTATTTTGGAAATGTTCAAATTTTACATTTTATTTTATGAATGTTATTTCACATGAACATATTTGCATGTACATATTTGCATTACGAAACGCTTGAAAAATTAAAGACAGTCTATATAAAATAAATTGTAAAAACATACTGAATTAAATTGCATTTATGTGAGATAAATATGATTTTATTTTTATGCCTATTAATACGGAAAGCGTGAAGTAAACCAAATTTATACAAAGATCGATGCCATCATAATCCGTTACAGTATAATATCAATGAATAAATATTTGACGCATAAAAATCACCGTAATAACATATTCCAATGTTTTTTAAAAATAAATAAACTTGTTAATATGAATGGATATTGAATTTGTCACTCCAATCACAATAATTGAATTAAATGCAATTAAATAATAAATGAGGATTTAATAATAATTAAATTGTTACTTTAAAGTGAAAGTATAAGTATACTGAATATGACAAACTTTTATATTTCCCCCTACGCATTTTGAAAGCATATAAAAAATTATTGCGCAATAATAATTCAATCTAATATTTGCGGAATTTTTCTGATCGATACATATTTATAAAAAAAAAGCGCGTGCAAAATTGTCCTTGACCTTGAATTCGAAGGTCAAATTTTTTTTTCTTGCATCGTATTCCACTCGTCGCGAGGACAAAAAGTGTCAAAGGAAGCATGGGTTATAAGTCAAACGTTCACTTGAAAAATAAATTATATATATATATATTAGGATTACATCCTAAATCGCCCTAACACGATTAAATTCGATTTTTTGATTCACACATCGGTGATATACCATAATTTTATCGATATTTAACTAACTTTAAAAAACGAAATATTACAATATATCAATATTATTCGCAATTCTTTTTTTATATCGAAATCACTATTTTATTCGCGTACAGAATCAAAGGAAGAAATACTCCGAAGGGGGATATTATCGATTTTCTCGATTTCCTCTCCCAATAACTCATCGAACGCTTAGGTAAACATTGTCAAGTAAGTTTCGGTAATCCGCTTGGCTTGGACGAAGGATCTTGAACTTGTAGTATACAGAGAGATAGATCGTTACTTCAACGTCTAGCGTAGCGCCAAGATAAACGGGTATCAGAGTCCGAGAGGATCGTCAAAAGCGTCTCAAATTCGCGTCGTCTCCATTAAACATGTACGAATAGGGAAAGTACGTGTGCATTGAAGAGATGATATATATATATATATATATATATATATATATATATATATATATATAGAGAGAGAGAGAGAGAGAGAGAGAGAGAGAGAGAAAGAGAGAGAGCTAATATCTCGCACGCGAACGCCAACGAAATCGCAGTAGTTTTCCCCGCGAAACGTAATTTAGGTTTGAAATATCTGTTACCGGCACCATTAACAACTACACGACTCCGAGAGCTCGCGCATAGCTTTGTCCATTCAAGCGAATGGCGCCCACGAAATGTCTGAGGCACTATGGCCTCCGAACTTCGGTAATCACACGGTCCGGTGCACCGCAAAGCAAATCTACGCGCCGTAATCTCCACTTCGCGGAAGGCGGTTATTTGATAAACTGAAACAATGAATTAAGAGAGAGAGAGAGAGAGAGAGAGGGAGAGAAAAGAGATAGAGAGAGAGAGAGAGAGACAGAGAGAGGGGAAGAATATTCTTTCTTACTTACTCTTAAGTTTTACTTAACGAGTTTTTCGCGAAACGATAAGAAATCTTTATCACGTTGATGAATTAGAATACGTTTATATATATGTGTACATATATATTGTATATATGTGTGTGTGTGTGTATAATATATGACATATGTACGTAAATGTAAGAAGACATTCAATAATTGTAATAATCTTAAAAAAAATCTCTCTTAACGGATAGATCGTATAATATTTGGATGAAAATTTAAGAGGGATTATTTATCAAAAAAGAAATTTTCTATAAAATTTCAATTGGAATTCTATAATTTTGACAAAGCGGAGAAAATAATATCGTTCTTTTAAACAAATCTAGAAGGGGAAAGAAGCGAGAGAACTCCCAGAAGACGTCAAGATCGTCGCAACCACAATCAGTCAGAGTGTCCACCTCGCTTACAGTGCTCATACGTCCTATGAGAAACCCCTTTTCTTTTTTCCTCGTGGTCGGATTATAAGAGACTCGAAGAGTATAAATCGATTAACAATTCGTCCTTAATCCGAACGACTTAAGTATTTCGAAATCACGCTCGTCGAATATCTCTCTCTCTCTTTCTCTCTCTCTCTCTCTCTCTCTCTCTCTCTCTCTCTCTCTTTTCTTATCTAATAAAAGTTTAAATTATACAAATATTATTTTTAACTCTCCGTAGAACGAATAATCCGAAGACTTAATGCTTAAAGAACTTGTAATATAAATTAAATATCCATACGTGTTATTATCGATTTCCTTCTCTCTCTCTCTCTCTCTCTCTCTCTCTCTCTCTCTCCCTCTCTCTCTCTTTTAAATTATTGAAATAAAACAACGAGACGGAAAATTCGTTAAACAATTGGAACGGCAAAACGCGTTCTCCTTCCAATTTTAAACGTACGGGCTCCCGTCAATGCCGATATCATCGGGACTGACATCGTCTGATATTGACACACGGCACGGGGAATAACATGCGCGTCATGGATGTTATTCAAAATATCATGACGGTAGAACGAACGGCTTCTGCTGCCTCTGTTGGCTGCCGTTGTTGTTACGGCTGTTGCGACAGGAGAAACGTTCGGGACGGCTTTGAGCTTTATACATGTTCTCTTGCGGTATGTTACAACGCTGAATTATATCCCTCGACCACTGCCGTGCAACAACAACAAAGCGGTCAGTTTCGTTTACCCACTACTATGCTTCGTCTGTGGCCATATCACTCGGCACTCACCCTCTCTCCGCCAGCCCTTTGGAGAAGGTTAAAAACAAAACAAAAAAAGAGAGAGAGAGAGAGAGAGGACGAAACTGTCGCGAGCGAACACGAAGCGTTTGTAAACGAATCGGTCTCGTTGATGAAAGCAACATTTCAATGGTAGGACGATTTGTTAAAAGCTAGCTCAGTAGTTTGCTGTGTTTATACCGTAGAATTGTTTCACGAACGTGAATATTCCCTGGAAAGGAATGTTTCGGTTCCGTGCGTGCACGAGTACGGATATCCTAATTCGAGAAAGCAAAAGAGAGAGAGAGAGAGAGAGAGAGAGAGAAAAGAAAAGAAGAAAGGTCAAAAAGAGCCGTTAAGTCTGGCGGACGGATACTATAAGGGCCCGTAGGTTTAACGCCACATTTCAACGAAATTCTAGAGCTCGACTGGTCCACCCTCACTTCTAACAACATACACAAGCGATATATAAACTTATGTATAAGGATAACCTAGTATTTTATACGAAAGATCTATAGAGTCTAGGCAATAACGTTTAGCGATAATTCTAGGGTACTTCGATCGGATCCCTCCGGGCCAGGACGGATGACTTATGTATGCTTATCAGAATTATTTCGAATCTCGAATGCATTCGAGTAATAATCAATCCAAGACTTAATGGATGACGTTCAATTCTTTTATTTAATACCAATCAAACGAGTTTTTTTTTTCTCAAACAAATAACTCGATAAACGATTCATTATCAAAAGGGCACCCGTTCCACGGCTCGAAGGGTAAAAGCCTCGTCGGCTTGGCTTCTTATTGTTTTAATCCGAAATCCTCTTTTTGTTACTATGTTCCTGGCGCAAAGGGGGTTTCGTACTCGCAATAAAGGTAATTGCAATTTAATCCCCGGCATCTCTGGTCCGAGAGTACAAAGTAAGGCGAAGGAAGACAATCTCTCACATCCAGAGAGTCTGATCAGATCCGCGTACTCGGCACAGAGAGGAAAAGACCGAGCAAGAGGGAAAGAGATCGAGAAAGAGAGAGAGAGAGAGAGAGAGAGAGAGAGAGGGAGAAAGCCGGAATCCCCTGCCTCCTGGCGCAATTCTGCTAGATGACAAGGCGGGGTTAGAGGACAGGTGCTACTGACGCCTTTGATCTCTTTCGCGTTACACGCTCCCGAGTATCGCACACAAAAAAGGAGGGGAATTATCAAAATATTCCGACTGTTCGTTCGGTGTTCATTTCGTAAACTAACGTCGTGTGATCGATAACTGTTTTTGCGTGCCCTCAGTATCAATCTTATCGTATACTTGCTTTTCCATTTCGAACGACTCTATTAAATTTTATTAACGAAGATACTCTTCTACAAAAAGAAAAAAAAAAAAAAGAAAAATTATACAAACTTTGCGAATACACTTGTTTACCTTATATCTACGACGTTTATGTCTCTCTGTCAATCTGTACACACACGTACATATCGATGTACACGCGAAAAGAAATATTTAAATAAAATAAACGCATCCACGTGAAAAACGTAACGCGTATTTACATTTCGTTCTCATAGTTTTGGGTCCAAAATTTCCTCTATCGATTCGGTATAATTCTTAATAAAGTTAATGTGACAGGTACTTTCCAGTCGCAGGTACGAAATGATCCTCCCTTTTACGGTCCATCCTTATTCTTCCACGATGCTAATCAGCACATGTCGTTTCCGTAACCGGCGGACAAAAACCGAGCAGTGAGATTCCCAATGGACTTAGAGAAGCTGTTAACGACAAATCGAGGGTTAAAATACTATCGGTAAATAGCGACGCCGTAGCGAGGGGTGAATCGTCTATCAGATGGCACGAGGGATTATAACCCTAATTTTGGCTATCCGCATGACACTGCACTTTAAACGGAACGTCGAACCATCGTGTCTCTGTCTCTCCCTACGACGGGGACAATTATCAATTCGAGCTTCGTCGAGGGACGTTCGAGAGTATCATCGGTTTAGAGACAAAAAAAGAATCCAAAAGTAATTAGAATGATCGTCGTTTGATGAAAGATAATAATAATCGAGTATATATATATATATATATATATATATATATATATATTATATAAAATAATTGTAGTAAAATTTTTATGTATCGGCAAAGGATAGAATAATATACGTTCGATGATAATGGAGATCGTTTTTTTTCGAAATAATGCCGTTATTAATCATAACTCTGAAACAACATTAGCAAAGGTCCAAGGCGCAATCATTAGACGAACCTTCGTTCGAAGGATCCCCAAAAAAGAGAGAAATCGCGCAACGTTTCCGTCCAAGAATCCCTTGCTCTCTTCGCGGTCCGATCATCATTCACTCGATAATACTCGTGATTTTCATTAATTCAAAACATAATAACACGCTTTCGATTAGATCAACTCATCGTAACCGTCTGTGCGTTCTCTCTCTCTCTCTCTCTCTCTCTCTCTCTCTCTCTCTCTCTCTCTCTCTCTCTCTCTCGTTCGTAAAGCGGTCAAAGTCATTCCTATCGCGGTCTAAAGTAATTCCATAAATCATTTCGCGCGGACACGCTCTTGAAAAGTCTCTTCCGTAATAGGCGCGTGCTCTCGTAAACGAACTCGAGGAATTAAAGGGGACGAAGGAAAGAAAAAAAGAAAGGTAAAGAAAGGTCATTGCGTTCTTCAATATCTACGAAAAAATCCTCTGCTCAAAATTCGAGGAAATATACGAACGTGGGAGTAAAAAATAATTTCTTCTTCGTTTTTTTTTTCTC
Organism: Dolichovespula saxonica; assembly: GCA_911387935.1. Classification (NCBI taxonomy): domain Eukaryota; kingdom Metazoa; phylum Arthropoda; class Insecta; order Hymenoptera; family Vespidae; genus Dolichovespula; species Dolichovespula saxonica. The sequence goes on along the minus strand of OU426993.1, from coordinate 14,073,566 downwards.
GATGATGCGAAACTCGGAATCACTCTTGCGTACCTTTTCTCGCTGCATACCTCATAGCCCAGAAGATAATTATAGTTTCTCCATCAAAGCAAGAATTTCCGAGATTTTTGTGTGCTGAATATCTGCGTGCTTTTCTTGGTGAACAGATCGGAGGAAAGGGAAGGGGGAAGAGAGAGAGAGAGAGAGAGAGAGAGAAGAGAGAGAGAGGGAGAAAAAGAGGGAGAGATAGAGAGAAGAAGAACGGAGAGTCGAAATTGTGGGTGGTTGTCGGCGTTAAGAGCGAGAAACGAGCACGAAGTGAGAGAGGAAGAAAGGATGGAGGTGGACTCGAGGTTTACCCAAAGTAAAGGGTTCGTCGAAAGAGAGGAGAGATTAGCGGACCGCTCTCGAGACTTTCGTGTTTCTCGGGATACCTCCGAGAACCCGTAGATCATGATAATTGTGAGAACAATTCATCAGGTAAACTTAAAGCTAAAGCGATCCTCGATTCGTCGGCATAGCGCCAATCTATGTCGATCCCATTAATCACGATCTATGTATGTATCCTCGAGAAAATTCGCCCCGTCTATCTAAACGATTCACGAAATTCACGCCTTGATATTCCGTAAATGTTCTACGACCCGAAATAATACTTTAAGAGAATCGTTAATTCAAATATACTCTTTCGTTTAAAAAATAATATAGACGAGAAGATCATTGTCGGATTATCAGATTAACGATATTTTACGAAAGAAAATAAAATCTTATGAATTTCGCTCATTGATATATATTTGATTATCTTAGACACGTTCGATAATCGATAATTTAAATATTTATTACGAATATATACGTACGTAGTTGATAAAATATCATGGGTGGAAACAGTATAATTTTTTCTTTATCGATGTTTTCTCTCTCTCTCTCTCTCTCTCACTCTCTCTCTCTCTCTCTCTCTCTCTCTCTCTCTCATAAACGAACGCTCGAACCAAATTCGATTTCTTTCATTCATTTTCCATCGAGTCAACTACACCGATGTCAATTTAGCGGTCGTCGTCTCTTTGTTCTTTAAAAAGCTAAACGAAAGAAAAAGGAATATCTCTTAGAAAAGAATGTGCTCGCTGCTCGAGGACATCGCACTTGTGGGTCGTGGGAGAGTTACGCGTTCGAGAAACGTAAGCTGCCGATTTGGACACTCTAAGTGTAACCCTAAAACTTCGAGAGGCAACGCGAATGGAAGAATGTATAATTACGGGGCATAAAAGTAAAGCATCGGGGCCCAGCTCGACGCAAAGCTCGAACTCCGAAGCCGAGTTTTGCCGTTGCTCGGCGCACCCACGACTCGGCATCCAGGAAGATTCCCATCGATTTCTCGAGAAGGAGAAAGAGGAAGGAAGAGAGAGAGAGAGAGAGAGAGAGAGAGAGAGAAAGGGAGTCTTTCGACCTCAATAGAGAATCGTTCGGTTAATTTTTTTCGAGAACGATTATCATTCGGTGCGTTAATCAAAAGAGAAATACCGTCCTCACCGTGGAAAAAAATTTGGATGCGCGTCAAATCAAAAAACTTTACGTCTCTCTCTCTCTCTCTCTCTCTCTCTCTCTCTCTCTCTCTCTCTCTCGCTCTTTTCGTTTCAAAAAATCTCATAACATTCACGCTCGCGACTTCTATTCGAGCCGGATTCTTTTCTTCTACGAGACCTCGATCCGTTCGATATTTCTCACGATTTTGCGCGATACGCGAAACGAAACAAAGGCGATTTTCGTATCCTCCCTGTGATTTCCTTTAATTTCACAAGACGATTTCTTGAAACCGAGAAAAAGTCGACGATACTCGATCAAGAGTTGTTATTATTACGTTGGAATCACCATCTGTCGTATCGAGAACGCTAACTCGGTTATGCCTGGCGCATATCAAACCGTTCCGGGCATGGCTTATTTTTAGCCGAGAGATAATGCGGTTTGTGTATGTGGAAAGAGAAATAGAGAGAAAGATAGATAGAGAGAAAGAGAGAGAGAGAGAGAGAGAGAGAGAGAGAGAAAAGAAGAGCATAACGAGATATAGAAAGAGAGAAAAGGAGAGCAAAATGAAAGATAGAGAAAGAGATAGAGTGTATACGTCTGGTGGGATAGTACCGATGCCGAAGAGACTATTCCCTAGTGTGATAGAACAAATGATATGCATATGTAAATACAAACGGTGACCGTGCATAATCGGATTTATATCCTTCTAAAATAAAACAGCCAATCGTTGCTGAAACGAATGCTTCTGAGAAACTTTCCCATGAAAGAGTATAGACGATCTAACGATACCAGACACATTCGAGGATTCGTTTGGCAAGCCAACAAGTAATTCGTAGTCACAGGTAAATCGTTCTAATTTCGTCGATGAAAGCACGCGGCAAAGCGATCGCGTACGTCGATCGGAAGCACGTACCTTAATTAGAAACTCACGCATCGTTTCGTGCTCACGATATTGTTATGACCTAATTAATATCTGTGTTCTCATCCGTTATTACGTTACCGTAAAGTTTCTCCTTTAAACGAATCGCGTAGATATATATATATATATACTACTACTACATTATCTATGTATGTCTATTCGCGCTTATCGATAACAAATCGTTCGCGTTGGTGAAATAAATCGAGCGTGTACGGTTACGTTTGATTTAACGCAATGGTTTCCAAGATATTATTTACCTTTTGCGATATTACCGTAACGTATAAATGATAAGTTTTAAATCCGACGTTGAAAATGATATAGGTACGTACGTTACGTGCGTACGTACATAGGTATACGTTCTTCTCTTAAAAGAATCCTCATAGTTTGCCTTCCGTATTTGCCTTGTATTCGTGTAAGCAAACAATGGAAATGTACGGCAAATGTATTTTCTCATTCACGATAGGTACAAAAGAATATACGACAGAATGTGCTTGAATATTGGTGGAATATGTCATGGCACGTCGTAGAATAATCCCCAAACGCATCCGATTCTATCTCACGACCGGTTATAGTAAAGCTTCCATCGATGCTTCGTAGGGCGGCTGGATGATCCTGTTAACAGGATCAAGACTTACGCCAGTCGAAGGGGGTTCTTGTTATTCGCGATTGCTTCCTCTTCTGATCTTTAGGGAGTCTTGGACTCCCCTCTGATGTACGTCAACGAGACCGCGATGCTCCTATAACTTTGAACTCGTTTATTTGTGTAATAATCAACGAAATAAATTATTTCCCTATCTCGTACCTTTCCCTTTTTCCATTCAATATTTTTCCTCCTCCCCGATCGCGAAAACGCCTAACGATTGGCGATTTATATCATCACAACTCGTGATACGTCGATACGAAACATTTAATTAAAATGGCCACGCTAAAGACGTAAAATAATTCATTACAAATGTTCTCTCTTTGAAGAATATAATCCTTAGAGAACGAAATTAAATATTTCATAATAATATTTATATTATACATTTGAAGTATAGCAACATATAACTTTAATGAGCTTTTAATGACTTCCCATGGTAATATCGATAACCGAGTACTAATGACGAACAAAATGATTCTTCATAAACCATACACATATCCCAGTTTGTTTTACACTCGTAAGATGTAAGAAAAAGTCTGGATTATTTTTTTCCCTTAACTCGAGCGCTCTTTTACCGTCGACTTAACGATTTGCAAACATCATCTCTCATCTTGTTCCATTCATAAAGAAGTTTTTTGCTACGTACGTTATACAAGAACAACGCCGGTCACTTTAAAGAAGTAGGAAATAATGAAAATAAAGGAGACTAGAGGAGCTTCGAAGGAAGCTCTCTCTCTCTCTCTCTTGTCAACGAAAAATTACCATACTCGTGCTTCGCAAACCATTGATAAATGAAAGATAGACAAAGGAGATAAACGAAAGAATATGCACAATTCCTTCTTATCAATGAGGAATTATACATATTCGTTGCATATATATATATATATATATATATATATATACGCTGTATGCATTAGAAGATTAAGATAAGTTTTTTTTAATGTAAATAAATATCATTGTTCTTTTGTATGACCAAAAGTTTTTTTACCTTAAGTAATAAACCGAGGAAAACGAACACTGTGCCGTCTAGTGATCGACAAAATGAAAACTAATTCGTACTTCGTATTCCAATCATCAAAATTGATAAAATTATTAATCAAACAAGTAATATTTTTTTGTTTTCATTAACTATTATAACTTTAACTTTTTATATTATATATATATATATATATATATATATATATATATATTCAAGAAATTAAAATATTAATATAAGTACTTATGTGCAATTAAATTCGATGAAACGAGTACGCGAAATAAAATAGGTAAACTTCATTTTGCTACACGAGATCTTACTTATACACTTATTTTTACTAATTTTCTATAATATTAATATCTGTTAACCAATTACAGCGAACACTAAGCAAAAAAGACAGGAAATAAATAAAACCTCGTTCAGATAAATCAGAGATCTAAGTTATCAAAAGGTTTCATTTAATAAAGTTCAACGAGATTCATCAAGAATGACAACTCGCAATCGTCTAATTTTACATAATAAGTACAATATTTATATTTATAAAAAGAACATCTCATTAATATCAAACAAAAAGATCATATCGCTTTTATCTGAAAACAAAAAATAATTAATTTATCTGTCTAGCATATCGACAAGTCATTCCGATATGAAAACACAATTATCTGTGGAAAAAATCTTAATGATAAAAATGAGAAAGCATAGTGTTAATTGTAGGTACGATCATATAAATTTTTAATTGTTTTTCTTTTTTTTTAATTTTTAATAATAAAAATATAAGCCGGTCTTAACTTTTTTAAAAAAACATTCATAGGACACTGATCGTAAAGAAAAAGCACGATAATGCCTTTGAAATGAGAAGTACATCGATAAAGAACGATACATGAAAAAATATTAAATAAATAATGATAAAAAAAATAATGAAATATTTTTGAAACTTTAATTGTTTAATCGCAATCCCAATAACTTAAATAATAATCTTATTATTAAAAATCACCTACACCCAATGACAAGATATAATGATAGCGGCTATGATTTTAATTAATTTTATCTTGAAACATTAGAGAATTGATATCCAAGTCAATATCTTGATTTTTCACGCAATGAAAAAAAAAATCTATCTTCGTGAAAAATAGACACCAATATAAGTAACATACATAAATCGTAACGTATAAGCCTTTTGAGTATCGTTTACCATAAATACAAATCCAATTGAAAGGTTAATATAAATTGTCAAATGCAAATATCTATGTAAGGACTGCATTGCCCGAAATAAATATAAACATTTTATCTCACAATTTTGTTTACGATTCTTTTATTTATTATACGATATTAAAAGTGAAATAATTCAAAATCGAAATCGCATTACAAGAGAATGACGGCAACCTAGATCGAATATTAAAATAATGTACAGTAATAAAAATCATAGAATTACAGGTACATATACGAATTAATTTTATGTCAAAATAAAATTAGAACACCAATTTAATTAATTCGTTCAAAAATCCACTTTTATGCGAAAATAAATCAAGACTCTTTTGATTGTTATCATTGTTGTATTAATCTTTATTCACATGATAAAAATTATCGATCCGACGTGTATTTATCGATCAATTGATATATTTAATACTTTTTATCTCTGGAATCCCTCAAGGATGGGATAACTTCCGTACTTTCCAAGTCCAACGTCATTATACTCATTGTCACACGGCTACTTGTCGATATAATTAATCTCAAGAAATCTGAACTGATTTCACAATAGATTAATTAAACTTATATCTTGTCGCAATGGCTACTTGAAAAATGTGTATATATACTGAAAGAAACCCCGACGATAATCAATAACCGCATCACCATGCAGGCTTTCACTACTTTGTTAGTTCTTCTTCTGGCAACCGCCGCTTACAGTAAGTACAATAAATAAGTGTGTATCTATATATATATATATATATATATATATATATATATATATATATATATATATATATTTTACTTTTTTACATTTTACGCATAAAATGTCTTTAAAAAAAAAAAAAAAAATAAGAAATAGAAAAAAGAAAACGTTTCTATGAAGCAATAATTATTTTCACTTGTGATATAATTTATATATAATTTTTTATAAGGCGGACCAACTGGTCGTATCGTTGGTGGTACTGATGCGCCACAAGGAAAATACCCATACCAAGTTTCATTGAGAGCTCCCAATCATTTCTGTGGAGGTTCCATCATAAGCGACCGTTACGTTCTAACTGCGGCCCATTGTCTTGTAGGGTACGTTTATTCAATTTTTTTAAATCATCTAATGGCGCAATGAAATGTACAAGAAATATTTAATAATGACTCTGTGTCAACAATAATTTGCAATATTATTACTTTTACTTTTACAGAAAAAACGCAAAGCATGTCACTGTCCATGTAGGTAGCGTACTTTTGAATAAAGACAATTCTGTTTACGGTGCAGAAAAATTGATTGTCCATAAGAAGTACAACTATATCCTACTTATCAATGATATTGGTATGATACTCGTTGATAGAAAGATCGAATACAATCAAAACGTGCAACCAGTACGACTACCAAACCTTAATAACGTTAAAAGTGGAGATGCAGCTGTTTTGACTGGCTGGGGAAGAATTTACGTGAGTGATCAATAAGATGATAATTTCTTACTTCCATTTTATCGAGGGACGATCTAATTTTTGTTCTCCGTTATAGAAAAATGGACCTATCCCTAACCACCTCCAACAAATTACCTTGGCCGTTGAAAATCAAAAAACTTGCAAATCCCATCACTTGGGTGTAATCGACAGCCACATTTGTACCTTTACCAAATACGGTGAAGGAGCTTGCAATGTAAATATAACGTTTAGATTAACTTTTCGATTCCATTACACTACCATTAATATTTTTTGTCTTGAAAGTAATGAAAGATAAAAATCATCGATCTATTCTATCTGTACAGGGTGACTCCGGTGGTCCACTTGTAGCCAATGGTGTCCAAGTTGGTATTGTATCTTACGGATACCCATGCGCCATTGGACACCCAGATGTCTTCACAAGAGTCTATTCTTTCCTTAATTGGATTAAGGAAAACCAATTATAAACGAAATCATAAAAAATGTTCTAATTATCTTTTGTTACTGTTATATAAAATGACGACTTATGGGTTCTTCATAAGAAATAAAGTCTTGTTTCGATTTAATACTTACCTTCGCATTCATTCCATCTTAATTTACTATTTTTATTTAACATCTTTTTAAACGACACGATGAAATATAATGATGTAATTTAAAGCAACATTTTTCATCTCGAATAAACTTCTATTGTTTTCGCATTGATGTCTTTTCCATGAGACAGATATCTTTGTTAACGATAATGACAATGGCTAGCATTATCAACAAAGAATAACGTATAAATATAGCATTGAAATTTGAACATTTCTAAACGTTTCTTTAGGAAATTTTTAATTTTCGATAATCGATCGAAATCAACAATGATATATGTTCTTTTACATCAGAGACATACGATGATATCAATAAGACACTGTTCAACGAGAAGATCAGAGGAAAAAGACAGAGTTTATGAAAATAACATCTAAAAATATATATAATAAATAAAAATATTAATGTTCTCATCTTATTCGATGTAAAAATATATTCATGTTGTCACATTTATTAGTTTCTTAAAAGTCAGCTTCCTGAAATTTCAAACGCTTCACCTACCAATCGCTAATTTTTTAATTATTGCTATTGTGTATATATATATATATATATATATATATATATATATATATATATATATATATATATATGTACGTATGCAGGTTGTTCAAAGAAAACATTCAATCTTTATACAGTGCGTAAAATACACTGTACCGAATAAAAAAGTCTTGCAAACACAGGTTGAAAGGTGTCGACCGTTTCTGAGATATAAACATTTTTGTATGTTATTATTATGATTGACTCACTACTGGATTTTTTGATTTACAAAAGCTGTTCTACATGCCCTCCCTCCATCTTTCTTCTCTCACGCGAATCCTCTCGAAAATTTCATATCCTCTAGCGAATGATTTCACAAGTATTACAAATTCGATTTCGTAAGTCCTCCAAGTTCTTTATCGATGAAGAATACACTTTGCTTTTCGAATATCCCCGTAAAAAGAAATCTAAAGGGTTGAAATCTGGTTCACCACATCCAATCCATCTTTGACTAAAATAAGCTTGATTCGTGAAAACTTTGGTAAAGATTTTGAAACGTCGCGTGAAAAGGACTCTTCGATGGGGGAAACTTTTTCACGTAAAGGCATCAAGTTGCTGACAACTTACTAATTACCGTTCTAATTTTGGAAATTGAACGAGGACATTTAAAACACGTTTTATGAATACTAAGGAAAACATCGCAGTAAATCGATCATGATACTAACACACAAAAATATTTATATCTCTGAAACGATTGACCTTTCGATTTATGTTTACTAAGACTTTTTTACTAGGTATAGTGTGTTATATGTACTATATAAATACTGAATGCTTTTTCTTGAACACCATGTATATGTTCATTTTTCTCGTCATTGCCTACCGATAATCAAAATACGAACGTATCATTATTTATTAAATGAAAAAAAAAAAAACAATCCTATGTAAGATGATGGTCATTATTATTATCAAATAATAATTATTTATTAGTAAAAAGAAAATGTTAATTGTTATTTTTAAAAAGCGAACATTTGTTAATACATCCACACATTCAACGACTGTCAGTATGTTATTATCTTATACCTGTTGAACTTTTGTTTAATATTATCACTTAAAATACTTCTTTATTGAATAATTACTCAAAATTCACAAAACATACTTATTTATTTATATTCTTTATATTTTTGTATTTTTATAATAAAAGTCATTTATTAAGTATTATGAAGAAACAAATAAGGTTACAAGGTACAAGCTAAAAAACCGAATCTTGATGGTTTTTCCAAATAAATAGGAACTATGTAATATCAACGACACGTTAAGTGTACTGCAAACAAGTGATTAAGCGATTAATAAATCAGAAAGGCCTATCAGAACGTTTTTTTGATAGCCATCTGATATTTCTTGTCTCAAGACACTTAACTCTTGCATTAAAAATTTCCCATTTCAAGTTTCAATTACAAAGATATTGCACGGTTTAATTTTATCGATCGATCAATAGATCGAACCCCGATATAACGTTCTTTTTTTAAATTCATTAAATCGGTTCAATCACCTTTATATATTTACTTATATACTAAATTACATATTTCGTTAATGACAATTATTTTCAATAAAACTATGTAAATAATAATTTATTTATAATCGCCAAAAAATTTCTTAATTCTTCTTCGAAATGTTAATAAAGATTAAACATTAGTTTCGCATTCGTTTATTGAGTATTAGAATTAATTACCATCTGACATTTTTCTTGTATGATTCGTTCAGCACGGTACACCTTCCAGCAAACAAGGTAATCTCTGGCTACTTTAAATAAAGTATAATAATTGATTACAAGTAGTAACGTCATTGATAGTACTTGATACCATTCTGTTGTGCATATTAAAATATATAATTGTGCACCCACTAGTAGAAGTTGAAGACTCAGGAGAGAACATAAAAGCATTGTAGGATTGCTAAATAAGGTCTGCATGAAAAGTAAATTACAAATTTTATTTGAAATAATCCTGTATATATTTTTTCTAAATAACTTAATAATGAAAACAATGAAAACAATGACTACTTACATGAAACCTACAATGATTTCGATTTCCTGGTTCTGCAGCAGTGCAAAGACCCACCGAGCGATATGTATCCTTATTATATTTTACAACCGATCCGTGCGGCCATAGAATAGCATCGTTCCATACTTGCGGATATGTATGGCTACTATGATTATCTATTTTTATCCAACGCCCTAAATGTAGGGCTGCTCTATGTAGTACATCGCAATACCTAGATTTAATGATCGATTTTAACATAAAAAGGCTATTACAAGCCTATTAAAAAAAAAAAATTGATTATTATTTTATATACCTTACTGGATAAGCTTGTGCGAAATGAGCACTTATTCTTCCAAGCCAAAACAGCACAACGTATTGTACTACCCATGACACATTGAAATGTAGAGATTGCGGTACAAATATGATAGGAGCGATACCGCATACATAAGCAGTACTACCTGACGCAAATAATGCTCTTTTCAATCGACGATTAAAATCTGTACTAAAGGTAGAAACTTCGGCTCTTATTGCTGATGCATTTAATGAACAGTTATGTAAAGGTGTATCTGTATAAAAGCTTTAAAATTTTACAGTCTTGTCAAGAAAAGCATAAATTTAAAGTATCAAATAACATACCCAACAAATATTTCATTCTTTTATCTTCCTTGATATGTCGAGGTGCTGCTGACATATCAAAGAAAGGTGATATACTGACACCAAACATCAGAAAATACACAAATGCGCTTCTGAAAATAAATAATTGTGTGTGTATGTGCGCGCACATGCATGTGTGTGTGTGTATATTATATATATTTTTTACATATACATAAAATATATATGAAATAATATATAATATATATTATATATACGCACACAAAATATCGTAACAAGTTACTAAAAATGAAATTATATAAAATACTAACGGATAACATAAATAGAAAATTTTCATTATATTGTGCCTTTCTGCCATATGATATAAACACCAAAGTAATATACTCAGAACTATAAATAACAAAGTTATCCTAAAATATAAAATATTCATTATATATTAAACATTACAGAAATTATATTTATTTAATTTGCTATATTATACCTCATTAATTTTTGAGCGATGTTGAACCAATTAGTCGGAGATGAAACATCAACAAATCGTCTTAATAATGTATAAACAAATCTTCGTGCTACCATAGTAATAATAAATGTAAGAAGATAAGGATCTATAAGATAAAAATTCTGAAACAAAGTATGCGTAAAGTACTGCAACTATAATAAGATTATATATTAATACACTATAACGTTCTATAAGTAATATATTTATTGCATTATGAAAGAATTTATAATATTTAATCAAAATAGCATACCATACTATATGAATTATATGAATGAGATAACCACCAGACAGACCTATAGAGATTTAATAATTGTAAGCATGCAGCAACAACCGACACAACTAATGATAAGGCTTCAAATGTTAATGGTCCGTCTACTGGTACCACTGGAATAGGTACATGTTTTGGTGCTAACAACTTTCCATAATTATCATCTAGTTTTTTTTCATCTCCTCCACTTCCAACCACTCTATCTCCACTATTACTTCTTCCAGTAGGTGAAGCAATATTAAATTGTGATTTACCAGTCGGAGCACTCCGACTGCTAGCATTACGGCGTCCACTAGGCATAATATAAAAAAATCACATATCCAACACTTTATATCTGAAATAATAATTACGCGAACATTAAAAACTCTTTCTTTTCATATTTATTATAACATTGAATCTATATTGTCATATATAAATTTTAACAAAAACATTAATAACATTAATAAATATAAACAAAATTTTTTCCTTACTACTTTTATGTATTTTCCAATATATATTGTTTAATTAAGCTGTTTTGCCAAAACATAGATTTTGTTTAAATGCTGACAACATCCGTCGCAAACTTATCATTTAACGTTGTCTAATTTGTTATTTTATTTACACTGGTCGGTTGAACATTTAGCATGAAAATAACTAAAAGTAGTAACCACAAACTAAATATTATTTAGATACGTCTATAGAATTTTTATGTTTTTCATATAAAATTTCAGATCGTTCAAAGTCTAGGTAGAGGTCGCTGAAATCTAACAGCAATGTTCACGTTGCTAGCAGAATGAGTACATTGAAGATCTTATAGTATCTATACTTACTGATATTAAGAAAGCAGACAAAGAGATTGGATATACCTTGTAATGGATCCGTGGATGAATCTTACAGTGACTGGTAACAGTAGTCACAATTATTTTATGATAAAAATTAAGAATGGAAAATTATTACCATATTTACTCTATCTATCGAATCTGTTATATTTAGTTAGTTATTAATGTTTGAGCAAGTAAGTGCTGAAATACTGTGCAGTATTGGTTTTGAACTTCAAGGAACATTTATTAGGTGAAAGTGTGAGTATTTTTCATGTGTTTTTTTTTTAGACTTATATTTTACCTAATAACACCTTGCTACCAATTCACAAATCTTTCTTATTTAAAATCCCATAAATATTCATTATTATGTACATAGTTATGATAAGTTTGCTATAAATTTCAAATGTCAAAAAATATATTTTAGGAATATGTATTTACAGATGTTCAGTCCTATACCAATAAAGTACGAATATGTAGGAGGAGAAGATGTCAGTAGAAATGGTAGGATTGATGCTTCAGATAATTCTAAATATCCTTTGTTTCTCAATCAAGATCCTGAGTGTAGATATCGTCAGTTACCACAATTTTGGGATTATGCACAATCATCTGCAAATCATCCTCAAAAAGATGATTCTTACAACTGTCAGGATCTGCTTCAAGTACAAGTAAATAATCATTATAATTGTAAAGGATACCTACTATTATATTACACAATATGTAATAATGACTATTTTTTTCTTCTAAAAATAAGAATTTGACTGTACTTATATCATACGATAACAAAATTTCTTTGACTTGGAAACATATATATAATTTATGTTACATCAAGTACAAGTCATTAACACCATGTCAACATATCAACATTTATTTTTCAATGATTTTTAAATCAGCCTGGTTGTTATGTTGATATTACAAGAAAAGCTACGAAAAAAAAACAAAAAAACATGATATTATTTTAGGAAACTGGTCCTTTAACATATATGAAAGATTACTTCCATCATGGCATATTATTTCAACTTAACCAACATCAAGAGGAAGCTGCTACGCAAACTCAATTTTCCAATCAGAGCCAACAGAATTTATCGGACGAAACGCAATCAACACAAGGAGTACAATATTCACAGCATTCTAAAAGTGTTAATCAAACTACAGCGACTGTGCAAGCAATTCCATCTATGAAACATAATCGTCCAGGAAGACCTCCAAAGAGTTCTTCAGAAACTACAGTGGCAAAGAAATTAAAGTGTCAATGTGAAATTTGTTTTAAAGAATTTGGGCACAAGAGTAATTTATTTATTCATATGAGAACTCATAATGGGGAAAGACCATATAAATGTAATCAGTGTGAGAAATGCTTTACACATAGTGGAAATTTAGCAATACATATGAGAACTCACTCGGGTGAAAGGCCATATGGTTGTCAAATATGTGGTAAAATGTTTAGTCACAGTGGAAATTTATCTACACACTTGCGTACTCATTCAGGGGTAAAACCTTATAAATGTTCCATATGTGGTAAAGAATTCAGACATAGTGGGAATTTATCAATACATGAAAGGATACATTCTGGAATTAAACCATTTCAATGTAAAATCTGTGGCAAAGATTTTTATCACAGTGGAAACTTAACAACTCATATGAAAAAGCATACAGTAAATATAAATACGAATATGGAAATTGGTGACAATGGTACAAAGCAATTGCAAAATACAAAAGATCATGATGATGTTCCTCATTCAAATTCATTAAGAAATGTAGCAATGAATTCACAGATGAGTGATATTGAAATAATACACCATACAGTTAATGTGGTTCCTGTAAAAAATGAATGTATTGATGAGCCTAGATCAGATAATACTTTAATATCAAAACCAACGACTACATAAGTTCTTAAAAGGAGAAAAAAAAAGAAAACTATATTATGTATAAAATTTAAATTTTAGTAATATATCTATATTAAGGATTCTCTTTCTGTGTGTGTGTGTGCGCGCGCGCATGAGCGTGTGTGTATGTATGTATGATGAATATACCTGATATATATATATATTTATATATATATATATCAGGTCGTTAAGGATTAAATTTGTAGAAAAAAAGGCAATTAGGTATTATTCACTACAAATTTCATCCTTACTAATATATATATATATATATATATATATATATATATATATATATATATATATATATGATTTATATATATGATTTATATAACAGAAAGCTCAATAGGAAGGTATACATATATGAGCTGTATCTAAAGAATAATAAGACTGGTTCTGTAAAAATGTTTATATATCACTTAATGAAAAATGTACATTATCTCCTTCAAAATAGTTCCCTTAAGAAGCTATGAAAGAGGCATTGCTTCCACCCATGAAAATAGTGCTGAAACTCTTCCACTATAACTGCTTTCAGTTAGTCAGTTACAACCTTTTGAATGTTGTCCACAGTTCTGAAGTGATGATATCCCTTGAGATGGCTTTTGATTTTCTTGAAAAAAAAAAGTCACGAGGACTCAAATCTGCAGAATATGGAGGTTGCGGAACCACAGGAATATCTTTGTTGGCCAAAACTAGTTTATAGCAGAGATTTTTTGGAACCAACTTGGCACAAATCTTTTGCATGCACAAATTCTGAGTCAAAAAGTTAACAATTCAGTAATTTAAATTTAACTCATCATCAATCATTTTAACTGTTAAACGATGATCAGATCTTTGAGAGTCTTTACTTTTTCAACATTTCTCTCAATTTTTGAAGTGCAAAGTTTTCCAGAACGAGCTTCATCTGTCATAGTCTCACCACCATCCAAAAATGCCTTGTGTTACCTGAAAACTTGTGCCCTGGATAAAGCTTCATTTTTGTAAGCCATTTTTTTCAATTGATTTTATAAACATTTCTGTTGTATTGTTTAACACATAATTTAATCGGATTCTGCGAAATCCCTCGTGTTAGCTCAATCGAGTTGAAACTGATACTGAAAGTATAGTAGAGATATACATTTCACAATAATGTTGCGGTATTTATACAATGTTGCCGATACCGAAGAATCGAGATCAGTCTCATTATTTTTTAGACACACCTTGTATATATGATTTTAACACAAAGATCTTTTATATTATTATAACAATACATTTTTATAAAGATTTGAAAGCTATTGTAATATGAATTTTTTAAAATGTATATTTATGACATTAACATTGATAATTAATGAAAACCTCAACATACTACTCTATGAATTTTTATGTTTTATCTAATTTTAACTTATATTACTAATTGCAAATATATAATAGTATATATCTCTTATTGTCTAAGAATAAACTTTTATAAAGCATTTCTTTGATAAAATATTTATTTATGTTAAATATAACATTCACAAAATTTCTTATAAAAGATATAAGTAATGCTTTGCCTAACATGTGTATATAAGTTAACAAGAATTGTAATTTAATATGTTTGCACTTATAAAACAAGACAATTTAATAAATAATATAGCATGCGATGTGTATTACTATGCAAGATTTCAATTTTCACATTAGATACATTCTTGAAATAAATAATCATTTTGATTAAGAATTATATTTTCAATCTGCACAAATTCATTAAAAATGTTTAAATATGATTAAAAAATTAATAATTAATTTTATATAATAATAATAATAATTATATAAAAGAATCAAATATTGAACATAAATAATATGATTAGAATGTAAAATACTTGTAATCTGTGTTAGCATAATTATGGTATATAACTTCTTTAATGATTGTTGGCCTATAACGTTAAATTGTCAATAAAATCATTGGTATAGACTAGGTATAATGTAAATAAACAATTTTTCATAGATTATAATGCATTTACTAAAGATGAATGTTATTATATGGTAGTATAAAATGTGGAAATTAACGTACTACATTTAATGGCACTGTCATATTTCGTGGTAAACGAGTTGTAATAACTTCTGCTATATCTTCTGAAATTTGGTACCAAGAGTACTTTCCAATAATGGGTACTTCTTCTACTGGTAACTTAAAAGACACTAATAATGACAAACAAAGACCATCTCCATCATGATTTCCGCTAAACTCAACCAATAACAATCCATGTGGTTTGTGTGGTGCCACATCTGTTCCAAAGATTTCCTACATACATAATTAATGATTCTTTGTTACATATAAGCCAAGTACATATATACACTTAATTTTTATTAAATGACTAATTTCTACATGATTTAGAAATAACATAATTTAGAAAACAAAAGCATTTTTACATGGTATATTCTGATTCAACATATTTCAAATAGTGTTTTTATTTTTAAAATTTTAGTTTCAATTCAGTTCCGTTAAATAAAATATTTCCATTATAATTATTATTTTCTAGAATGGTGAATATGTACTTAAGCTACTTAAACTTGAATTTTAGAGAACCCTTTCGATGATTTAATCTCTTGTCTAGATTTCATCTTTTTATGTTATTCTGTAAGGACCTAAGTTAAAAAGGAACAAAATCAAAAGAAGGAATGATAAATAACCGTTACTCGGTTTCTGAAGAGAAAAAACTAGAATAAAGCATAACCAAAAAAAAACCATTAAAATTAAAGTTTTATTTATAGTTTGTATATTTTTTGTTTAAAAGTTAATTGTTTTTATAGGGTTCTCATATCTGAAATTACTCTTCTATTTTTCTATATATACTGATTTTTTTTTACACACTTCATTTACACAGATTTTTCAGGAATAAATCTATTGCGTAAATGGAGAATTAAGTGTGTGTTTATGTGTGCATACTTTTATTATATTATATATTATTGCATTTATACAAATAACAAAAATTTCATTGACACAAACAAACCAAACTGAAACTATTTATTATAGATATATATTTAAATGCAGCACTTACAATCATAAAGTTGTGCAAGGTGGAAAGAAGACTACGATTAGGGTTGATTTCACAAACAGGCAGATGAAGCAATTCTGCATCCAATATAACTACATGTAATTTGTTCCTGTGAATGATATAATTTTTAAAATGTAAAAAATATTTGACATTAGTCTTACATAACTTTAGTGTAATTGTTGAACAGTGTATTTGTTGAACGATATTTTAGAAAAATGCTAAATACATATCAATTTGGAAGAGCAATTATATATATTATATTATAAGTGTCAAGAATGTCTTTCAGCATTTGTAAAAGATCTAGTTACAAGATTATTTCTGTAAGATTGTAATAGTTTCCAACTGATGCTTTATTTAATCGTACAGTTTTTAATTAGTATTTGCAGGTAGCACAAATATTTATGACTAATTTATTAACACTGACAGTTATTCTTTATATAGATAAAAGCATATGATGGTGTAATGATTAGTATAATGAAAAAATTAATAATGAAGATTCGATAAGGAACATGCAAACAAAACTTCGCATTAGCAATAAAGAATAATTTAAGTAGAATAGAAATAATTTAAGTAAATATAAAATAGATAAAAGTAAGAAAATGCCATGCAAATCATGTGTACCATTTAGTAATTGCCGATTAAGATAAAAACATTCTTAACCTAAGTGCAGATGTATATACATGTGTGTATATCACGTTCAATCCAATTAATCCATTGTCCACATTCACAGTCATAATTGGAAGATCTTCTTCGTGTTAAAAAAACTATCACCATTGATTCTACTTAAACTGAAAGTGTGAATACTAAATGGAAAAAAAAGCATAGCAGTGATATATATATATAAATGAGTAACTTTTAAAATTGTTGAACTTGTTGAATAATAATAAACTTACGTTGCTCTTTTTTTAGCAGTAATAATTATTTGCAATAATAATTTGGAAAGTGGTTTTGATAATGGCATTAAATATGGATGTTGTGGGCCAGACTTATTTAGAATATAATTTTTGCCTCTTTCTATTAGTGGAATAATATCATTAGATCTAAGCGGTAAATCTTCTATATTATGTACCCAACGTGCTTGTAATGATTCTTCATTTGCTTGTTCTGATGTTTTTATATTACCACCAGATATATCGCCTATAAAGACAAAACGAAACCAAGAACCGCTTGCACATTCCACTAATATTAATGTTTTAGGTTCTATTATAAGTCCGGTTTCCTCTAAAACTTCTCTTTTCACAGCATCTACTAAATTTTCATTGCGTTCAACTCGACCAGCAGGTAAATACCATTTTCCATTACAGGAAGCCTTTGCTTCTTGCATCATTAATATTTCATTTTGATCATTTATAACTACAGCAGCTACAATATATGTCACAGTTTTTTGACAAATTGGTACATAATTTATACCTGTAGTGGTACAGACACTTTTTGCACCTAGGATACATACATTCAAATAAACATTTTGTACAACAATTCATAATATGTCTTACTTATAATAAGAAAGTCATGTTTACATGATTTTTAGTGAAAATTATAATTGAATAGAATAATACAATACATGCATTATAAGAAACCAAATTCTAGTACATGTATATCAGAAAATAATTTATTTTATTTGTATGTTTTTATATAAGTAGGATATTGATGAAATTAATAAGTAATATCATTTAATGATCGAATATTTTTAAATTAGTATTGATAAATCTTTTGAATATTGCATACTAACCATCATCCTCTTCATGTTGAACGGTATGTGCAATATACGTGTCGTTTAAATTTTGTCCCGCAAGTAATAATCGAATTTGTTCATCAAGTTTCTCTGACATTTTATTTATTTGGTAACGATTTAAATATATTTTAACAAATAAAGTGATTGGTAACTACGATATATAAAAATTATTAATTCTAACACACCCTCAGTGCCATTGTCTTAAATTTTTAAGGTTGTAAACAAAGTGAAAGGTGACAGATAAGGATGTGATATAGAAAAGTACCGTAAATTCCTGACCTAATGGTTTAGAAGAGAAATTCCCTACAAAAATTAGGCATAGGCAAAACACAACATAGAAACAACATACGAAACATGCCTGAACATTGTGTTGACGTTATACTTGTCAGGCTAGTAAACCTTTCATATGAAGTTGCATAAAGCGCTATGAATTTCAGCAAGTAGAAGAATGTAATTCTTTTAAAGCGTCTTGACATAAGATTTATCTTTTGATATTGAAAATCAAAACATTTAATAGATTAAAGAATGGATATTTTAAATGTATTGATCATAATTGGTCTTATACATTGTTCATTATTTTTTTTCGACACAATTTTCAAGGTAAAATGTATAAATATCATTATATTTTAATAAAATTTATAAATAATTCATATATTTGTTTAGACCTGTTCACATTTTCCATACATATATTTTTTAAAAAAAACCGGATTAGAAGTTCAGTTAATGCGAATAAAATGGTTTACTACTGTATTCAATCGCAAAATAATCAAATGGGGTATGGATCGCTCTAAGTTTTGGACAACGTGGTTCAATGCTGGAGCCATAATAAGTATTATTATTTTGCCAGTTGTAATGATTGCAATCTTAAGAGTAACATTTAATATATGGGCTGCTGGACAATCTACAGATAATAAAAATACAGCTATGTTACTGGAACCAATGGTATTACAAAAATATAATTAATTTATTGCTTATTTTCATTCGGTATTATTATTTATTCTTATACATAATCGCAATTTTTTTTTTTAATTACAGTTGCCTGGTATTGATATGCCATTTAATGAAATTGGATATTATGTAGTAACACTGGTAGCCTGTACCATAGTTCATGAACTTGGTCATGCATTAGCTGCTGTCAGAGAAGATGTACAATTATATGGTATAGGAATATTATTAGCTTTTGCTATACCAATAGCTTATGTCAACATAAATAATGAACAGTTTATATCATTGCCATTACGTAATCAATTGAGAATTACATGTGCAGGAGTTTGGCACAACATAATTCTTGCAGCTTTAGCTGCAGTAATTCTTGTGCTTTCAACATGGTTCTGGGCTCCTCTTTATAATCTTTATAGTGGAGTCTATGTAAAAAACATTTTACCTGTGAGTTAAAAAAAGAACAAAACGATAAATATAGAATGTTACACCTTAACACAACTAATTATTTAATTCATAGAATTCACCTGTAAGAGGTCAAACAGGTCTTTTAGAACATGATATAATATATAAAGTAAATAATTGTCCCATTAAACATAATGAAGATTGGTACCAGTGTATATTAAATACTATTCATCAGCCTGCTCCTGGATATTGTGTTAAACAATCATTTATTCAGGTAATACAAGAATATTTAATAATATAACAAATTTAATTTTTACTTACTAATAATTTTAATTTAATTTAGGAATATGACGAATCAGTACCATCTATACAAAAAAGTAATGGAGTAGTAAATTGCTGCACTTTAGATAGCGAGTCAACTGGAAGTTTATGCTTTGAATACATAGAAGGGCCACAAGGGGCACCTCTCCATTTACCACCACATTCCTGTCTTCCAGCGAGAGCCATGATCAATCAGTCTCAAAACTATTGCCAAGCAAGCCATGAGTGTTCCTCTCAAGATACACATTGTATAAAACCTTCTTTAGATAATGTAACTAAGGTATGTAACATCTAGTTTGTTTTAAGTTTTGTAAAAAATATTCAATACTTTAATGTTTTCACAATGCTTTTACAGATCGTACAAATAAAGCGTAAGATGGGAAAAGATGTATTATTTTTTGGGCATCCAGCTGATATTTACAGAACTGTCGATGTATCAGATTGGGTTCCTAAATACAGTTTTTTAAATCCTAGCATTCCTGAATCTCTAGTCCTACTTTGTAAATACATCACAATGTTTTCAGCTGGATTGGCTATTATTAATGTGGTACCTTGTTTCTTTTCAGATGGTCAGTACATTATAAATATACTTGCTCTTTATGTATCAGATATAATGCCATATAATAGAAGTATTATAGAAGCATTAACTTTTACAATAACGAGTATAGGTACCATACTTCTTAGCATAAATATAGTGTATTTACTTATTAATAAATTATTGTAATTTGTAACAACATAATCTTTTTATAATGTTGGTGATAAGAAAGTAAGAGGTTTATGCATATTTTGCATTTGCACTGTATTTTCTTCAGATATCTTCTATTGTAAAAATTATATATATATATATATATATATATATATATATATATATATATATATATATATATATATAAGATATTTAAAATTATATGTATATATTATTGGTAGTACTTAGAAAGCAATAGCGATCGTTTTTTATAAATATAAGGTAATCTAATTGCTATCGTTTTGCTGCTGCATCTGCATCTAATGCTGAAAGAATTAGAAATACGTTTTAGTAAAATGAATTTGAAAAAGTTAGTTAAATTATCAACCTACTTACTTTTACCATCACAGGCAACTATTTTTACTTTATCCACTACAGCAATCTCTTGAACCTCTCGAAATTCAACATCATTAAGCATAAATGTCCAAACATTATCACAAAATCTGTAGGTATTTAATTTTCCTGCCTAAAATATAAGTAAGAACAATTTTTAATTTATAATATTATATCCTTATAAAATATACAATAATTATCACAACAATTTTATAAAATATACAATAATTATCACAATTATTATTACCTTAAATGTAAGTCGTGATTTAACTCTAGTAGCAAGTGCTTGGTTGATAGCTTTGTCAAATTGCAATAATACCTTTATGGCAAGCTGTGGTGTAATTTGTCCATACTAAAATAATGTCTTTATTATTACAGTTGTTATCAACTTCTAACCTAATTTATGCTCATTATGAAAATATGCAATAAAAAAAAAAAAAAAAAAAAAAAAAAAGTATCAACGATGTAACAAAATATTTTATCATACCTAACCTCAAATATAAAGGATCTCTTACGTATACATACCTGAATCAATTCGTCAAGACTTTCTTGTAGCGTATTTCCTAACGTTGTGTTTCTATATAATTGATAAGACATCTTACTTCAAGATATACTTAATACAATATAAATCTACAAATTATCTTAATTGAAAAGATTCAACGTAAAACAGACTAGTTGTTGTTGACACTATAAAATTAAGAAAGTATGGCGCATGAATTCTTATAATCAATTACAATTTTTAGTGGTAAATTCAAAGTTTTGTATTTTTGGTATTTGATTAATATACTGCACTATATTTTTTGTATAAGTTTATTTATTTTTTATATTTAATATTCTAAAAATATACTGCGATTATAATGAGACACTAACTAGAGCGAAATGACTAATTTGGACTAATCTACAATATCATAGATACTGTGAAGTTATGGTGGCTTGCAAAATGGTCTAGTGAAGCGTCACTAGAGAGCGACATCTAATTTAAAGAGTTTACTTTCGTTTGCTCGTTACTTGTCATTATTCTGACTACTGTACTTTGGTATGCTTTGATTTAATTTATTAAATTCATACAACGAACAAAGTACAATCCTGCGTCTACGAATGTTATTAATATAATATCTTTATACTTACAATTATATATTTAACAAATCATATATGTTCGTTAGAACATCACGTGCACCTTATTAACTGCTATAATACAATCCGATATTATGAACATCTAATTTCATGATACGACAATTCCATGAAACTTTTATATATTTTCATACTTTTCCTAGTAGATGTCAGTGTTCTTCCGGTACATTTGGGCTATATTTAAATAATTTCGTGAGTGAGGTAGATAATATTATATATATATATATATATATATATATTTATTTATCTATTTAACAATCAATGACTAAATAAAATATCACAAACTTAACAGAAAATCTTTGGTAAAACAAAAAAATTTTAATACTAAATTTGTACTGCTGCAGTTGTGGCGGGTGAGCATGCATAGTGTACGGTGGTTGGCAACCAAGAGAGAGTCTAGCGTGACTATATATATATATACTTATCAAATTTGTAAAACAAAGTTAGCAGTTCTGCCACTAGAGACATGGCGGTAGACGATGTTAAAGCGCCAAAGTTTCGGATGATAGTCACATACGTTCCTGTATACTGTTCTTGGTTCAATATCTTTATTTATTTTTGGAAAAAAAGAAATATATTAACTATAACCTGTATTGTATTAAGAATAAAACAAATAATATTTTCCTACAAATTTATAACCTATGCATTATAAATCATAATACACATCTTTTATTGAGACTAAAAATTGTGTGTGTATTTATTCTTTACGTATGATTAACAAACCTAACACTATAGGACAAGAATTCGGATTAAGAAGTGTGTACCAATCACGAGTTGATTTCATTGAGGTACAGCATCAACCAATCATCTAACAGAAACACAACACTTGTTTATATCTTCTCGTTTTCTAATTCAACATGTAATAAACGCTTAAACGAATTTCTTTAACTATCGTCTATTTCGGTAATATGGCACAGACAATTCAAATTAATGGAAATATATTTGAAAAAGGTAAACGTACAGCAAGACTAACAGAAAAAGGATGAACAAGTTGAGGAATTAATCACAAATATTTATTTTTCAAATCACGTACCAGTGCCGGTTGCACTACTTTTTAATTATAGATCTGAATTAATATGATGTTTCATTTAATATGGCGTTTCATTTGATTCAAAGTTTATTGCATATTCATTTGAATCAATTTGGTACTTATTAATTATTAAATTTTATACATTTATGATATTATCATATAATAACTATAATTCTACCGTTTAATTCAACTGTTCCAGTGATGTGGAATTATATCAAATAATAATTACAAATATGAAGTTTTGATAGAACTTGATATATACATTTAAATAAATCTTATAAATAAAGTTACTTATGCCTGAGATGTTAATGCTCAGTTAGAACCTATTGATAAAATAATTTTGGAAGAAGATTTTCTTAAGCCATAAGATTCAAAAAGGTTTGCACATCATGCCAGAAATATTTCTTAGTTTAGATGTACCAAATATATTTTTACAAAACAGACAATATTTTAACCATAGAGAGTTGATAAAGTTGAAACTAAAGTTGGTTGTAGTATTAAGAAGAATTTCAAGATCGTATATAAAAGAAGTAAGTGGTTTGCTTATGTTTATATATTTGTGATCTTTTTTGTTGATTTTTTGTGTGCATAGCAAAAAGTAGAATTCTATCTAAATTTTCATTTCATTCTCCTTCTCAGTTACTATTGAAGTCACACTTTCTATCTCAATCATGTAGTAGTTTTAGATCAAGATCTGAATCACCTCAATCAAGAAATTCTTCTAATTCTAAATTTTGATTAAAATCAGTATTAAGATCTAGATCTGATTCTCTAGCAGTGCTTCTGTTAGCGATAGTGCAGAAAGTAGTTTTGAAAATTAATAAGTAAATATTTTATATATATATATATATATATATATATATATATATATATAATTTGTGTATGTGTATATATGTGTGTATTATTTCCTACACCTGTACCAGTATTTTTTTTATATTTGCAACGTCCTATTTCAGAGGCTTTCGGAATACTTTATTTATAGCAGTATATCAAGAAGTTTGTATAAATTATTTTATGAAATATTTGTATAGAAATATCTTAGAGAAATGTTTAACTTTCAACACATTTCCTAACATATGTAAAATTGTGATTTGCTTATAAATTAACAAAAAAACATGTAAGAAGTAGTGATGATGTAGTTATAATTTTTATAAGGGCAACACATCTTAGAAATTTGAGGATTATATTTTTATAAAGATCAATTTATATAGTTCCTGCATAGAGGAAATATGTATATATGTACGTCCCCCTTTTTTTTTCTATCATCGAATTGTGTTCATTAACAAGTAAAGTTGTATGATAGTTTTCTACAGTATTTTTCTTTTTTTATTTTGTTTTTATCTTTATGTTCTTGCAACTCTAATAATTCTTGTCAGAGGGCAGTGTATTCTATTAGTGGATCACCTGCAATTTGTATTACGTCATCTCTGACCTATCCAACTGGATGGTATTGTGGGATATCTCGTAATGCAACGTGCAATGTGCGATTAATAGTGTTGAGTTTTTAATATATGCGTTAATATCGTATCGAATATAAGAAGGACTTTTAAATTATAGAAAAAATAAAAACATTAATAAAAAGGTAAGCGAAATTATAGCGATGTTTACAATGTGTGATTTTCGTTTTAAACATACGGTTGTGATTGAATTTTTGATATCTATTGCGTGTTCCAAAAACATTGACCCCGATAGGAAAACAACACATCTTAAAATGTTTTCTTATAGAAAATTTGAAATAAACAAGGCAGAAGCGAATAAAGAACACATGTGAATATGAAAAACGATTGATTGATAACATTATTCGTATGATAAATTTGTATGGATTTCTAATATAATCGTATTTATGCATGTTCATACATTTGATTGTCTACTTTACAAAAGATAAAGTACAAATGTGTGTGTGTGTGTGTTTCAAATATATATTAACTCTTTGAACTCGATTTTTTTTAACGTTGCGTGTCTACCAGTGTGTTTGGCATATGAAAGAGAAACGAAAGGATGATTATTTGTTGCCTGCGTTGGAATAAAGATATTAAAATAATAAATAAAAATAATCGGCTGAGAAATACGTCGCTGCAGCAAATGATTATTGTTGTCATTTCAGAGGTGACATACAATTTTTATAGCAAATTGTATCGTCGCTTCCAGCGTGACATGTGACATACGAGTTGAAAGGTTTAAAAGTAGAAGCGGTATCGATTTTACGTTATTATGACCTACGCATAGAAAGATTATAACAATAGATAAAATTTCATCTACCTCGATATTTCGTATGACAGATTTAAAGATTTTTAACATATTTAACAGGATCTGCTTATTATTTGCAATATTTTCTTTGACTACACCAAATTTAAAATATTGATTATAATTTGTGCATTAGAAAACGACGAGCAATATTTGTAAGATGATCGAAAACTATACCATCTCGTCAAATGTAAATAGTGACGCGGTTAGATCTATTAAACTATATATAAATATATATATATATATATATATATATATATATATATATATATATATCTGCATTAATTAATTGTATAAAATATATAATACAATGAAATAAAATATAAATATTATATTGTCGGTAACGGTATAATTTTTTACATGGTTTATGATTAATCTTACGATCTTATTATCGTGTCATCGTAATAACGTCTCTACTGCAATTAAAGTTGTGTCGCAATATTTAATGGGCAACAATAATACCCGACGTATTCTGTTTAGATAGTACACAAATGGTACAAAATAATAGTTTACAACTTTTTCTTTCACATGGAGGGATTTATACCGATCTGTTATCAAACGAAAATGTCAATTTCACAGAATTGGGAAAATATTAAAATATCTATAATACAATCTCCAAACATATAATTATACTAAATATTGGTACAATTTAAAGTTATAGTTGGATTATTTTTTTGGTATAACATAGTTATATTAAATAAATATATATATAATTATTATACTATAGTTATACTATAATTATTATAATGTACCAAAACGTCTATAAACTACTATAATATAAAGTAGTATATATACTACTAAAATATATATCACAAAAAATATAAATATTAAAAATATTTCTTAGACTCGCGTATCGTCTGTCCAACGAGGAAATATAATTTCCAAATTTTAAGGTTTTATTGAGCTTATATCGCTAATATTATTATTCTTACATCGTATCTTATTTGCATTTGCTCTAAATAACGAAACTTAAAAAATTTACTACTAGGTAGCGCTTTGTCACAATGGATTTCGGTTCGAGGTCTTATTTACCTTTAACTCGAGTTTTATAAAGAAGTCAGGGTCGATTTCTTAGCTCTTTAAAAAGTATAAAAGTTTACTATCACTTTATATGCATTTTCTCGATGTCATCTTGAAAATTGTATTTAAAATTGGATTAATTTATTATTCATCGGCCGATACCGTACTTTTAACAAATCGAACCATGTAATGTAATTGCGTAAATGCCAAGCATCGTAATAAATTAATTATTACGAAATTAATTATATCGTAAAAAATTAATAGTTATATATAATTACTTATAAACTTAAGGAGTTTCATCATTTCAAAAATAACATCTTCAAGCACATATTTTAGATGGCGCCAAAAAATAAAGAGAACAACTCTGGTAACAAAAAAAAAAGACAAGTTTCGGAAGAAGAAGATGATGAAGATTACAGAAGGCGCCGCGATAGAAATAATCAGGTAAAATTGTTTTTACTTATTTCTATATTTCATAATATAGTTCTCATTTTTAAAAATAAAATTATTTTTCTTTGATACTATCATAAGTTACATTTTTATAATTTTAGGCTGTAAAACGATCAAGAGTAAAAAGCAAATTACGAACGCAACAAACTTTGGAACGTGTAAACCAACTTAAAAGAGAAAATGAGTTATTGGAGGAAAAGATAAAAATGCTTACAAAAGAATTAGGCTTTCTTAAGGACCTTTTCCTTGCCCATGCTGGTAAGAACAAGTCTAGTTCAAATTGACAAATACTTTTTATAAAGCATAATTCGAAAAATAGTTCATTATCATATTTGTTTGTTCGTTTGTTTGTTTATGTGTGTGCATGGCTCACGCATGCGTACATGCATGTGTGTATGTGCGCGCATGTGTGCGTGCATGTGGTAGGGATAAAAGATTATAATTTAAAATTATTAATTTTGCAGAAAATATATATAATAATATTTAAAATACAATGTAACTGAAGTGTTAGATTTTGGATGTGAAAATTGATATGTAACATATCTTGCTTTATTGGATTTATATAATATACATTATACTGAATTTTAAAATATTCTTCTTCTTTTGAAAATGAAGATATTAATTTGACCAAAATTTTTAGTTTGATTTATATTTATTTGACTAAGCAATATGCAAGCACATGAAACATGAACATTCGATATTTAAACTTTGTGGTTATAATACTGCACACAATATTGTAAGTTAAAAAATGCTTAGCAGTTTAAATAGTATAAATGTATTTGTACTATATAACTAAATTAAAAAAATAGGTATAAAATAATATAATTCAATTTATACTGCTTTTTTGCCATTATTATACTATATTTTTGATATATATTATTAGAATCTCAATTGAAAGAGTATAAAAGAAATGATATTAACTTGAAGTATTAAAAACATAAGCAATGAACAGCAATGTAGAATACATTAGTATACTACTCCAAAGTTAGTAAACAAAGTTAGTACACTACTTGGTTTTGGTCAAAATTTGACTTTTTATACTCTTTCGCCTGGCAACCAGAAATATATTTTCCTATTATTGCAATAATCCAAAATGATTTACAGGTTCCAGTCAACACACTATGAATTTCCAAGATATAGATCTGAATGCTCTTTTAGCGGAAGATACAAAACCTTTAGAATTACCTAAATCAACTGCTGAGCTTTAATTCAAACTTTTTGCCACGTGAAAGAAGTAACGTGGATTTGATAGAATTTGAAGCAAAATGTATTGTAGCTCGCATACTTCAAGTCCCAAGTTGGACATCTTGGAAGGATGCCAACTTCCTGTCCATCCAAAAAAATTGTAAGAGCTGGACAACTTCATCTATGTTGACTGTCAAGCAGAATCATTAAGAAGATTAGATAAATGATATCAGATAAATGTTGATTAAAATGTAAGAAGAAAAAATCACGATAAATGGCATCGTATAACAGCAAGAATGAACGATAAGTTGGATGTTTCAAGATCGATACGTACAGATCAAATTTGGTTACATACAACTCGATTGGTGGAGAAAGTATTTTCTCAACGATTTTTCAGAGAAAATCTAATAATTGTAATAGTGGCCATGGCTGAACATGTACTTTAAGAATTATATACGAGGTCTTTCTGGAAAGTATCTGACCTATGAGTATATTTTTGTATTTGTATGAATACAAATTACATAAAGGGTTCACCTACAAACGTTTCCCCCTAAATGGGAAACTCGTGATAGCACACTTAGATGTGCAAGGATGTGCCCATAGGTCGGATACTTTCTGGACAGATTTCGTATACAAAATAGAATATTGAACGAATTTTTAAAAGAGTATAATGAAAGGATAGAGCGAATAACGGAAAAGTATTTCCAATTATTTCGTTCGTATAAATTCAAACGATTTTATACTTTGAATTTTGAAAAAATAAAATAAAATAAAAAAAGATACATAAACATTCCAATAATAACATGCCTTCTATAACTTTTTATTTACAGAAAATTTGATGTAATTTTGTAAATGCTTTCACATATTAGAATAGAATGCAGATGAAACAAATCAATATGTAACTCGTCAATGGCAACGAGTTGCCAGTTTTAGCTTATAGGTTTCATATGCTAATTTGTAGTATAGAGAGAAAGAGAAAGAGAGAGAGAGAGAGAGAGAGAGAGAGAGAGAGAGAGAGAGAGAGAGAGAGAGAGAGAGAGAGAGAGAGAGAGAGAGAGAGAGAGAGACAGAGGGCAATTTAACAAATTAGATATCATTTATTGTTTCATTTTTAACAAATAATATTAGAAAAAATGACCTAATCGTATTCCAACTATGAATACTAATGATGCCGTGTTAAGAAATTTTTTAAGAAAATCAATTTTTTATAGTAGGACGATGAAAAATAAAAAGAACAATAGAAATTGATGTATTTTTTATTACTTTAGAAACGATAATAAAGCATCATAATCAAAATTTTTTAATCATTTGAATCAACGAAAAATTATACGAGTTCGCGAGGATAAACATTGATTATACACAAATATTGATTTAAATTATTCAAAAATGTTTTTATATTTCGAAGATATGCAATTTCCATTCAATTGCCACTGTGTGTCGAGTAACTACTGGAAAGGCGGGATAGTCAAATATGTATGTTTTTTGTAAATTCAAAAGACAAGCGTAAATAGAACAAAAAAATTACGCGTTCAATGATTATTTTATTAAGACTATATCCATTATTTATTTTCGTTAAATATATATATGCATTTTTATACAACGATTCGCTCTACTTCATTAAAAAAAAAAAAAAAATTAATCTTTAAATACGCGAGGTTACGCTAGAAAAACATTGGCGACACCTGTATCCACTTGACCGAAAAGACCCGATCAATCTTCGGCCTTCGTTCGGGATAGCCAGTACCGTCGTATTGAATTCGCATACCCTACATTGTATATTTAAAGGCGCGATCAACGCTTTATCCTCCTGTTATAAGAATGATCTTTTTCTATCATCGATTTTATTATATATCGATTCGTACGTCAGAATTTGTCGTTGCGAATCAAATATTTTCTTGATCGTTTGTAATTATACGGTCATATATACATACATACATACATATATATATATATATATATATATATATATATATATATATATATATAAAACGTAGGAAAATGTACAAGCGCGAGAGGTATCAACTTTTACCACTGATAAGATAGAAGAAATGTCATAATCGGAGGAGACAAAAAAATATCGAAAAAAACTCATGAATTTTCGTCGATTTGCTTATTCGCCCCTTCCCCCCTCCTAGCCCAATGTACTGTAGTTTTAGAAAGCAAATAAAAGGAAAGAATAGAAAAGAAAAAGAAGAAAAAGAAGAAAAGTAAAAAAAGTATCGTAGCGTAAGGGGTTTCGGAATAACACGGGACGGGGTTGAACCGTGCTCGCAAGCGCGACGAGCCGGCGCTCTGGTACGCGTACGCCTAGCAGACGACATGTTGGCTTTAGGGAGCACCTCGTCTCGGACTTTCTTGATCGTGAGTTTCCCTTTGGAAAATTTTTCAGTGAAAGGAAAATATTAAACGGGATCGGTTGAAAAACGAGGTGGATGGATAGACGAGTGACCCCGATTGGAATCGTGTGGTGTTGGCTTTAATTATAATTAGTGCTCTGATGTAGTGTCGTCGACTGTGCGTTCGTGTTCGCGTATTAACGAGGGATTTTAAGGAGGTGGTGGAGAGGAAGGCGGTGGTGACGGCGGCGGCGGCGGCGGCGGCTAAGCAGGCGGCATTAAGTGTCGAGAAGGGGGTTCGGACGAGCCCGCCCCCTCCCCCTTTCCGAAAAAAAGCTACAGGCGTGCGGAGTAACCGGAGGAAGGATTCTCGTTCGGGTGGTTCGAAGCAAAAAAAAAAAAAATGGAACGATGGCTATTGGTCACGAATGAAAGTGAAAAGGGAAGTGGATAAAGTTGAAGGAAAAGGAAGGAAAGACGAGGAGGGGGAGGAGGAGGAGGAGGACTGGTAAAAAGGCAGGTTGTAGAAAGGGAGGGGGGAGAAGAAGGTCGGGGGAGAAGGAGTAAGGAGTATAAGTTTTATCGTTCGATTTCAAGCACAATTGGTCTTCCCTTTCTTTTCGGACGAGGAGGAGTGATTATTTCGAATTGATTCGAACTCTCGCGAGAGAAAGCGAGAGCGATAGCTAGAGGCTAGAACGAGCGCTAGAGCGCTAGAGAGCGAGAGCGAGAGTGCGCCGAGAGAGCCGATCTATTTTAACGTCTCACAGTGTTTCGCGTTGGCCGTCGTCAAGAGGGGGGAGGGAAGAAGAAGAGGAGGAGGAGGAGGAGGAGGAGGAGAGAAGCAAAGGGGGTAGTGGTTGTACGGCGGTGGAGGTGGTAGGGTCTGGGAGGTGGCGAGGTCGCGTACACGCGCCGTCCGTGTCCCTTCCTTCCTCTCCTGGAATCGGATTCGCGCGAGACGTCGTCGTTGTGTCAGCCTTCGTACCCAGGTGCTGTTTCTGTATCTTTGGCACCCCTCGTAGATCGAAAGGCCTGTGCTCGGTGGAAGAGGAATAGACTATTCTCGTCCTCGTTCTCGTCGTCTACATCCTCGTCGTCGTCGTCGACGACGAATCCAACCGGCTGGCCCAAGCGGTTGCCCAGAAACGCTCATCGTTGACTCATCGATTCATCGACGATAGTATTCCTGGTAGCTTATGTTTTCACTTTTAGTTATGGACCGGTGGTGGAGGCTGTGGCCAAAGAAAATATGAAGTGAATATAATAGCAGTGCGAGATTATCCCCGTCGACGTACGTACGTACGTACATATATATTATATTTAAGTGGAAAGGTGTGATAAAAGAGAGAAAGACGAGAAGCAGAAAGGATACTCCTCCGAGGCAAAGAGAGAGAGAGAGAGAGAGAGAGAGTGAGAGAGTGAGAGAGAGAGAGAGAGAGAGCGACACGGAGCAAAGGTGTGAGTTAACGGTGATCGTTGTTGCATAGCCCTTGCGCCAAAGACGACGACGGACCGAAGAGAAACGGAGTTAAGAGCTTGGTTGTGTAGATAGAAAGCAAATCCGGCGATAAAGCGCGATCATCTCATCGCTGACGAACGGAACGGAGGAACTATACGTGGAAATTCGCGGAAAAGGAACGTGCCTTAACGTACGGCGGGAGAGGGTGCGCTTTTCGAACGTTCTCACGTCGTCGATGTCGTTGCCGTTGCCGTCGTCGTCGCCGTCGTCGTCGTCGTCGTCGTCGTCGTCGTCGCCGTCGCCGTCGTCGCCGTCGTCGTCGTCGCCGTCGTCGCCGTCGCCGTCGTCGCCGTCGTCGTCGCCGTCGTCGTCGTCGCCGTCGTCGTCGTCGCCGTCGCCGTCGCCGTCGTTGTCGCCGCCGCCGCCGTCGCCGCCACCGCCGCCACCGCTGTCGTCGCCGTCGTCGTGGTCGTCTTCGTCGTCGTCGTCGTCGTCGTCGTCGTGGTCGTCGTCGTATCGTCGTCTCCTCCGGTTAAGCCATATTCTCGCGTGTGTTGTTCTACTAGCGGCACTGTAGAGGTACGCGCGCGCGCGCGCACCCTTTTTTTATCCGGTGGAGGGGTCGATCTTTTCCCGTCGTCGATAAGAAGGGACTAAAGGAAGATCGGCAGACGTGGGCAAGGGAATAATAATTGAGGAGGGCGAGTCACGTGTGTGTCCTCCTCTTTCTCGCGGTGTGTCATGGGGTGCTTCGGCAGCCAAAGCAGTAAGGCCAGTCAGGATGATAGCAAGAATCAGAAGAGACGCTCAGATGCCATTACCAGGCAACTGCAGAAGGACAAGCAAGTCTATCGAGCCACTCACAGGCTCCTATTACTCGGTGAGCATTTATTTTTTTTTTTTTTTTGCCATTTTTCTTTCGCTTTTTCTTTCTTTCTTTTCTTTTTTTCTTTTAATTCTCTTTCGTCCATCTCGATCTCGATGGTTCGTATCTCTCAGGATGATTCGTGACATCTGCTAGGTTAAAATTTAATTGTGAGAACCACGTTTGTAAGAACGACGCTGAGGACTATGCCTATCATGATATATTGCCTTTTTACACATTTTATTTATGCTTACGTATTAACGCGAATGATTCACTTATCTGAACGCGTTATGCACGTAAGAGAGAACAAACTTGTGCAAGATGTGATAAAAAAAAAAAAAAGAAGAAAAATGGCGCCATTATTCGATCAAGGGAATACCGCACATGTTCGACGTAACACCGATTTTTTTTTTCGATCTTGTCAAACAAAACGCAGAGAATACGATGATAACGGAGATCAATTGCGAAAAAAATATATGAAACAAGTGGACAAATGTTCTCGACGATGTAATTTGAGGGGAGTAGGGGGTAGGTGGGTGGTGAGTTAGGGGGGGGGACATGTTTCCACAAAACAATTCGCTTCGCAATCACGAGCTCGTATGAAAAAAGGGCGCGAGATACTCTGAATCAAATCGGATTTAGAGAAAAATCGTCTGTGGCGTCTTTGAAAAACATGCCCGTCCGTTTGGGACGGGCTAATAAACGTTAGGATATAAATATCTCGATTTGCAAGAGTTTCTTTTCGACTTTGCCAATTGCGAGAGAGATTTCTCATCGAAAGCTAAAGCCGCATCTTTTATTGCGCGCGAAAATTTGTCGTGATAAGAGTTAAAACATTAAATCCCGTTATAGTCGGCAATTGCTTTTGGACAAAGACGCGCGCGTTCGTTGAGGAGGACAGGCCGAACATTATCGTGATGTTCATCGGCGCGTTATTCGATTTTATCGATTATCGTACAAGCCGGCACCCACGAATATCCCAACCGTTGCTTCTATCGTACCTTTTTCATGCTCTCTCTCTCTCTCTCTCTCTCTCTCTCTCTCTCTCTCTCTCTCTCTCTCTCTATCTACCTATCTACCTACCTACCTACCTACCTCTATCTACCTTTCTCTATCTCTCTTACTCACGCTTTTACTAACTTCTCCGCATCCTCCACCTTTCCGTCTCACTCACTTTTCTCCTCGTATAACTACCTCTTTCGTTTATTATCCCTTTTTCTTTCTCTTTCCGTTCTTAACTTTTTTTTTTTTCTGTCTTTAATCTTTTTATCTCCCTCCCTCTCTCTCTTTCACACGTTTCCTTTTTCTCTTTCAAGCTCATATGTCGTCGTCGCGTATATAGAAAAATAAATGCGTAAAATACGCAAATGCGCCCTCGTGCGCGCGCACGCGTGCAAAACACTTTCCAACGTGTCTTCTACCCTACTGATCGCGATATTTAAGAGAGACCAACAACCGACACCTCGGAATTTACTCTTCCCTATTACGATGCTTCGTGTATGGATTATAGCTTCTAATTCGATGCAAGTAAGTACCGCGAGTACTCGGCATATTCGCGCTATGTTGCTTGCCTGTGGCGGCGGCCGAAAAATAACGGCGCCGATTAACGCATTGTTTTTTCCCAGCGCGTGCATATAATTAATTGCCTCTCGATATTTTACTCCGGTGAGGGGGGGGGGTAAGAAAGGGGACCGGCTTGCTCCAATCGAAAACTCATCTTTATTGCTGTAACCTCTCGTTCAATAATTTTATTATTACAAATAAGCGCAAATTCTTGTTTTCGTGATCGATCGATCGTAAAAAAAAAAAAAAAGAAAAAAAAAGAAACATTCCGCGACGAATGTATAAAACGTCGTCTCGCTCTTTCTTTCTTTTTCTCCTCTCTTTCTCTCTCCCTTTATTTTTTCGGATAAATCTCGATAACGTTGCGTTTTTTTTCAGGAGCGGGAGAATCTGGGAAAAGTACGATCGTCAAACAGATGAGGATATTGCACGTCAACGGCTTCAGCGAAGCGTAAGTTTTCTCGGACTTTTTATGCCGAATGATCGAGAGACCCATTATTTCATGGCGGTCGTTGAACGTCCGATGTAATGAAACAAGTCGCTTTTTCGATTAACTCCTCTTTTATTATTTTTTTTTTATTTTCTTTCTTTTCTCTTTTTTTTTTCTTTTTCCTTCTTTTTGTCCTCATTTTTCTTTTCATCAATGCGCACTCCGTACGAAAATGAATCATTCCCGGCAACCAGTTCGAACGGCAGTGTCAACGTAATATCAACACGTGGTTGATACGAATTCGGATGGTTAATCTTTCACGTTTCTCATTCTTTCGGTTTTTGACGATTCTTCTTCGTTGGACCGATCTCTCTCTCTTTCTCCCCCCTCTCTCTCTCGATCTCTCTCTTTCTCTCCCTCTCTCTACCTTTCTCTTTCATTCCCATATTTACGTAGCGAACAAACGAGGAGAAAAAAAATGGTTACTTCTCGTATTCTCCGTCTTTGCGAGAGAATTTTGCAACGATTTCTCGTTTCGGTAATAGCGAATATAAAAATAAACATGGAGGTCGAAGAAAGAAGAAACGAATGCCGTTATCGCTAATGAGATTCTTATTACATACGTACATACATACATACATACATACATACATATATATATATATATATATATATATATATACACGTATGTACGTGTGTGTAAAAGAAAAAAAAAATCAAGAGCAACTAGATAGGATGAAAACGACGTGTAAACAAATGGGCCGCCTCGTGTGTGTGTCATAAATTCTGTCTGACTTGGGTGGAACTGATAACGTTGTGTCTGAAAGGCGCCTCGTTGCTTTACTTCCTTTCTTCTTTTTCTCTCTCTCTCTCTCTCTCTCCCTCTCTCTCTCTCTCTCTCTTTTAGCAACATTAATTCGATCGACCGGCCATAGTAATTCATAACTTTATTATCTTTCGTATTAAATCATAGACAAAATTTGTAACGTTATTCGCCCTTCCACTCCTCTCTTCCCCCCCGATGGCTTAGTCACGTCGCAAAGAGTTTCTCGATGGAGAGTTAATACGTAAGTATGTATGCACGTACGTACGTATATACATGTACGATACATATTGTATCGCATTAAATATCGTACAACGAAAAGAAAAAAAGAAAACAAAAACAAAACAAAAAACAAGTCACCACGAAACGTGCGGTAACATAAATGGAATATAAATGGAATTACGTTTTTCGAGTAAAAGAAGAGAATTGGCACGAAGTTGGTAAAAAGTTACGTTGTATTTATATCGTAAAAAATATCTTTGAGAGAGAGAGAGAGAGAGAGAGAGAGAGAGAGAGAGAGAGAGAGAGAGAGAGAGAGAGAGAGAGAGAGAGAGAGAGAGAGAGAGATGTATATTAGAATTTTGTTAGCTTGTGTTTATACAGTGAAGTAAGTAAGCGAAGCGAGAAGTAGATTGCTGTGTTAAATCGCAACTGTCGTCATTACGTATACGCGTACGTTATAAACTTTGTGGAAGAACAACGCGCACGATAAAACTAAATGGAGTATCTTAATGACGATAGTTTGTCGCTACTTCAATTCGTATATGTTTCGTTTTTTTTTCTACAACATTTTCCTCCGATACTTTGATATATCTCGATCTCGATTGCTTTATAATCCGTTTCCTTTATTTATTTTATTTTATTTTATTTTATTTTAATTTCTTTTTTGTTTTTCTAGTGAGAAGCGGCAGAAAATCGAAGACATAAAGAAGAACATCAGGGACGCGATACTGGTAAGAAAATCTGTTCGTTCGATTCTTCTCGCATATCTATCATTCTTTCATACAATTCCGATCTTCTTTGTAATTTTGAGCTCGACCAATGCTCAAAGTTATAAAACTTACAATATTATAAAAACGTTAATTGAAATGGCATAAAGATGTTATACAAATATTGTTATTACGTATTGAAAACAAAAAATTATTCGTTCGCAATTAATTTTGCGACGACCGGCCGTATTATTTAATAACGAAAAATCTGTCAATCTATTCTCAATTTTCGCTATTCATGTTACATTTATTAAAAAAAAAAAAAAAAGTACTCGGCGTATTTATGTACCGCATAGCTTACATACTCTTTATTGGTTTAATCGCTTTACGGAAAGTATTGACACCTTAATCAAACGATATTTATCCAAATTTTAGTATCCTGATATCTTGTATTTTTTTTTTTTTTTTGATATATCTAATTTAATGAACGTTGCTGACGTCAATTATTTCGAGTGGCAAAATATATGTAATACCATTTTAGTTGACCATTCGGAGCACAACAGATTTCTTTCCTGCTTTTCCTTTTTCTTTTTTTCTTCTTTTTTCCTTTATATAGACATCAAACATTTGGAAGCATAGATAAGTAAGCACGATATTATCTTTCGGATATCATTTGTTATACAAGGTAGACCAGAAGTTCTTAGGCTTGTAGTTTAACAATTAGAAAAAAAATTAGCTTAAATCTCGGAAAAAAATATAACTTATTTTTAAGATCGCTTAGGGACTTTGATTTTGCATTAACGTTATGCGATACAATATCCGCGAACATACTCGCATAACATTTTATCATTAATTCGTCTTTCGCGTTCGTGTATTTAGATGCATATAGTTAAATGTAACTTTGCTTCCACTTTAGTATATCAGGTAAATATAAATAAATGACATTACATGCTCGCCAATATGGTATTGATAGAGTAGAGGAACGTGCGGTTAGAAGAGTTTATATAAAATATTGATGTGATTACAAATTGCTAACTAATAATTTGTTAGATATCGGACGGAATAATTGAAAAATGCACATAATCGGCGCGTCAATCTCAAGCTCGTAGTAAAATTTGGACTTCTTTAAGGACGTATTCTTTTGCTGCTAAAAAAAAGATCGATTTATTTCTTCTTATATCTTCTGAAAGAACCTAGCTTCAAAAATATTCCGTTAAAAATTTATTTACAAATTAAAAAAAAAAAAGAAGAAAGAAAAAATAACGAAGTTACTGCGATAACGGTAATAGCGTAGTTAGCGCGCTGAGATGATGCTTTCAAATCGGACAATCGTTTTATTCCTCAATATTTATTTTTTGTTTTATTTTATTGCAATTCTGCAGCAATTACATGCGCATATCGTATGTACATATAAAATTTGTGAGTATCGGAGAAACTTGAAAATAACTTTCGAACATGGAGAATGGACAAAAGAGCATAAAAACTCATGTATAATAAATCACAAAGAATCTTCGAAAAAGAATAAAATAGAGGAAGGTGCAATGATAGCGCACGTTAATTAACTTTTTACCGTTATAGTTCCACGAATGAAGATTTATAACATGGTCCAGAATCATGGTGCAGTTAGTAGCGCGCAAGTAGCTGAAGGTCGATTAAAAAAACAATTATTAAGAACGAATATTTAAGCTTTAGAAATATCTTAGAGAAAGTAAGGTCACTTGTCGAGGATCCAAGTAAATATTATAATCTTGCTACGGTTGTGTCTTGGTGGATTTAAACCGAAATACATTTTCGTGTTGCTACTAGTGAAAGTTTTCGTTGTCTTGTGCGGACTTCGGCTCAACAAAAAAAAAAAAAAAATATCAATCCAGTAATAAAGACGATAAAAATTGCTTTTAACCGAAACGCTGGTACCGGTTTTCTTTTTGTAATAAAGGCACGGTCATCGATTTTACACAATAATGAAAACGTTGCTTTGCAAAATTGGTCCGCTCGATCATCAGTTTAACGTACAAGAGGACGCTCAAATGAGGCTTTCATTTCGACAATTTGAATATGATTCTGAAATCGATGATGATTCATTACAAGTATTCAAAAATAATTCGTACCTCTCTTATAAATGCAATCAATTCATTTTATATTATTATTTTATTTAATTGCAAACGCAATTTTAAATAACTTTTTCTCGAAATAGTGAATTTGTAATCGGTTCGTACAATTTCTCTTAGAGACTACTAAACCGATTGGTTTGAAATTATCGAAGTACAATCTGAATTAAATTTAAGGTATCTTCTCTAGCTGGCTTTTTTTGAAATGTTTACTTTTTTTTCTAATAAGGATGACAGCGAGTTTCTCCTCAAAAGTATGAAAAACAAGTCCACTACTTTGTATACAAATAAGATTTTGATTGATCCGGTTTGAATGATAAAATTCATATTTTACTCTTACATTTCAAGATCAAATTGCGTTTCTTTGTTTTACATATACGCATACAAACACGCAAAAGTTGATTGCCGCAGAAATTATCCGTGATATCGCATTTTTACATACATTTTTACGTTATAAGGCCAATGCCGCTTTCTCTGTCAAGTTTTTTCTTTTTGATGATGTTCGATTAAAAACATTTGTAATTTTACGTTTTGAAGTACGTTCTATCGCATAAAGAAAGATCTTTATAAATGACGTTTATATAAAAAAAATCAGAAAAGATCTTTTTTTTCCTGCTCGAAAGTCACATACACGTCCTTAATAATAAATACGGACGTATCGTTGTGTGGGTCGTACCTCTCGTGGACGAGATCGTGCGTGCATGTAGGTGACATGCCAGCTTCTAAGTGTATTTGTCGAAGACGAGTTAAAAAGACCACACGTTGCTCACTGCTAATATTAGAAGTAATTCACTGGACAAATACTAATACTTCATCTAAACGTATGTACTTCCCACGAGGTTTCCTTCCTCGAAGGAATCTTATTCTGTCAATCACCTCTTATATATAATATTAAAATTTTTCTTTTATTACTCTTACGTTCAATTGTAAATAAACAAAAGTGAAAGAGACATGGCGGGGTGGGATGGGGAGAGAGAGAGAAAAACTTAAAAGCGCATGTGATCGTTTCATTTCGGTTTTCTAGCTTTTTTTTTTCCCTCTTTATTTTTGCTATCTCCATTTAATTATACGCGAGTCGAGCCGACGATTTCTTTCTTTCTTTTCTTTTTTTCGGAGGGGGGGGGGGAGGAAAGCGAAGCTAATCCGCAGTTTTCATAACGCGAGTATAACTTACATCGTCTCGAATTATCATCAAAATATTTTGCTGTGATCGGAGCAAACCGATGATACTAATTTATGTCCTATTCAAGCTAACAAGCCTGCCTTTTTTTTTTTCTTTTTTTTTTTCCATGATTCGAATCGAATTAGATCATTCACGATAACTATATTTAACAAGCATCTTTTCTCGACTTATTCCTTCATCGAGCTTCGAAAGGGATTAGAAAAACGAAATCAACAAGAACCGTTTCCGTTTTTTCTTTTCTTTTACTTCTTCAATTTTTTTTTTTCCAGACGATAACCAGTGCTATGAGCACGTTAACGCCGCCCGTGACGTTGGAGGATCCTGGAAATCAGAGTAGAGTCGACTATATCCTGGACGTCTCGTCTTCCCCGGACTTTGATTATCCCGCGGTGAGTGATTTAGAATAAGGAAAAACAATTTAATTGACAATTTTATAGTTCTTTTAATGATGAGATAGAGAGATTTAAAAAAAAGGCTTTTTCTCGATGTCATCGAACGAAAGAGAGAGATCACGTGCTTGACACGATGTCTTCGAGCTTGATAACAAACTCTATCGAATATTTTTGACCATATAAACACATATGCGCGCGTGTGTGGTAATGAACGTATGGATTCGTTGATAACTTACTACGTGTGGCATGATTAATGTTTACGGTGTTTACACAGAGAAACACACAAACACACACACACGTGTTGATGACTCGTATAGGATACCACCACATTAGAATATCCTACGCTATATATTCTACGCGATACTTGCATATAATACACGAGAGGTCGATTACGTTCTCTTATATTGGACGTAAAATATATCTATGCGCTTCTAAATGGACCCAACACAACAAATATATCTCGTGAAAATTCTTCGATGGCGGCTACGATTTTATGTGTGTTTCGTTTAAGCGTTGCAATTTCTGGGTGTTACTTTTAAAGAACCGTAATTTGTCTACTACGTAATATCTACGTTTTCTACGCTTAATAAAATAATTGACCTATATAAATTATAAAAAAAAATTCCGAAGTACAACGCAACAGTTATTTAAAGTGATATTTAAAAAAAAGGACACTAAAAATAAAATAAAATAAAATCAAAATATTTGTAATCGTTGTTATTTCATAAATTTACAATTGGACCACATAATTCTCGCTCGAATAGTAATTCACCTCGCTGGTTTTATCGTGTTGAAATTGCGTAATTTCGTACGGTTGAATCCATTGAAAAAGCGTTAGGCCAATGATAAAACTATTTCTTTTCTTTTTTTTTTTTTTTTAGGTGGGATTAGTTTAGAAAATCGTTTAAGTGGTTATCGAAAAAAAAGCGTTACAAGACGTATGTATCATGAGGGCGCTTATTTAGACCGTTTTGGTCATTCCGTATTCAGGACAAGCGTTTCGCGCCTCTGGAAAAACGTGCACTGAAACCCACGTGTGTCACCTACCGACTCGCGGTACATACACACACTTTTCATGTATGCGATGTTTGACCGAAAGCATAGAAAATATTCATCGCTTTTTCAAGTTTAGTGTTTGCGCACGTGTGAGTTGAGCCCCCTCATCTTCTCTCTCACTCTCTTTCTCTCTTGACAAATAGACAAACAGACAGACAGGCATAGATCTTATGGGAAGGACGATCGATTAAAATGATTTTAGAATGCGGGCCAATTCTTGTGCGTATCTTTGTGGATTAACGTTCAGTCATGAGATTAAGGAAACTTCCGGTTCGCGGTAAATCAATATCTCTTGGATTCTTTTTTCTTGGTCCAAGAGAAAGAGAGAGAGGGAGATAGATTTTAGATTTAGATTAGATTTTTTTTTTTTAGATTTCACATAGATTTTATGGATTTAAAAGCAAAAACGAATGCGAATTCGAATTCGCGATTCGACGTGTCTCTCTCTCTCTCTCTCTCTCTCTCTCTCTTTCTCTCTCTCTCTCTCTCTCTTAGGAATAAAGTCGCGACAAAATAATTCGCGTGTTTTGCGTCATAGACTCTACGCGAGTCGTGACGCATATATACCTACACAATATACCAACCTTATACACATTAGATACGTATATTCGATCATATACATACATACATACATACATACATACTTATATGCATACATACATACATACATACATACATACATACATACATACATACATACATACATACATACATACATACATACATACATACATACTTATATGCATACATACATCCATACATACATACATACATACATACATACATACATACATACATACTTATATGCATACATACATACATACATACATACATACATACATACATACATACATACATACATACATACATACATACATACATACATACATACATACATACATACATACATACATACATACATACATACATACATACATACATACATACATACATACATACATACATCATACATACATACATACATACATACATACATACATACATACATACATACATACATACATACATACATACATACATACATACATACATACATACATACATACATACATACATACATACATACATACATACATACATACATACATACATACATACATACATACATACATACATACATACATACATACATACATACATACATATATACATACATAACAAACGTGCATACAAAGTTGTAGACGAGTGTTTGGCCGCCGATTTCGTATACGACGGTTATGTAATAATTTATACGTGAGTTTTCATAAAAAAGGTAAGCGCGCGCGCACGAGTTGCATATACATGCGCGCATTACGATAAACTATTATTTATGGTTGAACGATGCGTGTGTGTGTGTATATATATGCCATAAGTCGTTCTATTATTGCGAACGAAGCAGCGCTCGAATTAATCGTATTAAATCTTCTCACCGATATAGCATTCGTTTTACGTTTACCCGCATGTTTTTCTGCCTCCGTCGTCGTCGATGATAGGGCGTTGCCTATCAGGATGCCAGGATTCGCGCGAAATAAATTTTTTGAATATCCAATCGAGTTCGCGCCGTATTCTAATCACTGCAACGGGGTGACGGTAGCGAACTTCTTCTTGTTCTATTTTCTTTTTTGAGGTCAAAGAAAATTTTTCGCGTAAACTTAAAGGAAATTATTTACATGAAAATTGAAGAAGAAACGAGTTATACACCGGTTCGATTATATTCTCGGAACTCTTTGAATGCATGTGTACTTTGTATTCACGACGATCCGATATGACTGTCTATTATTTTTTAATTCGAGGCGAATGCATCGCCACCTTATCCAATTATCCATCGCCTTCGAAAATCACGAGCGAAAAAAGGAAAAAAAAAAAGAAATACCCAGACCCAACGATCATCGTGCAACGATTAAGTGACAACGTTCTCTGACGATGTGTTCGTCCTCCTTCGAATTTCGAATAAATTTTTCAACGATGATGCGCGCTTTTATTCGTTGGTACGCATCATAGAGATTTTACTTATTTTATACGCTACGTATGCTTTTGTGTGTGTGTATGTCAGCGAGGTAGAAACACAGTGGGTAATACATACATACATATATCATACATACATAGAGATTTATACACGAGCGTGCTCGTAAAAAGACCGTGAGCTTATTGGACTTGGCAGAAGTCTATCCAACGGAAATGTCTCCGTTCAACAACTTTCCTTTTGGTCGTTATTAAAAATAGAATGGCGAAAACCGACAAGCGCGCGCGCACCTTATTCAAATGTTAAAGATATAATTGCGTTATTTTCAATGGTACGTACGTTTAGTAGCAGCAACAGGCGACGACGACGGAGGATAGGTTCTCTGGCAGAAAAGTAATTACTTATTTGACTTCGCGTTTTTAAATTTTTCCTTTTTGAGATCCGATTAAGTCGTTGACCGACCGACTTAAACGATGAGAAAAGGATTGAGAATGATTTAATGATAAATGAAACCGAATCGGGATATTCGTAACACGTGTTGTTTATACATACATACATACTTACATACATACATATATCGCCGTAAACACAAGCAGCACCCACACTTTGGAAACAATCTCGAGGACGTACCGGTAATTCTCGTAATTAAATTTATCATCCATGTATAACAGCGCATTTTCCCTTTATCCGTCCTTGCCTCTGATGATTCGCGCGCGCTTAATTTATCACTGTCAACCGGTCTTCCAAATATCTAGAAGAGGCCCTACCAAGGATACGGAAGTTTATTTCTGGCAGTATCCAAGTCGAATCTCTCTCTCTCTCTCTCTCTCTCTCTCTCTCTCTCTTTCTCTCTATTTCTTATGGCAGGTCGATTTAAAACGTAATTGTACAACGATGACACACAACATACACACGCACGCGCGCCCGTATACAGGGGTATATTTGGAGATATATGAGTATGGACGCACACGAATGACACCTTCACATATTCTACGCATATACATTGCATAAAGTAATATTACTTACGGAAGTTGAAATCGCCAAGAATAAATAAATATTAAATCTAAAGGATAAGCACGACAAATTATCTCTTTTCAACTTTCTCTCTCTCTCTCTCTCTCTCTCTCTCTCTCTCGCGCGCGCGCG
This sequence comes from Dolichovespula saxonica, assembly GCA_911387935.1. Classification (NCBI taxonomy): domain Eukaryota; kingdom Metazoa; phylum Arthropoda; class Insecta; order Hymenoptera; family Vespidae; genus Dolichovespula; species Dolichovespula saxonica. Next base: position 14,028,944 of record OU426993.1, on the reverse strand, counting down.
CCGATTGATTTTCCCTTTATTCCAGTCTTTTGAGATAAATATTCATCCGTAAAACTGGTTTGCTCGCTAATCAAAGAATTATCTTAATAGTCCGGTATCGTAATTAAGATTTGTATCGTAACAACCTTAATGCGAAGGAAAATGAGATCGTCCGAACTCGATCGTCGTAGTCGTTAATTTATTATTCATATGTCTTCTCTTTTTTCTTCTTCTTATTCTTCTTCTTATTATTACGACAGGGTGGTAAATACGTACGAAGAGTTCAGAACGAAAAGCGTGAAAGTAATTTGTTGCACGCTTCGTCGTTTCTCGTTCATGTAGATTTTTCTATTGGTACTTTTGCGGTTATATTTAACAACGACATTCGATCGATATCGATCGATCGATAGCCAATGAATGATTCCAATAAATGTACACTCGACGATACTCTAGGTTTTCCTTTTTTTTTTCTTGCGTTACGATGCGATACTTTTGCCCCATAAAATCCAATTACGAATAAAAGTAACCTTTCGTCAGGGCGCATCTCAGGGCACATTTTGGTTACTGGCAGAGCAAGTCGTCGCTGAAAGCCGTGCCAACGTCTGTCTCTTTCTTCTGAAAACTGCCTTCAGACATTCAAGAAAATAATTAATTTTAAATTCTTAAGCTCGACATATCTCATTAGCGACATGAGATGATGCTACGTGACTCGACGATAAATGACGAGAAGTCGTGTAGGACAGTTAGTTCCAAAGTGTGTGCTCGTTCTCTCTCTCTCTCTCTCTCTCTCTCTCTCTCTCTCTCTCTCTCTTTATTTCTTTGTTTCGTTATTAGTCTCGTATGGTTAAAAAAAAAAAAAAAATAGGTATGTATGAATCATGTTCTGGTATTCAGACAAATATATATTTATTTTTAGTTCCTTCGCATATTATCGTACGTGTTTGTTTTTACAATGCCACTCTGCGTCTTCAAGAGCCTCCTCGTGTATTGCGCCGAAAGAGGTTGTTTCTTATTAGAGATAAAATTCGATGGTAAGACGTCGAATTGTTCTTTTATTATTATTTTTTTTTCTCCCCCGAGACGGAGACAGATAGCAGAATGCTTTAGAAGGTTGGAAAAACGAACAAGTGAGGCGACCATTCCGTCAATAACTCGGACGTGCAATGATGGTTCAGAGAACTCGCTATAATAATAATAATAATAAAAAAAAAGACCGTAACAATGAAAGTACAAAAATAAACGTCGAATCGTTTTTATCCCAAATTTGTTTGCATTGTTCGTCGTCGACCATGCAGATTTAATTTCGTTGAAGTTCGATGAAGATATAAGATCTTTCTCTCAATTTCTCGGCGTTTTCCTTACGGCATTGGCCACGTGTACACACATTTGCCAATTTCTCTGATTTCACGTGAAAGAGAGTATTATTATTACGCCTGGCATGTTTCTCTCTTTCTTTCTGTTTCTTTTTTTTTTTTTTTTTATTTCTTTCATTAACGATATAATATCATTTCCTGCTTTTCAGGAGTTCTACGAAATCGTCGAAACGTTATGGAAAGATCGAGGCGTTCAGCAAAGCTTCGAGAGGAGTAACGAGTACCAGCTCATCGACTGCGCCAAATAGTGAGTCACGTTTAATACAATTGTTTGCTCGTCGACGTGAAATGTTCCGGGGAAAACGCGGATACCAACGTGTTTCTTCCTTTCCTTCTCTCTCACTCTATCTTTCATCCAAACACACACACACACACACCAACACACACGCACGCACACACACGCCTCTTTTTCTTTCACTCATCCCCCTCTCTTTTTTTCTAAATGACAAAATCCGGCGAAGGATGAGAAAGGATAAATTATATTCCTTATCTACATCGTATTGGAATCGTCCTTTACTCGGGGTACAATTTTTGTAATCTACCCCACACGGTAATATCACGATTACGATAAGAAGCTCGAACGATAACGTTCACGAGTTGATAATAGAAGTACTGTGTAAGATATCATCTCTCTCTCTCTCTCTCTCCCTCTTCCCCTCTTCCCTTACTCTTCCTCATCCCCACTTTCTCTCTCTCACTCTCCCTCCTTCCTCTTCCCCCACTTTTCCTCATCCCCCTCTCTCTCCCTCCCTCCCGTTTTGCTGAGAAAATTCGAAGAAAAATCATTCGATAGATTATTCTCAACGATGTGTCAAATGAATAGCAAAAAGGTATCGCGAAAATAGAACTGAGACGGAAGTGGACGTCCAAGTTTCGTGTCCCTCGAAAAACGCTACACGAGAGATATTTGACAGGACAGAAATAACTTAAGACAAAACGCAAACTCGGACGCGCTGTGAGTAGCTTTCGATGAATTATCCAGCAAATTTTCATATCGTTATTACCTCCCGATTGTATATACGCTCACGCACGCACACGCACGCACACGCACGCACACGCACACACATATATAGAATATTCTTTAAAAAAAGTATTGAATTTTTACGATTCTCCGCCAGTGCCGCCCCTAGAGTGAGATTCGGTAGCGCAAGTTAATTTATAACTCGTATCGTTTAGCTCTCGATTCGTTATTATAAACAAGACGAGAATAATCCGAGAAGATACGACATTAAAATGTTTTTTAACGTAAATTATTATGCAACGGTTCGTAGAAACAATATCGGCATACGTATATATTAATTCGAGCCGGTATATTTTATTTAACGCTTACTTTGTTATCTTCCTGTCGGATTTGAATTTTTTCTTTTTTTTTTTTTTTTCTTGAAGAATGTAGAATCTTTTTTAAAAAAAATTACGCCGCGTTACAACAATACGTAGACGACGTTCGCGTATATAGACGGTCTTGTAACGCCGATCTAATATGCCAACGGAGACAATGCTTTAACGAGGTAATCGCTTTAATAGGGACCACTGGATTATCTAGGGGTTCTCAGCGAGAACCTGCCCGCCCGATAATCAACATCGAAATTTTTCGAAGAGTCGCGAACGACCTTTATTCCGATATAAATGATTTAAAGTAAAATTCGTAAAAGGCGTAATAATTAAGATAGTTTAAAAAGATCGCCCAAAGGAAATCGTGTTCTTACGAGGCGGATAGGTGGTTGTGTTGGCACCGTGTCTATCTTACCGTACACGACGCACAACAACGGAAAAAGAACAAAATCTCCTGCGTAAATGAAGACCGATACGATTAGCGAGTCGGCCGGCGCATGTGATTTCGCTTTACGCCTAATCAAACATCAAACGCGTATGTATATGTATATGTACATAGAGAGTTGTAGACTATATTTGGCTAAAACTCCATGAGATCCCGTTCACGATTTATGTCACGATATTGCATACCTACAGAGTCTTTGGAATCGTATTCGAGATATGCGTACATTGAGAGAAGTGAATATAAAGTCTACGCGTGTATAATATATATATATATATATATATATATATATATATATATTCCGCGCGCGCGCGCGTGGAAACGTATCATTTTCTTTGAAATTATTACCTTTACATAACGGTAGCTGGTTCTGTCTCCGACTTATACATCATTCCTTTTTGGACACATCGAAACAAAGCTTTACGCTGTCTCCTCCTACGCGTATAAATACCCCCGTAGAAGAGAGAAGAGAGTCTACAAATCTTTGAAAGTAAAAGGTCGTATATGACTGTCCGGTGGTCTTTTTCAATTTCTATCCTCTCATATATCGCGAGGAACGCTACGTTATAAATAGCGAATCGTATTTTTAGGAAGCGCTGCTTCAGATATATCGGAGGAATGTGTTGCTCGATGAAGGAAGAGCGCCGCACGCTTTCAGACTTCCGATCATATTTATTGGGGGCCGCAATTACCCCTTTTGCTCAACGATATCTTCCCTCATTTTCCAATTTGTGAAATCAATTCGTCGTTGTTGGTCGATCAAAGATTCTTTCCATCCTTTTATTGCAACTGTTGCGACGAACGTGTACGGTCAACAATGAAACAAATAACGACTATTTTAAGATATCCCCCTCCCTCCTCCCCTCGAATCCGATTATTATCGATTGTTGAACAAACGGTATATTGTTTAATGACGTTAAAAGGACAGAAAAGAAAAAAAGCACATTAACTGCGTCATCACTGTATGCAATAGCTCTCTCTCTCTCTCTCTCTCTCTCTCTCTCTCTCTCTCTCTCTCTCTCTCTCCCTCTCTCTATCTATCTATCTATCTATCTACCTAGATATATCTAGACGCTATGATTCGCACGGCCAACGATTGCGCCGAACACATAATTTATCTTTTCTCCCAAAAGAATATACACGTTATCGGAAGAACGCGTTCGATCTTTATAATTCGGAGCTAATATCTTTTTAATAATCCTGTTTTTAATCCTTTCATTGTTATAAGATCTTTTTTAATATAAAAGAATCTCAATCGAAAACACTTGCTTAGCGAGGACATAAGAGGATAGAGGAGGACTTTAAAGAGAGTCTGTAGCGTGTATGCGAAGAAGATAGTCGCTACATTTGTGTCAAGCTCGTGCTCGTTTTTACGACCTGGATACGAATCGACGATAGCAACAGCTTTTATTGCTCTTCTTTCTCTCTCTCTCTCTCTCTCTCTCTCTCTCTCTCTCTCTCTCTCTCTCTCTCTCTCTCTCTGTCTACCTATCTCTCTTCCTCGCAAGTAAAGAGAAACCGCTAGTAGAGATAGGCACTTCGAAACATGCACTATTCGCGAAAAAAAAACAATGTTACGATTTACCTCCAAGGTCATTGCTGTTCTCTAATACTACCCCGTGATAACGAGAAAAATCGTTTTGTCGCATTTACCAGGTCTCGGTCTTCTAAACTCTTTCAGATTCTCATGAGTTCAACGAACTCTTTTATTTCTCTCGAAGCACGTCAAAATACCATGATCTAACTTTTTCTATCGAGCTTGTTTCATATTGTGTAGGCTTCTTACGTCTACTTGTAGCTTTTTTTTTACGACTAAAAAGGATTGGAAAAACCAAGCTAGACCAATTAGAAAGCGTAGAGTCAGAGAGTAATGGATTCGTGAACGGTTACATCTACGCGCCTTTAATTATCCTCTTCTGTATACTTGTTCTTATTTTTTCTTCGTATTTGTCTTTGAGGTTTAACGGGCGGCGACTAGAATTGCAAGGATTATCACGAATGATAGAAAAATCCCTTAGAAAGGAAGAACGCACGGTGCGTGAAGCATTTTAATTATAACACTCGTTTAATAACACTTCGTTATAATAAATCCATTGGACGAATCCCATTGGAATAAGGTGTTATCGATTTCAAATCTATTCGAGAATCTTCGATTTCCATAAAATGAGATCATTGTTTAAAATTTGTTCTTTCATCGATACCGGAACGTTCTAAATTTTTTGACGTCGATAAAGGGTACGTTGCAACTCCGTGCGCGCTATATTTACGGAATTATATCGTCTACGAAAGATACAACATAACGCTTGTGTCTCTCCGTAAAGTATTCATGGACCGATTAGAGAAGCCTGCGATATATATGGCGTGATAAAGATACCTGTTTCGTTAGTCCTCTGTATGAAGCATGCACATAGGTAGGTAGGTAGGTAGATAGATAGGTACATACACAGTGTCGAGTGTATATTATATGATGTTCAAAGTTATTCGATCGGTACAAATAACGTCAAAGCTTCAAAAGACACCGAAAAGCGTTTAGAATGAAACCTCTTCGATAAAGAGGATCACAGAGCTCTCTCTCTCTCTCTCTCTCACTCACTCTCTCACTCTCTTTTCTCTCTTAGGGTAGTGTTTGAAAGAGAGGAAAATGGCATCGTAAATGTAGGGAAGGAGAAGAGAGAGAGAGAGAGAGAGAGAGAGAGAGAGAGAGAGAGAGAGAGAGAGAGAGAGAGAGAGAGAGAGAGAGAGAGAGAGAAGGGAGATGAGAAAACAACGATTTGTTCAAAACTATTCACCTTTTTATTATATCTTCCATCATAACCGACCGTCTATTAAGATCGCATTATTAGATCCGGCTTCCGGAAAATTATTAAAATAAAATTAAATTATCTTATATGGAATTGATCTACGATAAAATATCATTCGCGAGATACTTTACGAGGTAAAAAAAGAAAAAATATTATTTGCAGCGAATTATCCCTTTCGTGATACTAGTTGTAAATAGCAGAAGCAGGTAGAACAGGGTCGCTTTATCTCCGACAAATTCTCTCTACCCATATTTTCGAACTTTCACACACAACACACACACACACACACACACACACATAATAGTAAAAATCCTTATAAAGGCAACATCAGTGGACGAGAGAAGTGTTTCGTATTAATGTTTGCTCGTGTGTGTGTGTGTGTGTGTGTGTGTGTGTGTGTGTGTGTGTGTGGAGGGGGAGGGAGGAGAGGGTGAAGCTAAGTTTGTATGTACGATTGATGACGAGCAGCGATGGCAGTGACCCATGACCTGGATTGAAAAGTGGATACCAAAGAAGCGTATGTGCACGCTCGACGAGGCCGACAGGGCAAGGGTTGGGGTTAGGATAGGACACCACCACTGAGGATCGATTTTCCCTCTTCGTGCGCTCCCTCTGCCCTCGGTACGGAAGATATGAGAGAGACAGAAAGAGAGAGAGAGAGAGAGAGAGAGAGAGAGAGAGAGAGAGAGAGAGTGAGTGAGGGGAGTAAGGGAAGGGTGGGAGGTTGGCTAAAGAGACAGAGATTTAGCGTACGCGCGCGTAGTATGTATCATCCTGTGTGTATGTGTGTGTGCGCGCGCGCGCGCTCGTTCTCTTTTCCTCTTTCTTCAATACTCTTAAATTCCACCCTTTTCCAATGAATGACGAATACCTTCCATTTTTTTAACCATTCCTTTCTTTGCCATACGTGATGCTCTATAACGCCACGGATTCTACATCTTCGTTTGATCTATCCTTTTTTTGTTTTCTCTTGCTTTCTTTCTTTTTTTTTTTGTCTTCAACTTATTGCCTTATACAATTGATCCTCATCTTTTCATTTTCGCTTCCTTAATCAGCGAGCGTCTGGGTTGAGTCGAATATTAAAAGACCTAATGTAGTAAATAATAAATATGGCATTACTCAACGTTTGATCATTAGTCCCAAATTATTCCATATATTTGACCCATGCCCGATCAAATTAGAAGGGTTTCGTACGTACGTATTTTGTGTCATTGATTCCCTCCTCGCTCGTGTTTATTTTTACGATAAATTTAGAGGTAGTAAAAGACTTCTTCCTCCTCCTCCGTATTTACGGTGTTCGGGCATAGTTTGACCAACTTTCGCTAGCTAGAATATATATATATATATATATATATATATATATATATATATATATATATATATATAGAGAGAGAGAGAGAGAGAGAGAGAGATCCGCATTGTCATTTGACCGCATACGTCGTACCGTACGTATGAAGTGGGCTCTCAGGATAACGATGTGGTTGATTACCGATGATTGTCATCACGGAAAAGCAGTATGGAGATCAATAACACTTCAACTTGATTTTGGTCGAGCGTATCACGCGATATGACCCTCCTCCCCCCTCCTCCTTCCCCCGAGCAAGCGATGTTCGCGACGACAAAGAATTTTTGTTGATGTGATTAGAATGTACGCGACAGATTTAATTTCGAGTTCTGATAAATCTTTAGCTTCGCCTAGAATAACGCCTAAATGTTCAAACATTTTTCTCTCTCTTTTGTTTCAGTTTTCTAGACAAAGTAGCTATTGTAAAACAACCGGACTACACGCCAACGGAGCAGGTAATACATACGCACTGTATATATATATATATATATATATTCATTTATTTTTGATCGCTTCTTTATCTTCAAATAATCAAATAATTTAAAATCAAACGTAATATGGGGAAATAATAATTATCTAACAAAGTATAACGGGGCAATATTCTTTTTATTCTTAATCTTCTCTTGTTTTAGGATATCCTGAGGTGTCGAGTCCTTACATCCGGTATCTTCGAGACCCGGTTTCAGGTGGACAAAGTTAACTTTCAGTAAGTCCTACGCTATACCTTCCTCGCTTTTACTCCAGTGTTGTTTAACTATATATAGCCGACGTATTACAGTAACATCGGCTGACGGTAAATATAACGCAAAGCAGCATCGGCATCGTCATAGTGACGGCGCCGTTTATACAATGTCGACGTTACGCTAAACGTGCAGCGAAATCCGTTACACGCGCTAATGCCTTCGGAACTTTATAATATTTTCCCTTTTTGCGTTCACTCGCCGTTGTCAGGTTGTATCTACGACGCTCCAGATTTTCAGTCCCTTTTCTCTCTCCGTTTTGCCTCCTTCATGATCACGCGCGCGCGCGCTCGCTCGCTATTAGGTATGTATTATATGTCCGCGCGAAAAGTGACAAAAGAAAACGGCTATCCTTCGAAGAGAATCGATTTCTTTCTCTCTCTCTCTCTCTCTCTCTCTCTCTCTCTCTCTCTCTCTCTCTTTCTCTCTCTCTCTCTCTCAAGACTTTTAAGAACGTCGTAGAGAAATAGAAAAATATCGTCGTGATGGTTGAAATGAAAAGATAAGAAAAAAAAAGAAAAAAGTAAAAAAGAACGAGATGGTCCTTAAAATAAGGAATCGACGAATGTAATAAAAGGGTGCTAACTATTAACGATCTCATTATTGCAGCATGTTCGACGTTGGCGGACAACGGGACGAAAGGAGAAAATGGATACAATGTTTCAATGACGTAACGGCGATCATATTTGTAACAGCATGTAGTAGTTATAATATGGTACTCAGGGAAGATCCGACGAAATTGAGACTACGGGAGAGTCTCGATCTCTTCAAAAGTATTTGGAACAATCGGTAAGGTACACGATATCCCCGTTATGAAGGGAAAAAAAAAAAAGAATTGTTCGGCCAACCCGATACATTCCAATATATTATTCAGAACGAAATTCTTTCGACCTTCGCATCTTTTTTTCATTTTGACCCGCCCCCCTATATATTTCAGATGGCTTCGCACAATTTCCGTGATTTTATTTCTAAATAAGCAAGATCTCTTGGCGGAGAAGATAAAGGCTGGAAAGCATAAATTGGAGGATTATTTTCCCGAGTTCTCACGTTATCAAACGCCAGTCGAACCTGGCGTAGTCACAGATCCCTCGGAACCTCCCGACGTCTTAAGGGCCAAGTACTTCATCAGAGATGAATTTCTTGTAAGTATAAAAAAGGGAAACGCGTACCGTTCGGTCCTCGGATAACCTTCATTCTTTTACACGCCATAAAAATATACATTTACCCATACTGTCGTATAACTTAATTATTATTGTTGTTGTTATTATTATTATTATTATTATTATTATTATTATTATTATTATTATTATTATTATTATTTACCATAGTTATTATTATTATTATCCATATTATATTTACCATAGTCTTTTATATCTCATAATAGCGAAACGTCTCGCGATTGGGAATCACAGCCGCCGGGGGTCGCGTTATAACGTTTTAAATCCGACGATCGAGGGTTAAGCAATAAAATGTTAAACTATTTGCAGCGTATAAGCACGGCCAGCGGAGATGGTAAACACTATTGCTACCCACACTTCACCTGCGCCGTCGACACGGAAAATATCAAGAGAGTGTTCAACGATTGTCGGGACATCATTCAGCGGATGCACTTACGCCAGTACGAGCTCTTGTGACTTCGTTCCCGCCGCAGTCTTGTTGTCCTATCGAGCGTGCTCGTCGTCTTACTATTATGCTCCCGTTGTTGTTGTTGTTGTTCCACCACCACCACCACCACCACCACCACCGCCGCCGCCGCCACCACCACCAACACTACCACGAGCCGCCGTTACGAGCCATATACGAGAGAAGAAGCGCCGTATCGCCGTTACGTCTCGTCGTATAGCTAAGGATATTATCCTCGGTGTCGCAAAAAATAGTATGGCAAGTCGGTCGTGTATCGGTAGAACGCGAACGAAATGACCTTCTCGTCGCACGCGAGAAAGTATACTACACACACACGCAACGTCGAGAGAAGAGAAGGATTACTTTAAACCCTCTCGTTGAGTAGTAAGAAACACTTTCTTTTTTTTTTTTCTTTTTCTTTCTTTTTTTCTCCGCTACGGGACTTATAATCTTCGTTAGTTTTCCCTGAATGGGTATTTTCACGTATCACGGGGAAAAAATAACGGATCTCCTCCTATATATGCCGACGAAGAATACGGAGGAAAGAATTTGTTTTCCCTCTCTTTCTCTTTCTCTTTCTCTTTCTCTCTCTCTCTCTCTCTCTCTCTCTCTCTCTCTCTCTCTCTCTCTCTCTCTCTCTCTCTCTCTCTCTCTCTCTCTCTGTAAAATCGTTTTATGAACCCTGACAGGAACGCTGTGTT
>OU426993.1:13991697-14018408 GCA_911387935.1 Dolichovespula saxonica | reverse complement strand
AACGAGTTTTCAAAGATATCGTATCTTTACAAATGGGAATAGAAAAAGAGTAATTATGTCCGATATTATTTATACAAATAGTTTCTCTCACGTAACAATAGTTACATTTTTAATCTATCGGAATGTTCATAGAACATTCTTCCTTTGTTTTCTTTTTCTTTTTTTTTTTAGTGTAAAAACTCTCATTACGCCGTATCAAGTAATATTTTTAATCGATTCGTCCTAGTCCTTTTTTTTTCTTCTTCTTCTGTCAAGCAATAAAAGAAGTGCAAACAACAACAAAAGAATAAAGGTCTCTCAGACATCGTGTACAATAGGGATCTAAGTACGAAGACTAACACTCGTATTCCTCGCGAGTACTTTTTAAGTAGTTTTATTTCGATTTTTAAATTCCTTCGCTTTCCGTAGTAATTTTCGCTCGCCTCTGAACGATCGTTCCAAGCCTCTCTCTTTAGACTCAAGATCAATATAGAATACGGAAGAGAAAGAAATAAAAAAAAAAAAAAAGGAATGAAAAGGGAAAGGAAAGTTTTGAATCATCAGGCTAATGTTGTTGGATGAACTGGAATTTGTCGGTAAATGAAAAAAAAATGTTAAAGCGTTAAAAAGAATACTATGTATATATATATATGTGTGTGTGTGTGTGTGTGTATGTGTGTGTTCTCCACATACATATATACATACATCCGCATTAAATGTATTTTTGTGTATCGATATTGATGGGTGCGCGCTCCACATATTTATGTGTACCTATCCTATTAAATACATTAAGAGAGACAACAAGCCATAATTCATACTTTTATTTATATCTCCGTGAAACATATTTTTATTATATTCGTTAAGGTGCGTGGTGATTAGAAAAGAAAAAAAAATGCAAGAAAAGAATGTGCGAGTTCGTTATCAAAGAGGAAAAGAGAGAAGAGTTTGGTTTGCGAATATATATTCTCCATAAACTTCCTCGATATCTATATATATATACACATACACGCGCGCGCGCGTGTGCGTGCGTGCGTGTGTGTGCATGTGTATATATATACATATAATCTGGACAAATAAATCCAAAAGAATCTTGTATTTTATGTATGCCTGTTGTACGTTAGGTAGTATCGTCACAAGAGAATTAATTGGTTCATTATTTATAGACGTTGAAAAGAAATCTTCTCTCCCTGTTTTTTAGATAAGAAGATAACTAATATATCCGTGTAAAGTAGTTGAGTGCAAGTAAGGAAAAAGAGCGTATATATTTGTCTTTCATCTAGGCGAGGTTCTCTCTCTCTCTCTCTCTCTCTCCCTCTTTCTTTCGTTTTCTCTCTCTCTCTCTCTCTCTCTCTCTCTCTCTTTTTCTCCCTCGGATGTTTTTCAAAAAAGAAGAAGAAGGATAAAAAAGAAATTTTTTTTCAGACTTGCTTCGAGAAACGTTCGTACGAGAAGACACACACACACACACATATACACCCTCTTTATCTCTTCTTAAATATAATCGTTCATAGGGAATATTAGTACGGATGTATAGAGAGAGATAAAAAGGAAAAAGAGAGAGAACTGAAGAACATTAAAAAACAGTGTGTAATCGAATATTAATCAGTCGTCTGGAATACACCCGGCCGCGCTATGCTATGCCACAAAAAAGATACTTGATATTGCTTTACAAGCTAATAATGAAAAAAAAGAATAAAAAAATTATTAAATGTAATTATGATGGTTGTGTGTAAGTCTACGTACATAAGCGAATCCAACAAATATACCGAATTAGTAGCTTATTTAGGTATACGGGGTCTCGAGAGACTTAATATACCAATGTATATTATATATATATATATATATATATATATATATATATATATATATATATATATATATATATATATATATACGCCGATCGCACAAGTTTTTTCCTTTTTTTTCATTTTCTTCTTACTTACTCTACGTCGTCGTGTACGTACATATAGTGAAAATGGTTATGTGGATAATGTATCTATATGTTTTCTCGTGGTGCAAGCTAGTTTTTATTTGTAAATACACAAATCACAGATTCGTACAAGATACCTAAACGAATAATATTAATATATATATATATATATATATATATATATATATATATATATATATATATATATACACATACACACACACACACACACAACATATGTATACACATTAATTTGCTCCGAAGAAGCAAACCGAGTTTAGGGAGAAAAAGGGATAGAAGGCTGTCTCCTGTAATTCTAAGATTTATTATTGTATACCCGTGCGTATATGATGAAGTGTGTAACGATAATGATTGTCCATGTATATCGTTTGCAAACATACCACCAAGTAACCAAACGCATACACCGGACAACCTTGTAAAAACTTCGCGAGAGAGACATACCACAAGATGTGTCTATAAGATATACTAACTACATACCCATGCGCACATGTCACACAAATATATACGTAAGCGAAGCGCGCGCGCGTGTGCATGCAAGGAAAAAAAGTTATTTAAAGGGAACGGCGTCGTAACGAACTTGCGTCTGCGGGGCTGCGTTTGTGAAGAGAATAATCAGCCGTTTGATCTCAAAAAATGTGATAGGGAACCGGATTAATCTCCTTAGGTAAAGTGTGTAAAAACTTTGTTGTTTGCGAACGTGCTTTGTCGTCTCAAAAAAAAAAGACAAATTGTTAAAACGTTTTGTTTTTTAAATGTCATTCGCAAGGTATATTTCTCTTCGTTTTTTTTTTTTTAGGCTTTGCTAACGAATTTGCTTTTGCAAGGAGCCCTCGTTGTTGTTGTTGATTTATATTAACCCTTAAAAAAGAAATGAAAATAAAGATATGGGCCGATCGGACATATAATTGCGGTGCGAGGTGAGAGAGCTTGTATATAGCGATTTAATTTGTCTCTGCGATGTGTCGTTATGGAAGGATGTAAACTATGTTCAATTATATAATTCGGATACGAGAATGGGATCAGGCAATATATCGTAGCTTTTTCTTCAACGTCACTTCACACGAAACGTCTATACTACTACTATTATCAATATTATTATTATTATAATTATTATTATTATTATTATCATCATCATCATCATCATCATCATCATCATTATTATTATTATTATTATTATTATTATTATTTTTATTATTATTATTATTATTACTATTATTATTATTCAGCGAATAAGCAAATGATTCGTCTCTTTTTTTAATTAAGGACAAAGGATCGTACTATTATGATCATCTTAATTTATTTTAATGATTGTTAATCGATGAAAAATTGTTTTTACACGGTCGAATGTTATTAAAATAAATTCTATATACTATTTTGTTATTATCGTCACCGCCGGATTCGATGACGATCATTTTATTATTATAACGCAAAGAGGAAAATAAGAATGAAATTTAAAAAAAAAAAAGAAAGAAAAAAATATTTAGCACCAGAAAATAAGCTATGATTTTTCAGTCGTGTGAAAGGATAAATTATCATTGTTGTTATTATTATTATTATTATTATTATTATTATTATTATTATTATTATTATTAATATTATTATTATTATTACTATTATTATGATTATTATTATTATTATTATTATTATTATTATTATTACTATTATTATTATTATCATTGTCATCATCATCATCATTATTATTATTATCATCATTATTACAAAAATTCTTCCGTTCTTAAGAATTTCTTAATTGTGTATTGAGTCTTCGTCTCTATTATTTGCAATCATTTCCTTCCATTCTTCTGTAATTCGATTCGCACGTATATACATATACATACATACATATATATATATATATATATATATATATATATATATATATATATACACACACACATTTGAACATTTCATTTCCTAAACTAATTTTTTTCTCTCATGAAGCTTGGAAAAGAAAGATTTTTATTTATTTTATCCTAATCTATTTGCTATTCTTCCGATCTAAGACCGCTCAAAAATTGTGAGAAGAATGAGAGAAAGCTACTTGTGCCTCGAGCGCGCCAATCATTATCCTTTAAAAATATAATATACATTTAAGTAATCAAAATCGACCGCGAGTGTGTCTCCGCGTCATTGTAGATAAATATGAAGGTATAATTTTTAATGGAGAAAGAATATGTGTGTGTACGGTGATCAATCGTCGGTGCTGTTCGAAAAGTGATTTTTCTTTTTGAATCTTCTGATTGCTGTTTATGCGCAAGGTGCAAGAAACAACAAAAGCGTTGATGTGTAGAAAAAATAAGAAAAATATCATCGTCTAGATGTTTGCAAAATGTGCAACTTCAAAGACAGTAAAGTAAAAAAAAACGGAACGAGACGATGCGATTGTTTATAAAAGAGTATAATATCGGGAATCGTTTACATACCTGTGTGTGTTTTACGTAATAAGGATCAATCCATCTGTCTACAAAATTCATAGTACAATTCGCGTTCTATCGGACGGTTAACGAGTGGACAAGCCAAGACGAGTACGACGAAAGATCTTGAAAAGAGGAAAAATTAAAAAGATAAAAAAAAATAACAAAAAAGAGCCAAAAGTAAATAAAGACGAAAGAAAAGATATATACACGCGTATTATACAAATGCATCCCGAAAAAAAGGATTCACTTTTCGTTCTGGCAATAACACGAAGGCGAACGAATCACATAATTGTTCGTAAATATGTGTATGTACACAATGTGTCAAATGTGAGCGAGAAATGAAACCAAAATGGAGTTACCAGCTCGTCAATATATTTACATCTCCTTAAATCATCTCCTTCTCCTGTACCTTTAATTAATTTGTTGTTGCGTGTCTCTTAGAGAAGGTGTCTTAGCTAAAAGACTTAAAATGGATTATTATTATTATAATAACTACGTAAAGAAAGAGAAGGAGAAAGAGTGAAAGGAGTAAAAGGAGTGGAGGAAAGAAAAAAAACATTACTAGTAATATTTAATGAAGGCAGTTATTTAGGAAAAGAGAAAATCCCAAACAAAACGTAGATACGATCTTGAATGAATGATTTAAATGCGTGAAACTTATGTAGGGAATCAAATTAATGTTGTCCACCTTACGATTCTCGTATTCTCGAAACTCGTTTGGCACATACTTTTAGAAATTCTTACGATTTTTAAACAATTCAAAGTAATGACCATACAATAGAAGCATAGAAAAAGAAATAGTAAAAGGAAAGGAGAGAGAAAGAAAGAGAGAGAGAGAGAGAGAGAGAGAGAGAGAGAGAGAGAGAGAGAGAGAGAGAGAGAGAGAGAGAGAGAGAGAGAGAGAGAGATAAAGGTAAAGATAAAAACATAACATTATTATACAAATTAAACATGAAGCATCAGTATTGCATCTCCGTGAATGATTCAGAAACGAAACTTGGTGCCATATCAGTACGAATTGTGAGGTGGATATGTAGTAAATGTAATAGATAAATGAAAATAAAGATATGTATATATATATATATATATATATATATATATATATATATATATATATATATATATATATATAAGCACAAGATATTCGCTTAAAACAAGTCACCTAAATATTTCCTCCATTTATGATAATACGAAAAATATTTCTTGCGTAATTCAAATGGTCTCAAAACACATATCTGACGGAAGATCTTTTCTATAAATGTCATTTTTTAATGGCTTTCATGATCATTCATGGTTTATATATATATACATACACATATTTTTTCCATTGTATGTCATATAGTACGACCTTGGACTCTAGAATGTTTTAATTAGTATGGGATTTACTTTCAGAGAGATATCAGGTTTCAACGATAACAGAATAGATCGGTCATTTACTTGAAATCGTAAAATAAAAACATTTATTTTTATTAATAAATGTTCAACATTTATAAATTTTTTATCAGCACAATCACCAATAATTTATTCCTTCGTATTTTCTGACATCGCGAATTGTGCTCCTTATAAACCTTACCCTGTGAATGTTCTCCACGAAGAAAAATTAATATTCAAGACCAAAATCAATCATACCGAGAAATTTTTGAATATCTACAGGACGATAATAAATATATTCATTTAAGATTTCAAGTAGATGGATGATCGATCTTCTGTTATTATTGAAACTTGTTATCTCGCTGAAACTATGTTCTATGCTAATTTTGAAATTTTAGTGTCCAAACATTTCAAGGTCATACTATTATAGACGGATGAATGCGTGGCAATGTTAGCTATAATATACAATTGAGAAAAATGTGTGGATATGAATAAAAGAAAAACATAGGTGACCTTGAAAGAATCATTAAAAAAATGACATCGTACCAAAAATTTTCTCCTGTCTCATTCATTTTCGAAAACATTTAAATTACGTAAGAAATATTTTTCATTATTGTTACAGATTAAAGAGAGACATTTAGGTGACTCGTTTTAAACGAAACATTATATATATACCGGATGTATCACCTAACTTTATTATCTATGATATATTCGTTATTTTTCATTTTATCGAAAAAAATTTTCAAAACGGTTAGACCATTTCGAGGAGTACATCCGACGGTAGAAAATATTTTTACTTCAGTTTAATTTTTTTTTCGAGACTTCTTGGTTGTCAATATTTTCTTAAATGGAACCATATAATTTGTCGCATTTGCTAGTATACGTGACACATGCATTATTGCATTTCCGAAAAAAAATATAGTCGTAAATATATGTAGTCTACCTCGAACCACGCATCTTTTTCTTTTAACATTTCTTTCTAACTTCAACCAAAAAAAAAATATGGCTTGTTACAGTTTTATGAGAATCTTCAAACATTTGTTCGAAATATTTTGCGAACTAATCATTTTTGACATTTTACTATAGTACTTTTTTTATTCAAAATGACACGAGGAATCAATTCACGTAAAACAAAAGTCGTATGGTCCCGTTTCAAAAAATACTGATCACCTTAAAATCTCAACAAAAAATGACCGTAAACAAAATTCTTTCCGTTGTCAAATGTGCCCCCTTGAAAAAATATGACTTCATCCTAAGCATTTTTTTTCATAAAATCTACGGAAATAACGTAAATATTTCAAATGATAAGGTTCAGTGATAAAATCGGTATAAGTATTATATAAATATATAAATACAATTCTTTAAACCAATTGCGGTTGAATGAGTCGTGCTCGCGTGCGTGCGTGCGTGCGTATGTGAGTAGTAAAATATAAATAAAAGGTGTATGTATGTATGTATGTAACTACTGCAATCATGTTTTTAGATTAAAAGAAAAATATTTCATTCTCATTCTGTGATGACTGTCCGAATATGAAGAAAGAAAATAAGAAAACTTTACATAAATATAAACTAATGATTAATCGATTAAATTAGCTAATAAAGGTTTAATTAACAGTCGTTATATTTAACTTCGTAAGAAACCTTTTAGATGGGGCGGCCACACACGTGTCTCTCGTTTGCATGTGCACGAAAAAC
Organism: Dolichovespula saxonica; assembly: GCA_911387935.1. Classification (NCBI taxonomy): domain Eukaryota; kingdom Metazoa; phylum Arthropoda; class Insecta; order Hymenoptera; family Vespidae; genus Dolichovespula; species Dolichovespula saxonica. The sequence goes on along the minus strand of OU426993.1, from coordinate 14,010,995 downwards.
AAGTGGACACTTTGGCTGCCTTTGCGTAATGCGTATCGAAAAATATGAACACATATACACGTTAAGTCTGGACACACTATATCTCAGTGCAAAAGGGAAAACAGTATGATTTATATACTGTATAAGTTTAGTCTTTTACCATTGATTTTGAAAATATATAAAAGTTATGTGTATAAATGATTATGTGTAATTAAACAGAACAAATCGTTTAGTAAGTTTTTTGAGGGTGTGTGTGTTTATACATACATACACACACACATATTATATATTATATTGATATATAATATATCTATATATATTAATATTATATATTAATATATAATAATATAATAAATTTGCCATTAAAAAAATATATATATATATGTGTGTGTGTGTGTGTTTATTAATATGAAAAGATTACAAAAGCAAATGCTGCAAAGCCACTGTATAATACATTTGTGTAACTAAAATAGTAACGATGCGATTATGGAAAATTATAACAATACAATAAATACTTACCGTATGTCTTATATAAATTGCAAATGCTTTTATGGCAATCGATTGGTTAACTATCGAGTCCTGTTTTGATGACAGTTACTTACACTTTACCGATCCTTTCGAATCTTATAATCGAAAGAGGCCACCGAAAGAGCATTTACAGTACGCACACAAAATTAATTTATATGCTGTTATATTTTTCATTATATAATACAACTTTTCCACATATTAAATTCAAGGATGTAATGAAATATTTAGATGCACAGGTAAGCTATCAAAGAATATTTTAATTTTCAATTTCAGTATACCGTTAGATGTCTATTTAAATATATCAGTTGTGCTTTTGATTCCAGTGCAGTCAATTCAGCAACGATGGGTGCCATTTGATGTACGTGATTTTCATAATTGGTTCCTAAGAACAATAAGTTTTTATAATTATTAACCCTGTATACTCGGAAAAACATATAAAGCTACTCACCCATAGCTGCTCTTTTTTCTCCATAACTGACTTTCCCATCAAATTCATTTATTGGAACCTTTATATCCGAACCAACTTGTTCAATTGTTACATTCAGATGATCTTCAATGTCTGCCAGATACTGTAAACACGAATAAAGCTTTTTACTTATTTACAGTTTAAATAAATTATTATGGTAATCCTTGATCTATATATCAGATCCCGAACTATATACAAGAAGGCAGTTATAAATGTAAAAAAAATGTGTTTGACCTTACTCTAGATTCATTATACCAAGTACAACATCCACCTTGATCAGTGAGATTAGTATTATGGCAATTTCTACCGCGAGAATGGCACCATTCGCCGTGATACCATACTTTCTCTGGTACACTGCTAACTAAAGAAATGGCCAAACCCATTCGTTCGGCTCTACCGACTCTTCCAATTCTATGCACGTAATTTGATTTTTCATCGGGCAAAGTAATATTGATCACTAGACAAATCAAATAATTAGTCTCTTGTATTAAATAATTTCTTTTTTTTTTTACATGATACTTACTGAACGGCAAACCAGTTATATCCAGACCTCTTGCCGCTACATCAGTGCAAATTAAGAACTTTACTTCTTTTTTCTTGAATTTCTCTAAATTTGCTTTACGTTCTTGCGGTTTTCTATCACCGTGCAAACAAACGCATGAAAGTTCACTTCCTCCTACTTGCTTCAAATAACGCTCCAAATTATCACAGTCAAGTTTTGTTCTACAAAAAAGTAAAGCTCTATCCATTTTATGTTCCCTTATAGCACGGATACAGTACTCTCCTTTTAATATTTTAACTGCCTCTGACAATACCTCTGTAAGTAGATTTCAACAATTAAGCAATTGACATGGTAACGTCATTAAAAGGACAAAACTAATTTTTATAACCAACCGGCTGTGTTACTTCCAGGTTTTATATTATCCCTACTATGCACTCCATCGGTTTCAATATTTCTTCTTAAGTTTTGCCACGATTTGTCTTTCTGGGGATCTACTACTACTACTACATGATGAACAGTTTCAGGAACTACATCTTCTCCCTTTAAATCGACCCACGTTGGAAAATGCATTAAACGTTCCTAAACGCGCCGACAAAAATTACAATATACTTATTATTATATTACATAAAGCAATGTTAAATAATATTACGATGTGTTTTAAAACTTACAGCCATCTTTTTTACTTCAAATGAATGTAAAGTTGCTGAACACACAATCATCTGCAATCTTTTTCCATCCGATGTAATCTTAGGAATTTGTCTATGAAGACGATCAATAAGTTCTGTATATCCTTGCTTTAATAATCCATCAGCTTCGTCCAATACAAAAAATCTATGTATGTGTGTATAAATATATATATATATATATATATATATATATATATATATATATATATATATATATATATATATATACCTTGTAATAACCAATCTTTTCGAAATTATTTTTTCAATTTTATATAAAATTACCTGCAATGTGTTAACGACATGTATCCTCCTTGTATTAAATCTTCCAAACGACCAGGTGTGCCAACTACTATATCAACACCTGAATTTAACATTGAAATCTGTTCCTTTACGCTTACTCCTCCAATAACTAATAATTCTCGAACTGTAGGATTCTTTAAATGTGTTTTAAACTAAAAATTAATAAGTAAAAATATAACCATATATTTCTTTAGAAATTAAAACAGTCACATCAGAAATACAAACTTACTTTTTGTATCTGATTATAGGTTTGTTCAGCTAATTCTCGAGAAGGTTCAATGATTATAGCCTGTGGTGCATTATTTATAGGTTTATTACTCCCTGCACTTTGACTCTGGCTACTGTTAACTGGATTATGTTTCACATGTTCTTTTGAAGCCGAAGATACAGCAATATAATCATTTGTCGGAGGATACTTAAATGGTTGAGCACCAAAATTAAATGATATTTCTGCATTTTTCAATACAACAGCTGGAAAAAACATCTGTGATTTCTGTTGAGGATTTAATGTAAAAGCCACACCCAGATCTACGCCATTTTTTGTGAATCTTATTATGCCGTTTGATAAATCAAGTAAACATCCAATTACGCAATGCATTCCAAAGGGTTCACCATAATTATCAAATTGCTTTGCATTGGATTTTTTACCAGTACCTCCGAAGCCATAGCCGAATCTATCTGTTCCTAAATCTAAAGAAGCCTGTTCAAATTATAATGATTCGTTAAAATTATTCCAAGCATCAAAACATCAACTTCCTTGTCCATTGTATATAGAATAGAATTAGTTACCTGAGGCGTAGACCACCCCACACGACATAAACCCTCATCTGTAGGTATGCATTCAAAAAAAAATTTCCCATCTCCTTGTACTCCTTTATTGGCACGGCATCCGTGCCATTCCTTTGGCTCACGACTCTGACATCTTAAACCATCTGGCGTCACAGCTAAAGCATGACCTCTGTCAAATAGACTCAATCCCCAATGTTTAGCTAAAAATAATTACATATCTATTGTCACAACATTAAAAAAATCCAAAAAGAAGAGAAAGATTGTATACGTGTGTTATACTCTATTTCATAAATAATAAAAATGGACATAATTACAATGCGATAATTCTTTTGCAGAGTTGCTAATTTTTCCAGATTCCATATCTTTCAATGTTTCCCATACAGTCTGCAAAATTGGTAAACAAAATGCTCCAGTTTTTCCACTTCCAGTTTCTGCAGCCATCAATACATCACCCCCACCTAATATTAAAGGTATAGCTTCTGCCTGAACATCTGTCGGTAACCTACAATATATAAAAATTTCGAAATATTGTAGATGAAATTATTGCAGTAAATTTAACTGCATTATCTTTTGAAAATATACTATATCGTGACTACACGATCGAAAATATGTTAACAATATAACTCACATCCAATCTATATCTTCAACGGATTGTGCTATTTCAGACAGTACACCCATTTCTAGGAAAGGAAAAAGAAATTAAATTAACGTTTAATGTTAAAATCAATTATTATCATAAGTATCATAAGTATCGATTAATATTTCTAAGTATCAATGTTAATAAACGTTAAAATATGATCGTTTAACCTAATAAATTCTACGTAAGCAATCAATCTGTCAAATGTACGTAATTCAGTTTTATTTAAAGAAAAAAATGTTTTATCATACCTTCGAACGCTGCCATACTATTTATTTATTAATTAAATATATTTCTAAATATAAATTATAAAACAAATACGCGGAAATTCAATACACCGGCAATTACTACTTTATTCAACTCGCACAACTCAGTTACTTGTTATTGGATAATATGGCCTTCAACCATTCTCTGTTATTCGCAAATCCCAATACCTGTCATTGTCGCTATCGTCGCTATCGTACGTAAGCCCTCCCTGGCGATAACGTTTTTAGTTAATTTAAATTTGGTATAATTATATTCCTTTTTTACAAATTGAATAGATTCCGTGTGATCGCAGGTAAATAAAAAGTATAAAACAATATTTCAACTGTATCATTCTTTGATAAATATAGAAATATGTAAATTTTACCTATAAATAAAAGAAATGTAAGTTGTCAATTTTAACATAACATCAATGTAATTTACTATTTATTTTTTTTAATAAAGAAGAAACATGATATCACCTTTGGAGACTGCAGAGGACAAAGTTCAGGAAGGACCAATACGATGTATATTTTTTTCCGAATTTCATCATATAGCTGGCCCAAAGATTACTTGTCAGGTTAAGTTGAGAAATTATATTTAAAATTTTATTTATTAAATCCAGAACATTTAGTTCGTTTTATCTTCTATATATTTTTTTTTACAGGTACCTGATAATTTTGTATCGAAGGATATATTTGATAATGTCAGTGTTTACATTATACCAAAGGCACAATTACAAAGAAGTACAATTACTGTGTAAGTTGAAAATATTTATTAACATTCAATGTTCATTATTAATAAATAAATATGTTAATTATTTTAGGACGTTGAAAGATTATAAAATCTTAGGATTTCCCGTGAAAATAGATGATAAAAAATATGCAAGGAATGCCTTCTATTTTAATTTATGTTTTGTATGCGATTCAGAAGCTCGCACAGTTCATTATGAGCCAGTAGTTAAGAAGATGTCTGATTTTTTGGTACTTATTTACCTTAATCAATTTATAGGTATAATAATATAAAATAATATATTTGACAAAACAATATATTTAAATAAACTTCTATATTTTGTTCATGTTAGATGGCATTAGAAATTGAGAACTGTTTCTTATCCTCTTCCGATGATAAAACTAGATTGGCAGAAATGCTAGGACATGTTATGCAGGAATTAAATTTGCATAAAATGTGCACACTAACGGGTAAAAATAATATATATTTAGTATCTTACCGTATTTCTGTTAATAAAATAAACGTACTTATATATATAATAATAATAATAAACGTACTTCTGTTTTAATACATTTATTTTTAAGAGGGAACAATGACGTCACATTTAAAAGTAGTAAAGCTAGCACCAGAACCTAAGCCAGTCCTTGATCATCAAGTACCAATATTTTTAGAAGGTAGAGAAGCATTTCACAGTGATCAATGGGATTTAACAACCCAGCAAGTATTACCATATATAGATGGCTTTAACCATGTTGCTCGCATAGCAGCAGAAGCAGATGTTGAAAACAATTTAGTTAAAAGCTGCGTACAAAATTTAGCGTAAGTTTATATTAAGGAAATTCCGTACGCTTTCAATTTAATCAATAAATATTATGAAATATATTTTATTATTTTCTAGGTATTATAGCATTGTAACTCTAATTCCAATATTTCAATATAGTAATGTTTATGCAGCAACACCAAAGCTAAAACAATTAGCAGAAGACATCAAATTACAAGAAAGATGTATTTCATATGCATCTAAATCCCGTAAGCATTACTATTTGGTACATTAGTATAAAATAATTTTCAAGAAGAGATCATTGTTGTTTTTTGCAGCAAGACAACCGGCATATCTCAGGGATATATATCGTATGTATGCAAGCATGACTCATAGCTGTAGTATGAGGGACTTGTGTCAACGTTTGAATCCACAAAATTTAAGAATTAATGAAAGAAGATTGGTTCAATTTGGTCTGATTGAAGGCCTTATTCGAAGAGTCTATAAGGTCTATTCTTGCACTTGAGAAATGTTTTTTATATATAGATATTGTTTAACAGCATATACACATTCACATATACGTATTTCAGTATCCTATACTTCTGCCTGGAATACCATACAATGAAGAAACACGGAATAATTCTGTTTATAAATATTTTACGGGAACATATAATTTGGATGAAATTTGTTGTAGTACAGGTCAAAGTGTGGCGCAAATAGAAGAAATCGTTGAACGTGATCCAAATATTGTTATGTTATGGAAGTAACTCAGTTGTTCAAATTATATATGTATGTTTATATACATACATTATTAAAATTTTGTATAATATAAATGTGTATATAGATAATGTAACAATTTTTATTATAATAAATATAAAATATTCAATAAACATATGCGTGATATTTATTATCAAATAAAAATTGTTACGAGATGTATATATGTATCACTTAATATTTTCAATCAGGCGTTTAACTTCATTAATATATATTTCCGGCACCTTACTCTCTTTCATTTCTTCACATTTTCTGTTCATAGCCTCCTGTAACTTTTTCTTGCGCATAGCAACTTGTGTACGAATAGCCAATCCTTCCTCAAACATCTTCTGTCTTGCTTGAATACGTTCTCTTTCCTTTTCATTCACCTAATGATTAAAAAAAAAAAAAAAAAAAAAAAAAAAAGGAAAATTCGGATAAATTTGTAATATAAGTATAGAAATCGCACAAACGCTCAAAATATTTTTAACGATCATGTATATGGACCTGTCTTAATATTTCACTACGATGAATAAGAGCTTCTTGTTGTTTCTTTTCACGGTTCTTCTTCTCGCGGCAAAATGCTTCCTTTTGTACACATAAAATTCTTTCAAATTCACGCTTTTCTCTGTCAATTTCAATTGCTTGTATTAATCTCTTATTCTTTATTTGTTCTTCTCTTCCTTTCCGAAGATCCTGTATAGTTTCAATTTTTTTCATTGCTTCTTCTTTTTCTTTCCGTCTCCATTCTCTCTCTACTTCTTCTTGTATACGGTCTGCATTTATTGCATCAATTTGTGCCTAGAATTTCAATGTTTATATAATATTCCTATACAATTTGATTGCATTGTTATAGTAAAAAAATGTTTACTTGAAGATCTTGTGTGTGCTTTGCCTGTACAGCCAGTCTTTCTTTTTCCTGTTCTTTGTATAAATTTTCCAATCTTTGCTTTTCTTCTAATTCAGTTTCTCTATCTTCTTTATATTTTTGATATTGTTTTATCCTAAGAAAGTTACACAAATTTAATCGGTTTATTTATTTAATACAGCAAATTGTAGATATTACCTTAAATCTATTATTCTATTTTCCTCTTGTTCCATGACTTTAAAATGCTTCAATTGTTCATTCACTTCTGCCAGATCTCGACGGATCTTAGCACTTTCAGCTTCCTTGTGACGTAACTTTTCAATTTCTGCTAACTGCCAGGTTATATTATTCATATTGATTAGCTGACTCTCCTCTTGCTTTTTTTCAAATTCAAGTATTCGTTGCTCTTCATTCTCTGTAATTTGATCTTTTAAAATCTTTGCGAATATTTGTTTCCTAGAATTGTCCTCTTCTTCCTTCTTTAAATCTTCCTGAATTGCCCATCTTCTTTCATTTTCCATCATGTCGTTCAAACGTTTCTCTTCTTCTACCAATTCTTGCTTGATTAATTTCTTTTCAGCTATCTACAAAAAAATCAACTTCTTCTTAATTTGTTATATATTAACACGTTGAGCGCGGCGCTGGTCCCTGGGGACTGGCAGTGAACTTTCCATTTGGCTGGCGTCGGTCCCTAGTGACCGACAGTATTAAAATTAAAAAATAAATGTAGTAATTTCAATGAAATTTATTAAAACATTCTAAACAATAATGTGGCTTGGATTTACACATATTCCAAAATGTAACAACTTTTCTGGTCAAATTTTTGGGTATCTTGTGTCCAAGTAGTTTTTAATCATTATCAAAACATCCTGAATAATATCTTTGGATATTATGTACGTCTACTTCCTTTTTTTCTAATTTATGAACAATTCTTCTTTCAACTTGGATTGGAATTTTCTCATCTAGCTACCATGTGAGTGCATCCGTCAATTGTCTGCGAAATGCCGCTCGCTGCCAGCCGAACGGAAAACAGCAATTTTGGCGCCGCTCTCAACGCGGCGCGTTAAACTATAATCTAATTCCTTAATGAGATTTAATACCTGCATATCTCTTATTGCTCTACATTTAGTTTCTAGGATAAGCCGATTATACTTTTGAATTTCCTCTTCTTGCTCGAGCTTTAAATTGTAAGCTCTTTCCAATAAATGCATTGTCCTTTTTCTGGCTTCTTCCTCGACTTCATTTAACATTTTGTCTTGTTCTCTTATTTTTGTTAGGTCCATCCTACGAATAGCTTCCTTGCGCATCATGCTATCCTTTGTAAGTCTATGTCTTTCCTCTTCTGTTAATGCAATAGCTGCTTGTTTATCTTCTTTGGTGACATAGTGACCACGTTTCTTAAACTCCTTGTACTCCTTTCTTGTAATAAAAATTGGTTTTCTTGATTCAATAGAAGCAGCAAGATGTTTCTTTTTATCATTTAAAGTTCGAGTCTTCTCTGTCTAAAATTCGTAAATAATTTGGAATTCGATATTTTATGGATAACTTGAAAAGAAAAAAATTATATATTTATAATGGTAAATATTCAATGCTTTCTTACCCCCCATTCTGCCAATACATTAGATCTTCTTAGGTTTCCCGAGACTATGCCTGACGTACATTTTTCGTTGTCAAGATATTTTATTTTGCCGCAGGAGGACGCCTGTCTTCGTAAAGGAATATCCGTAGCATTCGAGGCGTTCAAAACTTTTGACATGATTTAAGATATTTTGAATTGCCGCGCTGCGCGCTAGCCATTTGAAGGACTCTTCACTTCCGGATTAAACATGCATTTTTATACAATTTTTTTCATGTCAATCACAGTTCGTCACAATGTTTAATTCGTATAATTATTCAATTTGATTTCCGAATTCATACATGCATACTACACGATATACTGCTGTTGTTCACAATGGAATACTATTGGAAATAGTAACATCGTAGGACGTTCGTTTGTTCGATAGCTATATGTAACTACAGTGTGTATATAAAGATTAATCGGTGATTTTTGTGACATCAATTTAACATTTAAATACGATATAAAAAATCTAATTATTATTAGGTAGCCGTTAAAAATGCTCGTAGTGGTATAAACCTAATATTTTAATAATAAAACTATTTATTGATATGCGGAAATAAATAATTATTGTTATTATAAATGCAATACTTCAATTGACTTCAACGTCGAATTATACTATCGATATATCAACTTCGATTCTAGATATATAGACGTTTGTTAGAAGGGTAGAAAAGTACACGTCATGACGATTGAACATTTACGGGTGTTATATCTGTAGTTCATCATAGTGTATACTCTTCCTATATTAAGAGAAGAAAAGAAACATAAATATTACAATGTCGAACGTATATAAACCGGCAACAGAAGAATAAGGAAAAATTGAATCAAGAATACAGAAGACTAGAAAGAAAGCAAGTAGTTCTATTATATTTTTTGGGTGCGAAGTGATCGATCGAACAATCATCATCTCTGATCATTAGGTATGAATTTAACAGATATAATAATTATATTTTTATTATATCGTTGAAATAATATGTGTATATCTTTCAAAGGACAATTAATTTATTCGTGTATTTTAGTATATTACGTACGGAATACGTACGGAAAAATTACGACTTTGTGTTAATAGAAAAAGAACAAAAAAAAAAAAAAGAAAGAAAGAAAAAAAAATTTAGATGAAAAAGTGCAAGCTTCTCGACAATCAGCATAATCGACAACGATTACTGGTGGCGCTACTACGTGACGTCATTACGCGGCGCTTTTGATCGTACTTGTTACATTCATTCTTTGCGCGCCGTTTCTGTTGTATTGTTTGGCAAGTATTACCGCCAAACGGTTGGTTTTAATATATATTTCAAAAATATATATTAAATATCTTCCCTCTCCGGATTTACATCCACTTTTCTATTTGTTTTAACGCGAAAAAATGATAGAGAGGGGAGAAAGGGACAGATAGAGAGAGAGAGAGAGAGAGAGGGAGAGAGGACGATATGGAAAAAGAAAGGGAGAAAGAGAAACAAAGTGAAAAAGAGCAGGATAAGCATTAACGATCGAATGGATTCGTAGGGGCATAAAAATTGTGTCTTTTCGGTGTGTCGTAGACGGAACACGTGTACCTATATCTCATAAATCGCGTGCTCCGTGCGATGTAAAAGGATTTTATTTAAAAATTATCCATTGGAGGAAACTATATTTGTGGTTATTGTCCCGCAACAAGGAATCTACTTAAATCGTTATTATTGTGAGTAATTAGAAAAACTTGATAATTATCCTTTTTGTGGATTACGTTGACATTATATATTGAGTAGGATTTATTAAACAATTCGTAATGTGATTCGATTACGATTCGCGCCTGGTCAATAAGCTAGCCACCAATTTGTTTTGGTAGGGAATATTTGAAAAATGTGAATCGTCAATCCATTTATACATACGTCCCTTTAGCAAGGTCCTTTATCGTAGATAAGAGAAAAGAATATTTGATTTATGATCCTCTAACGTGGATGATAGAATTGAATTTTAGACATTAAGTCGATAGATCAATGGAAATGAAAAGTAACGTGAAAGAGTTACAGGGAACGTTTCTTCTAGACCAACAACGATGAGTAAGGATGGCTAGCTAATATGCGATGGCGTGACGGCACCGTATTCGATAAAAAATTAATACCTGTCTATGGGCGTATCTGAAAGTTGGTACATTGAAACTTTTCAAAACAACGTTCGATTGCATATTTAATGCGATAACATTGTATTCCTTCTATATTGGTGGATATTAATGATTGTTCGAAACCGCGTGCAAATGTTTTTTATCGTACTGTAAAGCACGTTTTTATATTCCACTTCGTAAAGACGAAGACTATTAGAACACGTGTTCCTACAAAGTTGTTTCTCTTTTGTTATTCTCGTTGTTTCTTGCAAATTATTTTCTAAATCGGAGAAACAATTTATTATATATCGACGAGAGTAAACAGGAAAAGAACAAAATTTCTATCTCTATCTCTATCTCACTCTCTCAAGTATATGAGATTAAGAACGAACTAGAGGTTGATTATATATTATTGAATATATTAAAATACACCGCGTATTTAAATCACACGTTAACGACGAATAGAATAGTATGGTTTCACGCTTCGTGTTTGACATATATACCTGAACGAATTCGGTGACCCTTACACATCGAGTTATAGAACAGCTCTATTACGTCTATGGCTATACATGAATAGATCGAACGTATCCCAGTTTTTTGCAGTTGGAAAAATTTTTAAACATCTTTACGTACATTTAAAACTCTTGTTCATTGTAATTGATGTACGGTTTGACTTTTGAAATTTCTATTAGTTCGTATTTTCACTCGAAAAACGCATATATATATATATATATATATATATATATATATATATATATATATATAAATATTATTAAAAAGGGATACGCAAACGTTATCTCATTTTCTCAGTTCTCTCGAACTTTTAAATGGAAGTACATAAAACGAATGGCAATTTACACGTTCTTATTGTGCCAACAATAATAAATTCATAAAATTAATAGTAAGAACTATTTTTGTGTCCTATTGTGTTCTATTGACTATGAAAGGATAAACAAGCAGTTTGTCGTTTCATAGTTCGATATTTATTAATGATAGTGCGAGCTCGATGGGAAGGGCAATCGATAAACGTCCAGCTGTTACTTAAAATGCATCTTACACAAGTACGGTGATAGTAACGTGTGGTATAAATACACGTTTTATTATTGTATCCTAAGTTTAAAATCTAAGATCACTTTATATGATCGACCTATCGAGAATACGGGAAAAAAAGGAAAAGAAAGAAAAAAATAAGAAAAATTACGTTATCAAAAGCGAGGAAACGTAGAAAATGACTACTGTCATTGTTAGAAGTTAATGAACTCTCGTTTTACTCTTATGTAACTTGCCGTTATATTAATCGTTGAAATATGCAGCTTATTTTATGAAATATTTTGACTTGCAGCACTATTCCGTAAACGATACTGGTAGAGTTCGATGGTTTCTATTTCGAAACGAAAGCTTTCATCAATTTAAAAAATTTTAAAAATTTTATAAATATTGTAGAACGACCGTCTATTTTTATGATGATCGAAAAGAAAAGGAAAAAAATAACTCGATACCTATTCTCGAATCGATGTAGGTATACAATGCACCGTGTAATATTTCCCCCTCCCCCCTCCCCCTGCAACCTTCGGATAATATCGGCAAGTGATCTAATCAGATGCGAGTCCTTCAAAAGAGAGGATAATTCTCCTTTATAATTTATCATACCACTTGTCAGTTTCCCACTTTATACTTGGACAACGTCGAAGTGTATTGTATACATTTACATGCATACGCATACATAAGGAAGATCGCACTATGTGTGTCGTTTGCATCCCGAGCCTACTTCTCCGGATTGCTCATGTTGTTTCGTGCGAATGAATAAGTCAAGAGCATAGTGTCCCTCGCAAGACGATTTCCCCCTTTTTGCGTAGGTCACCTACAACTCCTTACCAATAGCTCCCGATAAGGATAGGAGGGAACTTTAAGAAACTTTCGAACGATTATCATTTTTGCTTTTCGTCCGCCGACTGAGCTGCGTTTTTAAGTTGAAAACCAATGCAAATTATTATTCCATATTGTTCTTTAAAATATAACAATGGATCTACTAGTTGCTAGATGCAATGCAATCATTATTAGATATATCGATCTAGTAGAGAGAAAAAAGAGATTTAAAAAAGATTGAAAAAAGATTTATCGAATGTTTATCAATTATTGTTTAATTATTCGATGAAGAAGAGGGAAGTTATTAAGCCCTTACAGGACGCATTGTCCTTCCAGTTGACCACCCCCCACCGCCTGCGCCAACAATAGAGCGTATGCCGTTGGCCAATTAAAATCGCCTGTTGCGTATGAAGGGAGTTTCATGAGGTCGGCATTACGGGGTGTTAAAAAGTGGGGGTTAAAAAAGTCTTAGTAGATTCTTCACTTCGTCATCGTATACGCGCCAAGATTTTGTCACCGATATTTGCTTCTCATTGTTAAACAAGGGAAAAGAATCTCCTTTGTTTTTTTTTTTCTTTTTTCTTCTTATTCTCACCACACAGATATGTGGTGGTGGCCTGTTGTAGTCGTAATATAATAACAATTAACGCGAGGGGGTTTGTAGTGAAAATATAGAAAATATAAAAAAACTTTGCGACGCGTAAATACGACACGTGACGAGGAGTGAGAAAGCGGTTCTTCAAATTATTTCCATTTGTTCTCCCTTTTCTTTTCTTCGAAATTATTCATCAAAATTTTCTTCGATTCGACTGAGAAGACTTGCGTGTGTGACACGTTTATTCAATTACCGGTTTCAATTGAAATTGGTAGATTTATTATCGGGCTATCGACAGAAAAATGAGTGGGGATAGAGAAATGCGTCCGCTGTCATTCATCGCCTTTTAACGTTAACGTTTCGAAAAGACCCTATCGAGATTTAATTTCTATCATTTTTTTTATCGAGCTCAAGCGACGTTCTTCGTTTGAAACTTGGTCGGTCTAAATGTGCGAATTTATTGAAGTGCCCGGCGCGAAGAGGAGGTACGGAAAGAACATATCAAAAGAACGACTTTGTCTTTCCAAAATTCCTCGTGGTCCTTGTGAATTCTCGAAATCGTCTAGTTATTCGACTGAATTAGGCTCGGGAGGAGAGACCGCACATAAGCAACCGATCGTCGTGGATTTGACTAACGATGAAGCTAATAAACTAACGCTGAAAGAAAGAGAAACGAGTGCAAGTAGTTCAGGAATGAAGTAGCAGTAATAAAAAAAAAAAAAAAAAACAACAGTATTTCTCTGTAAAATATGAAATACTAATAATGATATCATTAACGCCATGTTAAATATTTTTTTGCAGAATTTTTAAATTTTCTATTCTAATTTAATTCTATTTTCGAACCGAAATTACTCGTGAATATTCTTCGTGAAGTGTATATATTTTATATATTATAAGTGTATAATATTATGTATATATTATATATGTTTATATATGTAGTATATATTATATATGTATATTATATACGTAAAATTTGTGTGTGTGTGTGTGTGTGTGTGACATATCAAGAACGGAAGTTTAATAATAGTACCGACGCAGGACATAGATTGACAAGACCTCCAATTCTTTCGTCGACTTCCATTACGCCTTCTTCAGAAAATGTTGGAATTATTGAAAATGAGAATTTTTCCTCAGTTTTTAATAGTACTAGAGAAAGTGGAAGATTGAAGAATATTCAAGCAATGCATGGGAGAAAGAAAACGATGAAAGAACTTTCTAAGACGATGGAAGTTGTATCATTGAAATCATCGATTTTTGAAGACACGGAAGACATAAGGAGACATGAGGTATACAATGTCAATAATGCAATTCAAATGAACCATATAAAGAGTCCTATAATAAATTCCGTCACTGGAGGCTTCGAGATATCACACAACGTGAGATACAATCAATTAGACGCAACTTTGCAAACGCAACCTATAATGAAAACACAAATGTTATCTAGGATCGATAGGATGAACATCTTGTAATTGGATTCGAATTATTATGAGTCTACGCTTTTAAATAAAAATACCTTAGAAACTAATAAAATGGAAGACAAGAAAGGAATACATAAGGTACACGCTGTAGATAATAATGATTAAGCATTTCGATCGTGATCAACTATTCTAATTAATCCAAAATCTTAGGTACCACCGAGTATAACACAATCAAGGAAGACCAACTATGACTCGATGGCTCCAATTTTCAACCAAATAGAATATCCTTTTACAGAACAACATTTTCCTGCTCAAAGTAATAATAGTAATCGTGTCATAACCGAACAATTTCCTACGCTTGATAATTGGATGAACAAAATGTCGAAGAAGCAAGTTTCTACACAGAAATCTACATTACAAACTGTAGGAAATGGTACTATTGGTACCATTCCAGTGGAAAACCCCACACGCGTAAGTTGAAGAATGTTGATTAAATTAGAGGTCTTGTCAATCTATGTCCTGCGTCGGTACTATTATTAAACTTCCGTTCTTGATACGTCGTGTTTTTATAAAAGGAGGTATCTGTCATTGGTAAGATTTTTGCCATATTATTCTTGTACTTGACGCAGGTGGATTCATTTGTCGATTTCAAAATCTGCAAAATAGGGAACCTGTTATTATACTGAGTATTTTAACAGTATTAAAAATTATACGATTCACGACCAACCTCTGTCCCTTGCTCATTTAGAATATTCAAGTTCGATGGAATATTTAAAGAAACTTTGTGCAATACAGGTGGAGTATTTCTAATGTTATACGATGATATATTTTGATTATCTATCGCGAAATATGGCAATAGTTTCGGTGGTTCTGGCGAAGAAATTGGAGAATAATTTTTAATTAATGGTTTTATCAATGCAAGATTTTGTTTAATTTTATTAATATCTTCAAGTTCCTTATCGGATAATTTATCAATTAACTTTACAATATTATCTTTTTGTTTTTCCCAGTGGTAGACATCATGTGTTGGACTTAAAATTTCTACTGGAATGGAATTTAAAATGTCGGCGATGATTTTTTCTTCTGGAGATAGATCTGTCGCCTTGGTGTCTAATTCCACGAGTAAGTTTCTCAGTTTAGAGTATTTATATAGTAATTTTGAGTTCAAATCATTGATTAATTTGGATATGTCTAAGTTTTTCGATGAGACGCTGGAGTTTATATTTTGATCATCATTTTTATGTTGATTGTTCTTATGTTCGCATTTTGTAAACTGAGACTCTGAACGTGGCGTACTCTCTGTTACTATTATATATTTGACGTTCTCGTCTCCGTTCAAAGGTACTTCTGGGTTGCCACAATCGCCATTTGTTCTTATAAAAAATGACATTAATGAAACGCGATGGAATAATGGTGATTTTTAATGATTAAATAATTGGTTCTTGTTCTTTTTAAATTACCTTCTTGAACGACTTTCTTCAATCGAAGCGGTGGTACGGTCTTCTCCTTTTCAGTATCGATCGCTGCACCTGATACCACGGTCGACGTTTTTTTAATTTAATTCTATTTTCGAACCGAAATTACTCGTGAATATTCTTCGTGAAGTGTATATATTTTATATATTATAAGTGTATAATATTATGTATATATTATATATGTTTATATATGTAGTATATATTATATATGTATATTATATACGTAAAATTTGTGTGTGTGTGTGTGTGTGTGTGTGTGTGTGTGTGTGTGTGTGTGTGTGTGTGTGTGTGTGTGTGTGTGTGTGTGTGTGTGTGTGTGTGTGTGTGTTATAGCATAAGGAATTTCTTGCTGTTTACGTAGCTTAAAAAATGAAAGAAATATTAATTGATCTGTTGCAGAAGATTCCAATATTATAGGCAACAGCTTGATCAGATTTAATCGCAATAATCGTAGCACTAATGCCATAGCTGTACCATTACACGACCGCAGATCTCGCATGATCCCGTCTCAACCGAATCATTGCCTTCCCATACTTCCAGCGCCACTGATTCCAACTCGCAATTCATATATGAGAAGGTCTCAAATAACTCCGGTATTAAAACTCGTGAGAGCTTCCGACCTCGTCGACGAAGAATATGCCAAATCATCGACTGTGGAAACTAACAACGATCCAGAGAAAGAGCAGGGCGCTACTTTGTTTCCCGAACGAAGTCAAGAGCAAAAGACTTCTTCGAAGGAAACAAACTCAGTGTTCGAAACGGATCGAAATTCTTCTTCCATCGATATCGTAGATCACGTTAAACAGATGATCGCCGATGAGGAATCTAAGAAAGATGGAGAAAATCCTACGAAGAATTTGAAGAAAAGAAAAAAATCTTCTGACGTTAAGATCAATAATGAAAAGAAGACAAAGCGTTGTAATAATAAAAATGTTCCAACGTCGACCGTGGTATCAGGTGCAGCGATCGATACTGAAAAGGAGAAGACCGTACCACCGCTTCGATTGAAGAAAGTCGTTCAAGAAGGTAATTTAAAAAGAACAAGAACCAATTATTTAATCATTAAAAATCACCATTATTCCATCGCGTTTCATTAATGTCATTTTTTATAAGAACAAATGGCGATTGTGGCAACCCAGAAGTACCTTTGAACGGAGACGAGAACGTCAAATATATAATAGTAACAGAGAGTACGCCACGTTCAGAGTCTCAGTTTACAAAATGCGAACATAAGAACAATCAACATAAAAATGATGATCAAAATATAAACTCCAGCGTCTCATCGAAAAACTTAGACATATCCAAATTAATCAATGATTTGAACTCAAAATTACTATATAAATACTCTAAACTGAGAAACTTACTCGTGGAATTAGACACCAAGGCGACAGATCTATCTCCAGAAGAAAAATCATCGCCGACATTTTAAATTCCATTCCAGTAGAAATTTTAAGGTCCAACACATGATGTCTACCACTGGGAAAAACAAAAAGATAATATTGTAAAGTTAATTGATAAATTATCCGATAAGGAACTTGAAGATATTAATAAAATTAAACAAAATCTTGCATTGATAAAACCATTAATTAAAAATTATTCTCCAATTTCTTCGCCAGAACCACCGAAACTATTGCCATATTTCGCGATAGATAATCAAAATATATCATCGTATAACATTAGAAATACTCCACCTGTATTGCACAAAGTTTCTTTAAATATTCCATCGAACTTGAATATTCTAAATGAGCAAGGGACAGAGGTTGGTCCTGAATCGTATAATTTTTAATACTGTTAAAATACTCAGTATAATAACAGGTTCCCTATTTTGCAGATTTTGAAATCGCCAAATGAATCCACCTGCGTCAAGTACAAGAATAATATGACAAAAATCTTACCAATGACAGATACCTCCTTTTATAAAAACACGACATATCAAGAACGGAAGTTTAATAATAGTACCGACGCAGGACATAGATTGACAAGACCTCCAATTCTTTCGTCGACTTCCATTACGCCTTCTTCAAAAAATGTTGGAATTATTGAAAATGAGAATTTTTCCTCAGTTTTTAATAGTACTAGAGAAAGTGGAAGATTGAATAATATTCAAGCAATGGATGGGAGAAAGAAAACGATGAAAGAACTTTCTAAGACGATGGAAGTTGTATCATTGAAACACTTGATTTTTGAAGACACGGAAGACATAAGGAGACATGAGGTATACAATGTCAATAATGCAATTCAAATGAACCATATAAAGAGTCCTATAATAAATTCCGTCACTGGAGGCTCCGAGATATCACACAACGTGAGATACAATCAATTAGACGCAACTTTGCAAACGCAACCTATAATGAAAACACAAATGTTATCTACGATCGATAGGATGAACATCTTGCAATTGGATTCGAATTATTATGAGTCTACGCTTTTAAATAAAAATACCTTAGAAACTAATAAAATGGAAGACAAGAAAGGAATACATAAGGTACACGCTGTAGATAATAATGATTAAGCATTTCGATCGTGATCAACTATTCTAATTAATCCAAAATCTTAGGTACCACCGAGTATAACACAATCAAGGAAGACCAACTATGACTCGATGGCTCCAATTTTCAACCAAATAGAATATCCTTTTACAGAACAACATTTTCCTGCTCAAAGTAATAATAGTAATCGTGTCATAACCGAACAATTTCCTACGCTTGATAATTGATGAACAAAATGTCGAAGAAGCAAGTTTCTACACAGAAATCTACATTACAAACTGTAGGAAATTGGTACTATTGGTACCATTCCAGTGGAAAACCCTACACGCGTAAGTTGAAGAATGTTGATTAAATGTTCCATTTTTATCAAATAATAAGATCCTTTTTTATTTGTATTTTATCTCGTCAGACTTCAAGGGTTCGATGGGCACGAAGTATCACTGAACGAAATGAATACTGCCAATGGTAATGCGTTAAATATTACTCCACAATGGAATAAGGAAAAATGGCA
>OU426993.1:13977229-13991197 GCA_911387935.1 Dolichovespula saxonica | reverse complement strand
AGAAAAGAAACATAAATATTACAATGTCGAACGTATATAAACCGGCAACAGAAGAATAAGGAAAAATTGAATCAAGAATACAGAAGACTAGAAAGAAAGCAAGTAGTTCTATTATATTTTTTGGGTGCGAAGTGATCGATCGAACAATCATCATCTTTGATCATTAGGTATGAATTTAACAGATATAATAATTATATTTTTATTATATCGTTGAAATAATATGTGTATATCTTTCAAAGGACAATTAATTTATTCGTGTGTTTTAGTATATTAAAAAATCAATAGTATCGAAAAAATAAATATTCGTTTTTAGTTTAAAGCTATTGTAAATTAAAAAAGAAAAAAAAAACGCGTTATCGTTTCGTAATACGTACGGAAAAATTACGACTTTGTGTTAATAGAAAAAGAACAAAAAAAAAAGAAAGAAAGAAAAAAAAATTTAGATGAAAAAGTGCAAGCTTCTCGAACGATCAGCATAATCGATAACGACTACTGGTGTGGTGAAATAATATGTGTATATCTTTCAAAGGACAATTAATTTATTCGTGTGTTTTAGTATATTAAAAAATCAATAGTATCGAAAAAATAAATATTCGTTTTTAGTTTAAAGCTATTGTAAATTAAAAAAGAAAAAAAAACGCGTTATCGTTTCGTAATACGTACGGAAAAATTACGACTTTGTGTTAATAGAAAAAGAACAAAAAAAAAAGAAAGAAAGAAAAAAAAATTTAGATGAAAAAGTGCAAGCTTCTCGAACGATCAGCATAATCGATAACGACTACTGGTGTGGTGAAATAATATGTGTATATCTTTCAAAGGACAATTAATTTATTCGTGTGTTTTAGTATATTAAAAATCAATAGTATCGAAAAAATAAATATTCGTTTTTAGTTTAAAGCTATTGTAAATTAAAAAAGAAAAAAAAACGCGTTATCGTTTCGTAATACGTACGGAAAAATTACGACTTCGTGTTAATAGAAAAAGAACAAAAAAAAAAGAAAGAAAGAAAAAAAAATTTAGATGAAAAAGTGCAAGCTTCTCGAACGATCAGCATAATCGATAACGACTACTGGTGTGGTGAAATAATATGTGTATATCTTTCAAAGGACAATTAATTTATTCGTGTGTTTTAGTATATTAAAAATCAATAGTATCGAAAAAATAATATTCGTTTTTAGTTTAAAGCTATTGTAAATTAAAAAAGAAAAAAAAACGCGTTATCGTTTCGTAATACGTACGGAAAAATTACGACTTCGTGTTAATAGAAAAAGAACAAAAAAAAAAGAAAGAAAGAAAAAAAAATTTAGATGAAAAAGTGCAAGCTTCTTGAACAATGAGCATAATCGATAACGACTACTGGTGGCGCTACTACGTGACGTCATTACGCGGCGCTGTTGATCGTACTTGTTACATTCATTCTTTGCGCGCCGTTTCTGTTGTATTGTTTGGCAAGTATTACCGCCAAACGGTTGGTTTTAATATATATTTCAAAAATATATATTAAATATCTTCCCTCTCCGGATTTACATCCACTTTTCTATTTGTTTTAACGCGAAAAAATGATAGAGAGGGGAGAAAGGGACAGATAGAGAGAGAGAGAGAGAGAGGGAGAGAGGACGATATGGAAAAAGAAAGGGAGAAAGAGAAACAAAGTGAAAAAGAGCAGGATAAGCATTAACGATCGAATGGATTCGTAGGGGCATAAAAATTGTGTCTTTTCGGTGTGTCGTAGACGGAACACGTGTACCTATATCTCATAAATCGCGTGCTCCGTGCGATGTAAAAGGATTTTATTTAAAAATTATCCATTGGAGGAAACTATATTTGTGGTTATTGTCCCGCAACAAGGAATCTACTTAAATCGTTATTATTGTGAGTAATTAGAAAAACTTGATAATTATCCTTTTTGTGGATTACGTTGACATTATATATTGAGTAGGATTTATTAAACAATTCGTAATGTGATTCGATTACGATTCGCGCCTGGTCAATAAGCTAGCCACCAATTTGTTTTGGTAGGGAATATTTGAAAAACGTGAATCGTCAATCCATTTATACATACGTCCCTTTAGCAAGGTCCTTTATCGTAGATAAGAGAAAAGAATATTTGATTTATGATCCTCTAACGTGGATGATAGAATTGAATTTTAGACATTAAGTCGATAGATCAATGGAAATGAAAAGTAACGTGAAAGAGTTACAGGGAACGTTTCTTCTAGACCAACAACGATGAGTAAGGATGGCTAGCTAATATGCGATGGCGTGACGGCACCGTATTCGATAAAAAATTAATACCTGTCTATGGGCGTATCTGAAAGTTGGTACATTGAAACTTTTCAAAACAACGTTCGATTGCATATTTAATGCGATAACATTGTATTCCTTCTATATTGGTGGATATTAATGATTGTTCGAAACCGCGTGCAAATGTTTTTTATCGTACTGTAAAGCACGTTTTTATATTCCACTTCGTAAAGACGAAGACTATTAGAACACGTGTTCCTACAAAGTTGTTTCTCTTTTGTTATTCTCGTTGTTTCTTGCAAATTATTTTCTAAATCGGAGAAACAATTTATTATATATCGACGAGAGTAAACAGGAAAAGAACAAAATTTCTATCTCTATCTCTATCTCACTCTCTCAAGTATATGAGATTAAGAACGAACTAGAGGTTGATTATATATTATTGAATATATTAAAATACACCGCGTATTTAAATCACACGTTAACGACGAATAGAATAGTATGGTTTCACGCTTCGTGTTTGACATATATACCTGAACGAATTCGGTGACCCTTACACATCGAGTTATAGAACAGCTCTATTACGTCTATGGCTATACATGAATAGATCGAACGTATCCCAGTTTTTGCAGTTGGAAAAATTTTTAAACATCTTTACGTACATTTAAAACTCTTGTTCATTGTAATTGATGTACGGTTTGACTTTTGAAATTTCTATTAGTTCGTATTTTCACTCGAAAAACGCATATATATATATATATATATATATATATATATATATATATATATATATAAATATTATTAAAAAGGGATACGCAAACGTTATCTCATTTTCTCAGTTCTCTCGAACTTTTAAATGGAAGTACATAAAACGAATGGCAATTTACACGTTCTTATTGTGCCAACAATAATATATTCATAAAATTAACAGTAAGAACTATTTTTGTGTCCTATTGTGTTCTATTGACTATGAAAGGATAAACAAGCAGTTTGTCATTTCATAGTTCGATATTTATTAATGATAGTGCGAGCTCGATGGGAAGGGCAATCGATAAACGTCCAGCTATTACTTAAAATGCATCTTACACAAGTACGGTGATAGTAACGTGTGGTATAAATACACGTTTTATTATTGTATCCTAAGTTTAAAATCTAAGATCACTTTATATGATCGACCTATCGAGAATACGGGAAAAAAAGGAAAAGAAAGAAAAAAATAAGAAAAATTACGTTATCAAAAGCGAGGAAACGTAGAAAATGACTACTGTCATTGTTAAAAGTTAATGAACTCTCGTTTTACTCTTATGTAACTTGCCGTTATATTAATCGTTGAAATATGCAGCTTATTTTATGAAATGTTTTGACTTGCAGCACTATTCCGTAAACGATACTGGTAGAGTTCGAGGGTTTCTCTTTCGAAACGAAGGCTTTCATCAATTTAAAAAATTTTAAAAATTTAGTGGTGACGTGGTCACCGATAAAGCAATGAATAATTCAAATAACCAAGAAGAGATGAACCCGAATATTAAAAATGAGGTCGAGCGTGATCAAGGTATGTATATATGCGCTATAGAGACGTTATACATTTATATAAATATGCGAAAAAGGGGGAGCGGCAGAGAAAAGGAATCGTAATGGGAATTAAACGTGATAGAATATAATGAGAAATGGCAAAGCTTATTTGTCGTTCGTGTTGCATGCATATGTATTGTAGAACGACCGTCTATTTTTATGATGATCGAAAAGAAAAGGAAAAAAATAACTCGATACCTATTCTCGAATCGATGTAGGTATACAATGCACCGTGTAATATTTCCCCCTCCCCCCTCCCCCTGCAACCTTCGGATAATATCGGCAAGTGATCTAATCAGATGCAAGTCCTTCAAAAGAGAGGATAATTCTCCTTTATAATTTATCATACCACTTGTCAGTTTCCCACTTTATACTTGGACAACGTCGAAGTGTATTGTATACATTTACATGCATACGCATACATAAGGAAGATCGCACTATGTGTGTCGTTTGCATCCCGAGCCTACTTCTCCGGATTGCTCATGTTGTTTCGTGCGAATGAATAAGTCAAGAGCATAGTGTCCCTCGCAAGACGATTTCCCCCTTTTTGCGTAGGTCACCTACAACTCCTTACCAATAGCTCCCGATAAGGATAGGAGGGAACTTTAAGAAACTTTCGAACGATTATCATTTTTGCTTTTCGTCCGCCGACTGAGCTGCGTTTTTAAGTTGAAAACCAATGCAAATTATTATTCCATATTGTTCTTTAAAATATAACAATGGATCTACTAGTTGCTAGATGCAATGCAATCATTATTAGATATATCGATCTAGTAGAGAGAAAAAAGAGATTTAAAAAAGATTGAAAAAAGATTTATCGAATGTTTATCAATTATTGTTTAATTATTCGATGAAGAAGAGGGAAGTTATTAAGCCCTTACAGGACGCATTGTCCTTCCAGTTGACCACCCCCCACCGCCTGCGCCAACAATAGAGCGTATGCCGTTGGCCAATTAAAATCGCCTGTTGCGTATGAAGGGAGTTTCATGAGGTCGGCATTACGGGGTGTTAAAAAGTGGGGGTTAAAAAAGTCTTAGTAGATTCTTCACTTCGTCATCGTATACGCGCCAAGATTTTGTCACCGATATTTGCTTCTCATTGTTAAACAAGGGAAAAGAATCTCCTTTGTTTTTTTTTTCTTTTTTCTTCTTATTCTCACCACACAGATATGTGGTGGTGGCCTGTTGTAGTCGTAATATAATAACAATTAACGCGAGGGGGTTTGTAGTGAAAATATAGAAAATATAAAAAAACTTTGCGACGCGTAAATACGACACGTGACGAGGAGTGAGAAAGCGGTTCTTCAAATTATTTCCATTTGTTCTCCCTTTTCTTTTCTTCGAAATTATTCATCAAAATTTTCTTCGATTCGACTGAGAAGACTTGCGTGTGTGACACGTTTATTCAATTACCGGTTTCAATTGAAATTGGTAGATTTATTATCGGGCTATCGACAGAAAAATGAGTGGGGATAGAGAAATGCGTCCGCTGTCATTCATCGCCTTTTAACGTTAACGTTTCGAAAAGACCCTATCGAGATTTAATTTCTATCATTTTTTTTATCGAGCTCAAGCGACGTTCTTCGTTTGAAACTTGGTCGGTCTAAATGTGCGAATTTATTAAAGTGCCCGGCGCGAAGGGGAGGTACGGAAAGAACATATCAAAAGAACGACTTTGTCTTTCCAAAATTCCACGTGGTCCTTGTAAATTCTCGAAATCGTCTTGTTATTCGACTGAATTAGGCTCGGGAGGAGAGACCGCACATAAGCAACCGATCGTCGTGGATTTGACTAACGATGAAGCTAATAAACTAACGCTGAAAGAAAGAGAAACGAGTGCAAGTGGTTCAGGAATGAAGTAGCAGTAATAAAAAAAAAAAAAAAAAACAACAGTATTTCTCTGTAAAATATGAAATACTAATAATGATATCAATAACGCCATGTTAAATATTTTTTTGCAGAATTTTTAAATTTTCTATTCTAATTTAATTCTATTTTCGAACCGAAATTACTCGTGAATATTCTTCGTGAAGTGTATATATTTTATATATTATAAGTGTATAATATTATGTATATATTATATATGTTTATATATGTAGTATATATTATACATGTATATTATATACGTAAAATTTGTGTGTGTGTGTGTGTGTGTGTGTGTTATAGCATAAGGAATTTCTTGCTGTTTACGTAGCTTAAAAAATGAAAGAAATATTAATTGATCTGTTGCAGAAGATTCCAATATTATAGGCAACAGCTTGATCAGATTTAATCGCAATAATCGTAGCACTAATGCCATAGCTGTACCATTACACGACCGCAGATCTCGCATGATCCCGTCTCAACCGAATCATTGCCTTCCCATACTTCCAGCGCCACTGATTCCAACTCGCAGTTCATATATGAGAAGGTCTCAAATAACTCCGGTATTGAAACTCTTGAGAGCTTCCGACCTCGTCGACGAAGAACATGCCAAATCATCGACTGTTGAAACTAACAACGATCCAGAGAAAGAGCAGGGCGCTACTTTGTTTCCCGAACGAAGTCAAGAGCAAAAGACTTCTTCGAAGGAAACAAACTCAGTGTTCGAAACGGATCGAAATTCTTCTTCCATCGATATCGTAGATCACGTTAAACAGATGATCGCCGATGAGGAATCTAAGAAAGATGGAGAAAATCCTACGAAGAATTTGAAGAAAAGAAAAAAATCTTCTGACGTTAAGATCAATAATGAAAAGAAGACAAAGCGTTGTAATAATAAAAATGTTCCAACGTCGACCGTGGTATCAGGTGCAGCGATCGATACTGAAAAGAAGACCGTACCACCGCTTCGATTGAAGAAAGTCGTTCAAGAAGGTAATTTAAAAAGAACAAGAACCAATTATTTAATCATTAAAAATCACCATTATTCCATCGCGTTTCATTAATGTCATTTTTTATAGGAACAAATGGCGATTGTGGCAACCCAGAAGTACCTTCGAACGGAGACGAGAACGTCAAATATATAATAGTAACAGAGAGTACGCCACGTTCAGAGTCTCAGTTTACAAAATGCGAACATAAGAATAATCAACATAAAAATGATGATCAAAATATAAACTCCAGCGTCTCATCGAAAAACTTAGACATATCCAAATTAATCAATGATTTGAACTCAAAATTACTATATAAATACTCTAAACTGAGAAACTTACTCGTGGAATTAGACACCAAGGCGACAGATCTATCTCCAGAAGAAAAAATCATCGCCGACATTTTAAATTCCATTCCAGTAGAAATTTTAAGTCCAACACATGATGTCTACCACTGGGAAAAACAAAAAGATAATATTGTAAAGTTAATTGATAAATTATCCGATAAGGAACTTGAAGATATTAATAAAATTAAACAAAATCTTGCATTGATAAAACCATTAATTAAAAATTATTCTCCAATTTCTTCGCCAGAACCACCGAAACTATTGCCATATTTCGCGATAGATAATCAAAATATATCATCGTATAACATTAGAAATACTCCACCTGTATTGCACAAAGTTTCTTTAAATATTCCATCGAACTTGAATATTCTAAATGAGCAAGGGACAGAGGTTGGTCCTGAATCGTATAATTTTTAATACTGTTAAAATACTCAGTATAATAACAGGTTCCCTATTTTGCAGATTTTGAAATCGCCAAATGAATCCACCTGCGTCAAGTACAAGAATAATATGGCAAAAATCTTACCAATGACAGATACCTCCTTTTATAAAAACACGACATATCAAGAACGGAAGTTTAATAATAGTACCGACGCAGGACATAGATTGACAAGACCTCCAATTCTTTCGTCGACTTCCATTACGCCTTCTTCAGAAAATGTTGGAATTATTGAAAATGAGAATTTTTCCTCAGTTATTAATAGTACTAGAGAAAGTGGAAGATTGAATAATATTCAAGCAATGGATGGGAGAAAGAAAACGATGAAAGAACTTTCTAAGACGATGGAAGTTGTATCATTGAAACACTCGATTTTTGAAGACACGGAAGACACAAGGAGACATGAGGTATACAATGTCAATAATGCAATTCAAATGAACCATATAAAGAGTCCTATAATAAATTCCGTCACTGGAGGCTCCGAGATATCACACAACGTGAGATACAATCAATTAGACGCAACTTTGCAAACGCAACCTATAATGAAAACACAAATGTTATCTACGATCGATAGGATGAACATCATGCAATTGGATTCGAATTATTATGATTCTACGCTTTTAAATAAAAATACCTTAGAAACTAATAAAATGGAAGACACGAAAGGAATACATAAGGTACACGCTGTAGATAATAATGATTAAGCATTTCGATCGTGATCAACTATTCTAATTAATCCAAAATCTTAGGTACCACCGAGTATAACACAATCAAGGAAGACCAACTATGACTCGATGGCTCCAATTTTCAACCAAATAGAATATCCTTTTACAGAACAACATTTTTCTGCTCAAAGTAATAATAGTAATCGTGTCATAACCGAACAATTTCCTACGCTTGATAATTGGATGAACAAAATGTCGAAGAAGCAAGTTTCTACACAGAAATCTACATTACAAACTGTAGGAAATGGTACTATTGGTACCATTCCAGTGGAAAACCCTACACGCGTAAGTTGAAGAATGTTGATTAAATGTTCCATTTTTATCAAATAATAAGATCCTTTTTTATTTGTATTTTATCTCGTCAGACTTCAAGGTTCGATGGGCACGAAGTATCACTGAACGAAATGAATACTGCCAATGGTAATGCGTTAAATATTACTCCACAATGGAATAAGGAAAAATGGCAACACCAACAACATCATCAACAAAATTATCAACATCATCAACAAAATTATCAACATCATCAACAATATCAACAATATCAACAACAACAATATCAACAACAATATCAACAACATCATCAACAACATCATCATCATCATCAACGTCAGCAACAGCAATTATTTCAACATGTGTCTGCTGGCGTAACTCCTCTGACCCATACATCTACTACGACCCTGAATACAGGAATTTACACGCCACTCTCAACAACTCAATTTTACTCAAATAACTATAACGTAAGTGATCATAAATAGCAAAAAAGAATAGTAAAGAATAGTAAACAAATTCATTGGATTCTCTTTTACAGAATTATCCATACAATGGAGCAACGTTTGGTTATCAATCCACAATGTATTCTACTTATAATGATTACTCATATCATTCCCGTTTACATCAGGGAACACCTATGACAAATTACCATATACCTATGCAAGATACTCTTAATTCACCTATACGTCCATTGTCACATGTTGACAAGAGCTTATCCTCTTTGCAGAATCCAAACCCAAATTTTACTTCTGATATTTTCCCATACTCCGGATCACATCAAACAGTTAAATATCAGCCACCAAATGACTTTGATTTTAATCAACTCGGAATAACATCTACCAACAATCATAATAGCGGATCAAACTATCTCTCATCGGTATTGTTGTCATCTTCATCTCTGCCATCAGGGTCGCAACAAACTTTACCACATCCGCCTCTTAGCGAATATCCAGCTAACAATAACCAATATGGATACAATAGACCAGTACTGGATGTTGTAGCTACAACTTCAGCTGCTGCAGCAGCCGCAGCAGCTTCTATCGGAAAACAACGTGCTCCTTTACCTATTTATAGCCAATCTACAAGTACAGCCATTAATGCTGTCATGGAAATGAATTCTACTTGGCTAACTTCTAATACTTCCAATAATCGAACTGGAGAAAATCTTTTGTCTAATCAAGGACAACCCATTAATGTTGGAAAAAAAGAACCACAATGGAACAACGCTGGATATCGTCCTATACCGAATTTACTTTTAGAAAATTTACCTTATGTTAGAACAGAACACAATTTTCCTTCGACTTCTACGTTTTCTAATAATATTCAAGATTTACCATCTTTATCAACAGATTCTCTTCCGCAAATGCCAAATAAAGCTTCTAGAAGCATCTTAAGAAATAATGATAAGCCATATCTCGGTGAAGTAAATAAAAGCTCTGATACGTTCAATAATCTTAAATGTTCCAATTGTGGTGTAGTTGGAGCAATGCTTAAATGTCTTGGATGTGATATAGCTTTTTACTGTAACGAAAGATGCCAATTTCAACATTGGAATATTCATTTTGAAACGTGCCCGAAAAGAATGCCAAATCTAAAAAATTAAAATCAGGCACGCATATTGTTACTCTGAATGTTTAAGTGTTTAAATTAACCTAACTTTTAATCCTTGACGTGTATATATATGAAATAGTATTATATAGGTGTCGTTTCTCTAAAATATTATGTGCCAAGTTTTTTAAATTATGCTTGAAACTATAAATTCAAATATTTCTCCATTTCATCCTTGCATATATTACCACATTGTTGAATGGTCACAAGTCAATTTTTTCATCGCCAATTGTTGCCTACTGGCTATGAGTAAACTCCTGATGCCCTTTTATTTTCGCATCACCATTGTTTTTTACTGGAAGTAGAGAATGGATGGATAACTGTGAATTCCAAAGAATGCAGAATTGCACCTGACACTTCTTGAATTTCTAAAACAACTCCTTACAATGATACACCCTTCAGGTTTTCTGGACAACTAAAAGACCACTTCTTAGAAAAAATAGTTACTGGCAGAAAAACAAATAATAGCCAGTGACAAGAGATAAATTTTCAGTAAAATTGAGTTTTTTTTATCTGTTTTCCTAAAATTGGAGGTCAACAATGTGTTAAATATATGCATATAAACAAGTCACATCATTTGACTTGCACTTAACTTGCACAGGCACACTCATATGTTTTTTATAATTCATATGTTTGTTATAATTCATATGTTCCTTATAATTCTTATGTTCTTTAGTAATTCTCTAAAGACAGTATATAAGAGAAAATAATTCCTTGTTGAAAGTACAAAAAAGATAATAAGCTTAATGATAGTCAATTATTTACAACATCAAAAGCAATTTTATCTTATTGATATAATAATAATCATGATTATATTAAATATAAAAGTGCAAAAACCCTTAATGATACTCGAATATCAATATGTTCTAGTCAATTATTTACAATTATTTACAAAGCCAAAAGAATTTATATTTTACCTTATTGATATAATAATAATCATGATTATATTAAATATAAAAGTGCAAAAACGATTAACGATACTCGAATATCAATATGTTCTAGTCAATTATTTATAATTATTTACAAAGCCAAAAGCATTTATATTTTACCTTATTGATATAATAATAATCATGATTATATTAAATATAAAAGTGCAAAAACGCTTAAGGATACTCGAATATCAATATGTTCTAGTCAATTATTTACAATTATTTACAAAGCCAAAAGCATTTATATTTTACCTTACTGATATAATAATAATCATTATATTAAATGTAAAAGTGCAAGAATAGATTGTTTTGATTGATATACTAATCATAGCTTAATGGTTGGCTGGTTCTGATACTGTACAATGTTATTTAATAGTTAGTTAGCTTTCTTATAATAAGGTTTAGTTTCCTATTATACTCTTTCCAATTAAGTATTAATATAAGACTATTTTACAAACGGATTATATACAGCTAAATCTATCGTTTAATCTATAATATATCTATTTTCTGTAACAGAATTACGATTGTATAAATGTAAAGAAATTGCGTTACAAGAAACGTTAAGATATAAATTACTTAAGGACTCACATAGTTGCTTCAGTTGACAGTCTCCAAATACGTTACTCGTACTGATTTTATTGCTTATAAGAAATAATTTCTCTTTTAACCGGATATTTTATTTGTTCTTCATACTTCTCTATTTGATGTAACTTTCCCGTCTGCAAAGAATTAAAATACAACATATAGTAAAGAATGAAATTAAAAGATGTTCGTCGTATAATATTATAAAAATATTCGTCAATGTATATCATCGAATAAAATAAATGGTCCAATAAAAGTACCTTTCTGTCAACTTCAAATTATTGTGTTTTATTACTAGAACTTATTAAAATTGATTGAAGGCCTTAAATTCGGAAATAATATACTGAAGCTTAATTATCAA
This sequence comes from Dolichovespula saxonica, assembly GCA_911387935.1. Classification (NCBI taxonomy): domain Eukaryota; kingdom Metazoa; phylum Arthropoda; class Insecta; order Hymenoptera; family Vespidae; genus Dolichovespula; species Dolichovespula saxonica. The sequence goes on along the minus strand of OU426993.1, from coordinate 13,979,269 downwards.
TTGTTTTTCTTCAAAGGATAACCAATGACTTAGAAAAAATACAATGCCCTCGAAGATTTTGAAAATAGATTATAATACAATTTAAGATTGTTACTTACGATAATGGAAATTATTTACTTAAAAAAAAAAAAAACGAAGAATTACTATTTCACGAAAATTAGAGATTCATTACGAAAACTTTTGATCGCACTTAACATCTATCAAGATTAAACAAACTAAAGAAGTTAAAACTTTTAAGAAAAAAACTGGCTCCATAAAGACACTCATTGAAAAAATACTCTTATCAAATAAATCAAGTTCCATACTATAGATCTACTTGAGTTTTAGGCGGAAACGGGCGGCAACATTCGGTTTAATAGATCGATTAACAGACAGACAGAGAGAGAGGGGAGAGAGAGAGAGAGAGAGAGAGAGAGAGAGAGAGAGAGAGAAATTCTAGACCTTTCCAAATGTATATAAAGCAGAATAAGTGCATTTAATTCGATTTAATATTTTTTTCTAACGATAAAAAGATGTATAAATTAAAAGTTTATTATCATATCTTGCTTAAATTTATTTCGATAGTACAATATCGAATTATGTAAGAGGTTGATGATCATAGATCACTGTGCTCCGTTATAAAAACGCATAAAAAAATTAAATTGCCGAATATTCATATAACGCAGAAACAATTTTAAAGTAAGGCAAGAAAAGTTGAAGAGTGAGGGAGACACTATCACTAGTGAAAAAATGGCGGACTGCGAGAAAGAGGAGGCTCATAATCTCGTAAGCTATTCGCCCTGCCTAACGTTTATCTAATCACTTAAGCTACTTCGCTGTATCTCATTTTCACGATAATGAACCTTATCTATTGTTTACTGATTACACGTACTTTATCTAATCGATAAATGACGGTTCGAAGGTTATGTCGTTCAATTCGATGTATTGTCATTTTTAGGGTTTTTTGCTTGTTTTTGCTCCTTTTGTTTTTTTTTTTTTTTTTCACTTTTATAACTATTCGATTATAATAATTGATAATCAATTTTCATTTTAGCAAATGGAATTTGAATGGCTCCTACATGAAGAAGTTCATTCTTCATTATCCCAACTTCGCAATATTTTAATGGTTTGTGTATTATAATAGATTGTTAATAGTTTACTATTATAAGTTTTGTATAAAAGATCACCGATGTAGTGGCATACATATAAAAAGTTTTATAAAGTTCGAAAATATATAATACTTCATATAATTTTATAGGAATGCGCACAGCGATTTCCATTGGCTGTTTTTGGTAATGATCAACTGAATAAGACAGACAGATTTGTATTTGCAGCTCCACATGATCAAGTAAAGTGTGTCGCAGTACTTACTGGCGATAGTATTATAAATGCAGTAAGTAATATTTTAACAAAGTTATATTAATTTTTATATCGTCAAGTTTATACCAATGTTTAATAATTAAATTCAGAAATGCGTTATTAACTATATATTTATTTTTAGGAAGTTAATTTCAAAGTACAACGTCAACCAAATGTTAGCATGAGAACTAGTATAGTAAATGAACATCCCTGGAAGTTACAACAGATACAAGATGCTGCTAATCATTTACAACAGGCTATTGCACATATTGATAATGTTGATCGGCATTATCTTTTCAAAACATCAGATGAAGTTATGCATGTACTAGGTAATATATTAGGTAGTCTTCAACGGAGTAGAACTAGTTTAATTGTTCCTAGAAAGAAAACCATTGATGATCTCATCAAAAGTCGTAATATGGTAAATAAAAATTTCGACAAATTTTTATATTTGCTCATTCATATGCTTAGTAAATATGATCTAAATTATGGTTCATTTCATTTTCAGAAATCTCTAAGTCCTAATCTTCCAGAGAATTTAGCTATTAGCTTTTACATTCAAAGCTATAAACTGGTTTTAGCAGTTTATCAATTAGAAAATGCACATGGTAGTGTTAAACATGAGACTCAACAAGCAGAATGTAGTGTACCGTGGTTAAACGATGCATTGGTACTTCTTACCATAGCATTACAACTTTGTCA